>CM038677.1:357925750-358127214 GCA_021605205.1 Aegilops longissima | reverse complement strand
ATGATAGAGAGAGCTTCAGTCAAGCTTCACTCAAGAACGAAAAAATTTCAAATCGTTTATAGAAAAGTTTCGATTGTGGATGGAAAAAGCTTCAGCCGTTGGAAAAAAAGCTCCAACCAGACACTTCAAACCAGAGAAAAGTTGCCAACGCTGACAGAAAAAGCTTCGACTATGTATGGAAAAAGCTTCAAACGTCTATCGGTGATAGATAAGTTGTGGTTGCAGTCCTTGATCACCTCAGCCATCGCCGCCGCGCACCCCGGCTACCGTGAGGTTGCAGCACATGGACATCGCCATGGTAGCACCCCGCCGTCCCCTGTTGCAGCATCTCTCGTGGTCACCCCGGTCGCCGGCGAGATGGGATGGTCACCGCACAGAGTTGCAATGGTCACCGCGAGCTTGAGACCATGGTCGAGCGGGAGGGGAGGCGTGATGCTGCGACCCCGGGGGGGTGTCGGTGTCAAAACCAGCGGATCTCGGGTAGGGGATCCCGAACTGTGCATCTAAGGTCGATGGTAATAGGAGACGGTGGACATGATGTTTACCCAGGTTCGGGCCCTCTTGATGGAGGTAATACCCTACTTCCTGCTTGATTGATCTTGATGAATATGAGGATTACAAGAGTTGATCTACCACGAGATCATGATGGCTAAACCCTAGATGTCTAGCCTGTATGATTGTGATTCTGCTCTACAGACTAAACCCTCCGGTTTATATAGACACCGGAGGGGCCTAGGGCTATACAGAGTCGGTTTACATAGGAAGGAATCTTCATATCCGAATGCCAAGCTTGCCACCCACGCAAAGGAGAGTCCCATTCGGACACGGGAGGAAGTCTTCTATCTTGTATCTTCATGGCCCATCAGTCCGGCCCACGTCACACAGGCCCGAGCGCCGAGGACCCCTTAATCCAGGACTCCCTCAGTAGCCCCCGAACCAGACTTCAATGACGATGTGTCCGGCGCGCTGATAGTCTTCGGCATTGCAAGGCGGGTTCTTCCTTCGAATACTTCTAAGCGCCTGATCCGAAGAGCTATACTCGGCTTTCCATTTAATGTCGTACCCATTGGCTTCTGCGCCTCCATTGCTTCGGCTTCCACGTGTCGAGCGAACACGAAAGTTCAGAGTATTTTTGCACATAACACCCCGGCCATGTAAGAAAGGCATATATTTAAGTGGATTGGATCTCAGATGCCATCTCACACCAGGTGGAAAATCCTTAGAGCTTCCTAGGAGAAATCATTCCAGCATGGCTAGCGTTCCCAGTTCTTCCTCCCGCTGAGGGAGTCCTGGATTAGGGGGTCCTTGGACAGCCGGACTATATCCTTTGGCCGGACTGTTGGACTATGAAAATACAAGATTGAAGACTCTGTCCTGTGTCCGGATGGGACTCTCCTTGGCGTGAAAGGCAAGCTTGGCAATACGGATATGTAGATCTCCTCCTTGTAACCGACTACTGTAACCCTAGCCCCCTCGTGTATCAGTATAAACCGGAGGTTTTAGTCCATAGAAAAACAACAATCATACCATTGGCTAGCTTCTAGGGTTTAGCCTCTACGATCTCGTGGTAGATCAACTCTTTTAATACTCATGTCATCAAGATCAATCAAGCGAGAAGTAGGGTATTACCTCCATCGAGAGGGCCCAACACAGGTAAACATCGTGTCCCCACCTCCTGTTACCATCCGCCTTAGACGCATTCGGGACCCCTACCGAGATCCGCGGTTTTGACACCGACATTTGTGCTTTCATTGAGAGTTCCACTGTGCCGTCAACATAAGGCTGGATGGCTCGTCTCGTTGTCAAGGACAACATCACCTCTAGGGGAGCCTTGGCTGTAGGCCAAACTCTCCGACTAGGCGGTTTCATCATGATCGCCCGTTCGGCCGTTGCGCGGATGATGACTTCTCGGGTCATCGAAAACAGCCTCCACATCGGCTCGGAATTCGCCGAGCAGTTGGATCCAATGGAGTTCTCTTCCTTGAACGAGCTCTTGGATCGCATCGCTGCCTTGGGAGTCGCTACGGACTATAATCAGATCGGGCTTAAACCCGACCAAAGGGAGATTAACTCTCCGCTGGTCACCCATCAGATAGCGGTGGTGGAGGAGCAACACAGCGATTCTTCCTCTATCTTGAGGACAAACTATGTCCGGATTCCCGAGCTCTCCGAGCCGGATACCCATCTACGGCAGGACATGGCCCAAGCCTTGAACCCGAGAATCGGCGTGGGCGGACCTGTTGGGAAACATCCGGGCCCGAATCGCCAAGCTCGAAACTCCTTCCCACAGGTCTCAGATCGGGTCGGGGTTTGGACTTAAATCCACCCACCCACCCAGATATAAGTGATCTTTCCCACATTAGACAAGAGCCCCAAGAGACAGTACACCACTATTGGGCCAGATTCCTCCTTGTAATGAGAAAGCTTAAGGAATGTCGCGAGGAAGATGCAATTCCATTCTTTTGCAACACGGACAGGGGAATCCTCAATGCCATAAGTCGTCGTGACATAGCACACTTCGCTGACTTGGCGGCCATAGTACGGAAGTACTGTCCGATGGAAAGCGCATGGAAAACCCAAGCAAAATTTTGGGATCCTCCGGCTCTCACAAAACCCCCCGTCCGAACTAAAAGGGTGTACTCTCGTAAGTCACCCGATCCAATTACAAAGAAACAAAAGCCCACTAGAGGGCGTGGAACCGTATTGGAGGGATGGCTTAATGGGCCATGCAAAATTCATAGTACAGCGGATAGCATGCCAACACACAGCCTTAGAGCATGTTGGGTACTTCGGCAGGTGGCCAAGAGCGGTGAGGATCTCCTCATCAACAATACTGCAGAGCACCATCCCGTGGAAAACAGCAATACAGTATTGACAGTCTTTGAGACCTTTGCCTCAAATAATAGGCGTAAACAAGCACTCCGCAGCCTTGCGAAGTCTGCCACGTGGCAGCAATAAATCCATGGAAGCGTCGGCTATCACCTTCAATGCCAAAGGATTTAACCTAAATTCCGAACAGTCGAGCACCAGCCACCTTGGTCCTTAGTCCAATTGTGGATGACTTCCGCTTACTAAAGTGCTCATGGACGGCAGAATGATTAAACCTCATCTATGAGGAGACTCTTCAAAAATGAAATAGACAAAAGCCGCATTGAGCAAAGCAGCACGACCTTGGAGGAAAAATCCCTAGTCGGGAGGCACGATGTCTGGGAAAATCACACTAGATGTGGTATTGCACGCCGGAGAATTATGGGTCGAAGAAATCACATTCCAAGTGGCCCGTTCAATAGCGGATACCACACCCTTCTAGGGCGGGAGGCATTCACGATCTTCAAGCTATACCCCATTACGGGTACATGAAGCTCAAAATGCCCGGCCCAATGGAATCATCACTCTAGCTAGTGATCCGGACCACGACACTCCGTCGAAAATAAAACAACCGCCCGGCCCTCGGCGTTATCCGAAGACCTCGCGTCGAAGAGTTAACGAGCTGCGCTCCACGGTGGACAGGACGACGTGATACTCGACAAAAGATCCAAGTCCACCTCTTTTAAACCAGCGGATGAAATAGTCAAATTCCAAGTCCATCCAACGGACCCTACAAAACAGCATCCATCGAGTGCAGTTAAACCCCACGATGAGCGCCGCTCACGGAGTTCTTCTTGCGCGAATTGGGACATCTTCGCCTGGCATCCTTCAGACATGCCAGGAATCCCACGCAGGCTGGCCGAGCATAGCCTTAATATTCTAAAGGGATTCAAGCCGGTCAAGCAAACTCTTCGGCGCTTCTCTGAGCCTAAGCAACAAGCCATGGGAGAGGAGCTAGCCAAGTTACTGGAGGCTGGACTCATTCGAGAAATAAAACATCCGGACTGGCTAGCAAACCTGGTGATGGTACCAAAGAAGGACAAATCTTGGCGCCTATGTGTCGACTTCAAAGACCTTAACAAAGTTTGCCCCAAGGATCCCTTCCCCCTCCCTCGCATTGATCAAATTATCGATGCTACCGCAGGACACGACTAATTGTGTTTCCTCGACGCATACTCTGGATACCATCAAATTAAGATGGCGAATGCGATCAAGCATAGCGGCATTTATCCTCCATCGGCCCCTTCTGTTTTAACACCATGCCTTTCGGGCTCAAAACCCGGTGCAACCTATCAGCGCATGATTCGTAGACATGCTTGGAGACCTGATCGGCAAAACGGTGGAGGCATCGTAGGCGATGTGGTCATTAAAACCAGACACGTCGAATCCTTTATAGGCGACTTGAGGCTCACGTTTGACAATCTCGAACATCGACATTAAGCTCAATCCGGAAAAATCGTCTTGGCGTGCCGCGCCGGAAAGCTCTTAGGCTTCATCATCTCCAACGGAGGAATCGAAGCAAATCCGGCTAAAATCCGAGCTCATCACGGTTGTACATCCCAGCAGACCTCAAGCAAATCCGAAACTAATGGATGCGTGGCTGCCTTAAGCCGCTTCATCTCGATTAGGAGAAAAGGCATTGCCTCTTTATCGCCTTCTTCGGCCTTGAACACTTCGAGTGGGCGGATGCGCCACGGCCGGATTAGAAGAAATAAAAGCCGTTTTGGCCACAAACCCAATCTTGGTCGCGCCAAATGTCGGCGAACCAATGCTGTTATATATAGCGGCAACACACCAAGTTGTAAGCGCAGTGCTCGTCGTCGAACGAGAGACGGACGAACATAAGTTCCCGCTTCAAAAGCCGGTATACTATGTATCCACCATCCTCACTCCATGCAAATCATGGTACCCACATTATCAAAAGATATCATACGCGGTCTTCATGGCATCCCGGAAACTACGACACTACTGTCAAGATTATTCGATTACGGTGGCCTCTGAAGTACCACTCGATGACATAATAAACAACCGCGAGGCCACGGGTCGGATTGCTAAATGGGCTATTGAGCTCCTCCTGTTCGACATAATATATAAACCACGGCGGGCTATTAAGTCACAAGTACTGGTTGATTTCATCGCCGAATGGACAGAAGCCGAACTCCCTAAAGAGTATGGTGCGTACTCCAATTGGATCATGCACTTTAACGGCTCTAAAATGCTGGCTGGTCTGGGGGCTGGCGTCGTCCTGACATCCCCCACCGGAGACACGGTCCAATACTTACTCCAAATACTATACACAGACTCCAACAACGCAGTAGAATATGAGGCCCTGTTACATGGTCTCCGGATGGTAGTCTCCATGGGCATTCAACGCCTGGAGGTGCGTGGGGACTCGAACCTCGCAATATCTCAAATAAATGGAGACTTTGATGCTAAGGATCCAAAAATGGCGGCTTATCGTAACGCCGTCCTCAAAATGTCAGCTCGGTTCGAGGGGCTTGAATTCCACCATGTGGTCTGGGAAAACAATCAGGCGGCGGATATCCTCGCCCGCATCAGCGCTAAGCGCGACCCTGTCCCACCTAATATCTTCTTGGAAAGGTTGTTTAAGCCATCCGTGGAATGGGAAGGAGAGACCGGTAACAATAGTCCGGACCCGGCCACAACACCAGACACCGAACACTCTGACGTAATCGGAGGCTCTCCACCGAAATAACACCTTCGGCCCACGTGATTATGGCCTTCATCACCCCGTGGACAGAACCCTTCTTGGCTTACCTAACTAGGCAAGAACTGCCTGAGGACCCAAACGAGGCACGTTGCATTGTGCGACGGTCTAAAGCCGACAAGGTCCACGAGGGAGAGCTTTATAAGAAAAGCACTACCGGAGTCCTTCAAAGGTGCATCTCCGAAGAGGAAGGACGACAACTTTTGGCCGAAATTCATGCTGGACTTGGCGGCCACCACACCACAGCTCGGGCCCTTGTAAGCAAGGCCTTCCGTACAGGTTTTTATTGGCCGACAGCCCGGGCAGACGCACAGGACCTCGTTCAACATTGCGTCGGTTGCCAGCTTTTCGCAAACCAAAGCCATATGCCACCTACCGCTCTCCAAACAATCCCCATCACTTGGACCTTTGCGGTCTGGGGGCTTGATATGGTCGGACCCCTTAAAGGGGGAAGCCATAAGAAGAAATACCTATTGGTCATGGTGGACAAATTCACCAAATGGATAGAAGCCAAACCAGTTAAAACGGCCGAATCCGGACCAGTGATAGACTTCATATCCGGGGTTGTACACCATTATGGCGTTTCCCACAGCATCATCACCGATAATGGCTCGAACTTTACAGCCGACGAAGTAAAACTTTGGTGCAGCAACATGGGCATCAAGCTCGATTATGCTTCCATCTATCACCCGCAAACTAATGGTCAAGTCGAGCGAGCAAATGGTCTTATCATGAGCGGCATTAAACCCAGATTAGTGCGATCCTTGAAGGAATCGTCGCCTTTGGGTAGAGGAGCTCGACTACGTACTATGGGGGCTATGGACCACGCCGAATCGCACTACGGATACACACCTTTTTTTATGGTGTGCGCGCAGAGGCGGTATGCGCCTGCGACATAATTCATGACTCACCTAGAGTGCGCATGTATGAAGAGAAAGAAGCCGAGCTTGATCGGCGGGGACAGTTGGGCATACGGAGGAGGGCGTGGCGTGGCAAAAGCCCGTTCCGCATTCTATCGACAACAGGCTCGAAGGTATCAAAGCGAGAAGTACGGGCCAAAACTTATAACATTGGCGAACTCGTTCTCGCCTACGGAGAAGAAAAGAACAAGCTCAAGCCCAAATGGGAAGGTCCTTCCGTTATTGACCAAGTTCGACCGGTGGAGCGTACCGTCTGCGGGATGCATCGGACAATCGACTCGAGCCAAACCCATGGAGCAGGCCAGACTCCAAGGTTCTCGCCTAATCTTTGGACTCTATGTTCGTCTCCTTACCTCTGTCAATTTCTTATATATTCGTTATCTGTCTTTTCTTTCTTTCTTTCTTCCCTTTTTTCTTCAAGACCTTAAAAGGCTAAAATGTGTCTTGACTACACAATCTTGACGCGCTAGCCGCGTTCATGATACCTGGGGGCTTCTTATACAGAAGCTTAATATAGCTACGTTCCGGGCTCTAGGCCCCACACATGTGTTACTTTTCACATGTACCTTTTTTGCCATTATATGCATCGATATGACTTAAGTTTTGGCCAAGATGGGTTGCCTGGCTCTTGTGTTTATGCCCTATGTTTCCCGTTAATTCGGCTAGGGCATAAGGGGAGCACCTCTGCGATTGTTACTGCCGGGTCAGCCGGATGTGTACCTCAGACTGGGTGAAGCCGAAAGCTAGCGTTCTTAAGGGAATATTTGGTCGGTGAACAAAAGACAATTTTTTATTTATTGTACTACATGCCCCCAGATGTTTATATCCTACATCTCTTTTTGCAGTCCGGACATGCACATTAATGCATGCGTACCCAGGGAAAGGAACCCTTAACGGAACTATTCTTCCTGGAAGATGTTTCTTACTATCCATGTAATATAACATAACTAGTTGGGTACTTATGCATTCAAGCACTTATGACCCCTCGCTTTGGTTTCCACGCGTGCCCGGTTTTCACATAACTAAGCGGGTATTCGATACACTCGGATCGTCGGGTCCGGAGGTCGAGCGAAAAGGTCCGCCATGACAAATGATTTACAATCCGGCTAGGGACAATACATGTCACTTGAAGTACACGATCACTTAGGTGACTAAATTCTTCTTCTATACCATCCAACAGTACTGTCTAGCCTACAATCCTGTTAGGAATACTTTGCGGCTAATTCTACCTGGTCATACACCAAACCGGCGGGATCTCTTTCCCATCGGACCCGACAGTCCGACCTCGACCATGTGGTTGAATTCGGCCTTGGTATATCAGCGTCTTCGCCATGGCCCAGCTTCCTTGCACCTTGTCGGTGGTGATATCTTCCATAATCGGAAGCGCCGCCGCGCTCCCTTGAGCTTCTCTACAAGCTCCCCCATGTCTCCTGGCAGGGAGGCGGATGGCCACAAGGCTTGGGAAATGCCCTGCATCACCTGCCGAACTTGTTCGTGCAGTTGGGAGAGCTCTGGCAGAAGATCACCTGCAGACCCGAGCATTTCCTCGGCAGGACGAACCGTCAACATACCTGTCGTGGTTTTGTCACGGCAGATGTCCTCGTGAAAGGACTTAGTCGTGGAGCCAACGGGTTAACTTGAAGGGGTTAAAGCGGACGCAAAGACACAAGAGTTTATACTAGTTCGGCCCCTTCGCTGAAGGTAAAAGCCTACGTCTAGTTGTGATGGGATTGATGTCGTTTCGATGACTAGGGAGCAAATAAGCTTCGCCTAGGCCTCGAGTTGTTGTTCCTTGTCCTTGAACCGCCCCGGGTCGTCCCCTTATATACACGGGTGACGCCCGTCGGTTCACAAAGTCCCAATCTCCGGTTCATACTCGTATCCGAGTTGGTCTCTCTCTATTCCTAACTTACAATACAAGTTTACATACCAGGCCGGTTTACGGCTACAGGTTCTAAACCGACTACAGGCCTTGGGCCCTTACCTTCATGCTTGGGCTTTTACACGTTGAACTATCGATGAAGTTAACCCGGCCCGAGATAGGCGGTTCGCCCGATAGTAATATCCCCAACATTAGGCCCCGTTGATTTGAGCAGGTTCATGTCAATCCTTGATAAAAACCTTCATCTTCAACATCTTCTTGTAGTTGTTGAACCGCCGTGATGTCACCTTCTCTGGTTCTTTAAACGGCATGAGCGTCCCCATAAAGATAGCATTCATGATACCTTCTTTGTTTAACAGATCCGCAATAACCGAGGCGACAGCTCTGCTTCCCAGTTTGTGGTTCCTTGATTCCGCTACCGACACGGGTCTCTTGCCTTATAAATAGGACCGAAGGGTCATTCCTTTTCTCCCTCCGTCCCCTTTCTCTTCGTCTTCCTCGCGTCGCTAGCCTCGGAGCTCCGCCCGCCGTCGACCTCTCCACCGTCTTGGGCGCTGCATCAGCTGAGCGCACCCGAGCAAAACGGCGATCTTCGCATCTCCTCAAGGTAGGTCCTCGGTTTCCCTCGACCTAGATTCGTTCTAGGGTTTCTTGTTCTTCTTGCGCTCCATTAACTGCTTCATGCTCATACCGACTCCTAGATAGATCTGTGACACCTTGCTCACGATTAGTAGTAGCTTTTAGCATCCGCTTTGTAGTTTCGTGCTCACGTCCATAGATCTTGCATATTATTTCCTGCTCATTGCATCAATCTTGCTCTGCTTTATTCTTTTTGGATATTTTCTTCTTTTACGATCGGCTTTAGATCCTTCGTTGTAGAAATCTTGTGAAACCTGTTTACGCACACTTAGCCGTTCGCAACCTCAATTGCTTTCAATATTTAGATCATGCGGTTTAACTTAACATAGAAAGGATTAATAAACCGGTATACACCATTAGTCCCTTGTTGAACCGCGAACTCCTTAATCGAACAACTTTATCGCCGCTTCATAGAACTCCGGTTTAGATGTAGTTGTCTCGATTTAGCATTGTACACGGTTCTCTCTTTGTCCCAACACATTTTTGAACCGGTTTATATTTTTGTAGATTTTATCATGGCCAAACAAGTATATGAGTGCAACTGGGCTCCTTCCGTGTCACGAAACTCAATTAAACAATCTGGTCTGACCGGCGCTTTAGCGATAAAGATACTATCCATTGGAGGGTTCACGGCAAAGAATGTCCACCCACACCTCAAGAAGGAGAGGTTGTAGTTTTCGCAGATCACTTAGCCGGGGTTTTAATCCGCCTGGTTCAAAATTTTACCGGGATGTCTTAGCCAATTTTCAACTCCATCCATGAATCTGCCCCAATTACATTACCAATATATGTCACTTCCAAGTGCTCTGTGAGGCATACTTTCAAGAAGAACCCACAGTTGAGCTGTTTAGAGGCTGCTTCCATCTAAACCGCCGCATGTAATTCATTGATGGGTCCAACACAGAATTGGGTGGTGTGGCGATTCAAAAAGGAAGGAGGTCACTTATCCTCATGCCAAACTGCACACCACCCCAAGGAATGGAATCAATCATGGTTCTATTGCGAGACACCTCTCCTGCCAATGAAAATCCTTTGCACGGCTTTAAATGCGGAGCGACTCGATAATACACATCCCTTTCATAAAGATTAATCGCCAAGGAGAGAAGTAAATCGCTCCTCAACTCTCAAGCTCGAGCCTTCATGGCCAATGGCTTAACAGAATTGATCTCGCACGCTGTTGGATATCATGGAGCATCTTGCACCTCTCCCAGCCTTTCCCGCTTAATGTGTGAGTACCTTTGGTAGCGTCAACGACCCCCTCGACATGTTAATATCCAGCTTACCAATGATGAGGTCACCGAGGCATGAAGAAAATGTTGAGCGAACCGAACACCTCTGTGCCCGAACGATCTGCTCCCTTACGTGCTACCAACAAACCACCATCGTAAGACTCGATTGTATTTTTACTGAATATATTACTGCCATTTCGGTATCTTTTTAACATCAAGCGCTGCTTAATCGGGGTGATGATCCATTACGGAGCAAGAAACTTCCACAAGAGAAACCAGAGAAGCGGACAAACCGGAAAGACCGATCCGGCAAAAGACCAAAGTTGTTAAGAGGTCCGCTCATAAGAGGAAAACCATCGCATCTTCTCGATCCGGTGTGGATGACGATGTGGGTAATCCGGACCTTGAGGTAGAACTTGATTCACTTGGCTTACTTTTCATCGCCTAATTAATGATGATATTTGTCGGGATGATCTTTGAAGCCATAATGCTGATGTTGTAGAGGTAACTATTCTCTCCTCGACTCAAATCCTTTGCCTTCACTAAAAATCCGTCCGGCAAACCGGAAAATTAAATTTTCTCATCCCTTGCTTGCTTGGATCCCAAATTTCTTATGAAGACTCAACAACATGAAGTTCGCCGCTTTAACTTCGGCACGACAATGCCAGGTAGTTACCTCCGCCGGTTTACCGAACAGTCCGGTTCGGAAACGTCGTTCAGAGGTCTCTAATTTGCTTGGCAGTGCTTGTCCTAAAGCGGGCTGTTTTCGTCAACCTCTTAATCCATCTGACTCCGATTATCAGGTCACTTCCCATTCCTCATCTGGCGAGTCATCACCTACTCGATTGCCATCACTTAAAACGGTGCTTGGGTAAGTTATACATATCATATTGTTTCTATTGCATCACTGCGTAGTATATCTGTATTTGATCGTATATTATGCCTTTTCGAGGGCTAAGCCTAGGCGAGCAAAAGGCTCGCTGGATAAAGCGGCCGACGAAGAGATCCCTGAACCGGACAGCGCCCCAAATCTTGAAGCGGCTATTTGTGAAGATATGCCCAATGATCCGCCCGCTGCAAGATGACGATTTTGTTCTTGAAGAAAGGCACATTGACACCTCCGTCCTGGCGACCAGCCCGAAGCCCAACCCGGTTGAAAAATCCACCAGTCAATCCGGCCCGGCGACAAACCGGTCGTCCCTGGTCAAACCGTGATACCAAGGACGATGGCGTTGTGATTCTCGGCTTTGGCCACGATGAACCGGTAATCCGATCGCCTTATCAAACATTCGCCAAAGTAGAATTTGCCACTATGAGCAAGGGCAAGTGGAATGTTGATCGGCAACTTACGCTGCTCTAAACCCCAAGATCTTCATTACGGCTACTTGAACCGGCTATATACCAGCCGTGATTATGAAGCTGACCTGGTGAATATGATGAAAGAAAAATTGAGGTAACCTCCATGTTCTTTTTCCTGCTTGGATATTTCAATTTTGTTAACTCTCCTAGCCCCCAAGGGCCTGTTTGTAATCTTCTTTCAAACCGGTACTTGATATAGAACTCAATACTTTCGAAATTCACCGATGTAGCCCCAAGGGCGGTTCAACTAAGTATAGTTAAACGGGACTTTAACATAAAACTCAATGCTTGAATTCATGATGTAGCCCCAAGGGCCGGTTCAACTTAGTATAGTTAAACCGGGACTTTAATTTATATCGCAGACATCGTAACATGTTCGAGCAAATAGCCATTAGCCCCAAGTGCCAAGTTGAATACCGTATTGAGCTTGGGACTTTGTGATTTATGGATAGATGAAGATCAAATATGCATTAGCCCCAAGTGCCAAGTGCATAACTTGTTATGTGGTTGGTACTTCAAATCTTATACCGTTTGTTAAATCGGATGATATGCGTATGTAGGCTGAGTCAAGACTAAAGAAAGCCAACTCACGATCTTCAAGAAAACTTGAAATCCCAACAAGCTGAAACCTCAAAGGCAAAAGAAGAATTGACCAGCACTTTAGGCGTCATGGAACAACTTAAGGAGGGCTTCAAAAGGAGCGGGCGGATTGGGCCCTTTGAGAAGGCCGCTTTAACCAAAAAGTTGGAAAATCTTTGAAGCTGCCCTTAAACCGGTGGTAGATGAGGTGACCAACGTGAAGCGGCAAGTGCATGCCATGACTGCTGCCATCTTTGGTAAGCTTCCTTTGGTTTCTATGATAACTTGGCCTTCTTATGATAAGTCCGGTTTGTGATCTTTCTTGCAATGTTGCAGGCACACGCATTGGTCACTTGGGGTCGATGTTGGATGAAATTGAAAGCTGCCTACACTTTAATCGAACAACAGACTCTTTGAGCGCAGCGGATCATCTCCACTGCATCACATAGCAATCCGGCACCCTCTTTAATTCAAGATACTCTTAGGAGGTTGTCAATGCTTCCCGCCCGGGTTGAAGAGCTGAAGAAATCTGCTGCTCGAACCGGTGCCATTAATGCCTTAATCCGCAAAAGCATGGGTGCGATTTCGATCTGTTGAGGCAGCTCAGGGCTATCGAATCGAAGGAAGGCGGTTCGAGTTCAACGAAGATGACACGAGAGCGATAAACCGGGCGGTGCGCCTACGGCTTGCCAATTGGCGAAGAGGCGGACTTGTCGCATTATCAAGCTCAATACAACGATCGTAACAGGCGAGTAGCTGCACCTATTCCCGAAGTGGAGAACCTGATCCCTCCGATCCGTAAGCATACTTACGCTCGATATTGAACCATCTTCCACGATCCATGAGGAGGCTGTCTTTCAAGCTTTAATGGGAATCGATTGGACCATCAAGTTGACTTCCAAATTACCGGGTAGGGATGAAGAAGTTGAGCGGCGCGGGGCGACCCACAACCGTCGGGCCAGGCGGCGAGCAAGCATGAACGAAGCCAATTTAAATAGCTGCTTTATTATATTCCGCCAAGAAAACAATGATCTTATTTGGGCACCATGTTGCCTTGTAATAGGATAGCCAACACTTTTGCTTTTAATATGCCTTCGTGCATAGGTGTCGACATACTTTTGATTGAATGATCGAAACCTTCAATCTATATTGCTGCGATCACAAAATCTTAAACTGCCACGGCGGTTTGTGCCGCCACCGCTTGTGACGTTCATATACATATGCAATGAAATATTGAGGTATATAATCAAAATTTGTGATACAAAATACCTGCCATCGCTGGGCATGAAGTTGGCTTAGCCAATCTTGAAGCGGAGGTTGTATAAGCCATTACCGTCAAAGGAGAAAACAGCTCATGTGTTTATAATGCCGGTTTACCATGTAAACCGTGCCGGGTCATGACAAGCCCCCTGTTACTCCATAATGGGATGTTAACAGAAAAAGTCAAACCAGAAAAATTATCTCCGGATTAAAAATGGACCGAATTCCGTCAATTGACAGTTGGAACCGGTTTAAAAATGTTATCGGTTTAAAAAACGCAACAAAAATCAAATAACAGTTATGAAAAAAATATGGAAGCAAAGGCAATAATAAAACCGTTTGCAAAAAGAGGCTTTACTGAGCCGATCAGATGGTGTTACCATGGTCGGACACGACCAAGCTCCCAATAAGGTGTAGCTATGGTTCAAGTCAGCCAGTCCCCAAGCTCAAACCGTGGCATTATGCCGATCAAGTGGCGTGGCAATGGTTGGGTTCACCAAGCCCCAAGTGACTCTATGGCCTTAGGCCAATCAAGAGGCATGACTGGTTCAGACTTGACCATGTCCCCAAGTGATCTAGTGGCTTTCGCCTATCAAAGGTGTTGCATTGGTTCGGACACAACCAAACCCCCGAGTGATATCATAAAGCTTTTGAAAAGCAAACTCAAGGGGTAAACCGGAGGCCGCTTTAAGACAGAACAACTCCATGTAACCACGCATGATGTAACAGCAGATACCCCACTTTAGCGGAGGCTCCGGTTTATTACTTTATTCATAATATATACCTTTGTCATAATATGTACATGAGTAGAGCCGATGGCTCGGTATAATAAGGCGAAGATGAGCTATGTTCCACGGCCCGTTGGTCTCCTCCTCCGATGTACGTGAGTCTTTATGCTCTCGAATATCGATCACATAAATATGACCCGTTGTGCAGATTCTTGCGACCACGAAAGGTCCCTCCCAAGCGGGGATAACTTGTGCATATCGATCGCTCTTGGATGAGCGAAGCACCAAATCTCCTTCTTGAAAAGTTCGGTTACGACCGGCGACTATGGTAACGACGAAGATCCTGTTGGTAAATTGCCGAGCGGGCAGCTGCTATGTCACGCTCCTCATCCAACTGGTCCAAAGCGTCTTGCCGTGCCGTCTTGTTGTCCGCTTCAACATAAGCTACCACACGAGGTGAGTCATGACGGATGTCACTGGGGAGAACCGCCTCCGCTCCATAGACCATAAAGAACGGTGTGTATCATGTGGATCTGTTGGGTGTATTGTTGATACTCCATAACACAGATGGTAGTTCTTCTACCCAACAACTCGGTGTCCTCTGCAAAGGGACCATAAGCCGGGCTTGATGCCTCTCAAGATCTCTTGATTAGCCCTTTCCGCTTGACCATTGGACATGGGTGGGCTCTTGAAGAAACGTCAAGCGGATGTGTTCATGTTCGCAGAACTCTTTCATGGCACCTTTGGACAAATTGGTACCATTATCTGTGATGATCTTGTGTGGAAAGCCAAACCGAAAATCACCTTTTGATGAACTGAACCGCCGTGGCGCGTCACACTTGCTAACGAGTTACGCCTCTACCCACTTTGTAAACTTGTCAACCGCCACCGGAGGTGGGTCTTCTTAATCCTTGGACCTTTTGAAAGGTCCAACCATATCCACCCCAGGTTGCAAATGGCCAAGTAATTGGAATCATCCTCAATTCTTGGGCGGTACATGAGCACGTCTGGAAAACTTTTGGCAACCATCACATCGTCGACCAGATCTTCCGCATCGGCATGAGCGGTCAACCAATAGAAACCGTGGCGAGCGCTTTAGCCACCAAGGATTTTGAACCGGCATGGTGACCACAATCTCGCCGTGGATCTCACGCAATATTTCACAGCCTTCCTCGGGTGACACACAGCGTTGAAGCGCCCACGACACCTGCAATGATGCAATTCGCCATTAACAATGGTCATAGACTTAGATCGCGGATTATCTGCCGGACCAACGTCTCATCTTACAGTAACTCGCCCGGTTCATATACGCAAGATAAGGGCATCTCGATCGTTGGCCCCTCGGACGATATAAATCGCCCCGGGGCGGCGATGATACACTTTCGGTCTTTGAGGCGGTTTTGCGCCCGATCGTCAGCCTTCGCCCAGGCGCCGAAATTGGCCCACTTTGCAGCCCAATTTCGGCGAATAAACGACCCATATGGCCGAGAATAGGCCCATATTCGGCGTGGTTTCGCCGTGTCTCGGCGTTCAATTATCAACACAATTATTCCTTATCACATATTTCATCACGGAAAAATCAAATACTTCAACAAAATACTACAACAACAAATACTTCAATACAAATTATATAGTTCAACAAATAAAACTTCGTATTTCATCACGCTGGCGTCCCCTTGAGCCTCCATAGGTGCTCAATCAGATCTTCTGCAGTTGATGCACTGTGGGTCTCGGTTTCTGGCGATATCTTGAGATAGGCAGTCCAAGTTGCCGTAGCTGGTGATCAACCCGGCTAGAGGACCCTGCTCAGAGTATGGTTCGATGTCAAACACCGGGTCTTCTTGCTGCGCTCTCGATGATCATGTTGTGCAAGATGACCTGACAAGTCATGATCTCCCACATTTGATCTTTCGACCAGGTGCGGCGGGGTACCGAACAACAGCGAATCGAGATTGGAGCACACCAAATGCCGCTCGACATCCTTCCCGCAAGCCTCCTGAAGCTTCGCAAACCAGGCGTTCTTGCCTCCTCGCCACGTGGTTTGAGATCGTCTTCACAAATGTCGACCATCTCGGATAGATGCCGTCGGCTAGATAGTACCCTTGTTGTATTGGTGCCCATTGATCTCGAAGTTCATCGGAGAATGTCCCTCAACGAGCTTGGCAAAACAGGAGAGCACTGCACACGTTGATGTCATTGTGAGTTCTGGCATACCAAAGAAGGAGTGCCAAATCCAGAGGTCATGTGTGGCTACCGCCTCAAGCACCACTGCGCAACCGCCTTTGGCGCTTTGTACATCCCCGCCAACCAAATGGGCAGTTCTTCCATTTCAATGCATGCGATTGATGCTTGAAGCATCCCAGAAATCCTCTTGCTGCATTCTCAGGCTAGGATCCGAGCGGTGTCTTCCGCATTGGGTGTTCTCAAGTATTGTGGCCCAAACCTGCCACCACCGCCCGATAGAACTTGTAGAAACACTCTATGCGGGTGGACTCGGCCATGCGCCCATAGTCGTCGAGTGAATCACCGGGAGCTCCATATGCAAGCATCCTCATCGGCTGTCGTGCACTTCGGATGGAGGTGAATCCAAGAGCGCGATGCAATCCATCTTGCACTTGAAGTAGTTGTCGAACTCCCGGATGGAATTCACAATCCGAGGAAGAGCTTTGGCTCATCCGATAACGGCGCCGAAATGTTCTCTCGCCATGAAGTGGAGCATCGGCGAAGTAGTCGAGTAGAGCATCGATAGCCTTGCGACGATGCGGTTCTTTGCTTTCACCGCCCGGCCGAGCCACCTCGACGCTGACTTTTCATTGCTTCGCCGGCAGGCTGGGCGAGGGCGAAAGCACCATCGGATGCTCTTCTTCACGGGCGTCGACCGGCTTCCTCCTCCAGAGCGCGGGCGAGCTCTTCCTCCTCATCCGAGTCCATTGCCGACATACAAAACGCCAACACCTTGTGCTCGGTGGGCGGAACCCGCCGTTAAACCGCGCCTCATGCCGTAAATGCCGATTCTTTGCGGGAGGGCTGCTGCGCGCGAAGCTGCTATTTTCCGCGGGAATGGCTATCTAACGAGTAGGCCGGCCGTCGCCGGATACAGCTAGTGGTGGCCGAGGGCGCTGGCGTCTTGGCGGTCGAGTCGGGGAAGAAACCTTGACTTTTCCCACCGGTGTGGCCAGCGTGCTTTTCCTAAGCGCCGGAGTTTCAACGGCTGCCCAGCGCGGGTTCGACTGTGACCGCCGGGCGGAAAAAAGGTCCGAACCGCGATTTTCAAGGCCCCTGGTGCGCCCGATCACATTTTTGGTATGCCACCAAGCGCCAAAAAGTGACCTGGGGGCCTGTTAGGCGCGCGGCTGGAGATGCCCTAAGGCGTCAATCCGGAGTGGCGTGAAGAGCTGCCACCAATTGAGCCTCCGGATCAGGAATAGCCAACCGCTTCACCAGGAGCTTGACCGACGGGTTGTGTAGCACGTCCAGAAAAACATTAGGCGGGACCGGTTTACGTTGAGAGCCCAACCGGCTTAAAGCATCCGCCGCTTCATTCTTCCGACGGTCCACGTGGTCCACTGATAGCCCTTGAAATGACCTGCAACAATATCCACCTCACGACGATATGCAGCCATGAGTGGGTCCTTTGAATCCCAAGTGCCAGACACCTATTGAGCCACTAGGTCCGAGTCACCGAAGCACTTAACCCGGCTTAGATTCATCTCCTTAGCCATCCGGAGACCATGGAGCAAGGCTTCATACTCAGCTGTATTGTTAGTACAAGGGAACATTAAGCGGAGAACGTAATAGAACTTGTCACCTCGTGGGGAAGTTAATACGACTCCAGCCCCCGAGCCCTCCAATTGCCTGGATCCGTCAAAATGGATGGTCCAATATGTGTGATCCGGCTTTTCTTCAGGTGCTTGCAACTCCGTCCAATCATTAATGAAATCCACAAGTGCTTGAGACTTCACCGCCGTCCGAGGCACGTACTTCAGACCGTGCGGCCCAAGCTCTATAGCCCACTTGGCAATCCGCGATCGCTTCCGGTTACATGATGATATCGCTTAAAGGAGCGTAATCGACCACCGTGATGGGGTGCCCTTGGAAATACCGCTTCAGCTTCCACCATGAAAACTCCATATACCAGCTTACGCCAATGCGGATACCTTTGCTTAGATTCAATAAGTACCTCGTGATATAGTAAACCGGACGTTGAACCGGATGCTCCTTCCCCGCCTCCTTCCGCTCCACCACAATGGCCCGCTGACCGCCTCGGCGTTAGCCGCAACATATAGCGTAAGGCTCCTTGTCAATGGAGCGGCGAGCACAGCGGGTTGGCCAATTGCCGCTTTAAGTCCTCAAATGCCTTATCGGCCGCGGACTCGCACAAACCGATCGGTTTTTTCAGATTCGGTACAAAGGGATGGCCTTCTCCGAGGCGGCCGATAAACCGCTCAACGCGCAATCCGCCTGCCAAACGCTGGACATCGTTAATACACTACGGTTTAGCCAAGGAGGTAATAGCCGAAGTAATCTTTTCCGGATTAGCTTCAATTCCTGTTGGACACGAAAACCCAATAACTTGCTTCGCCGAACACCAAAAACACATTTGGCCGGGTTGAGCATCATCTTGTAAACCCGTAGGTTGTCAAAGGTTTCCTTCAAATCGTCAACCAGAGTCTCCTTCTTCCGTGACTTAACCACAATATCATCCACGTAAGCATGTACATTACGGCCAATCTGCTTGTGAAGGCAATTTTGCACACACCGTTGATAGGTTTCCTGGGCACTCTTGAGCCCAAAAGGCATAGACACATAGCAAAAGGCTCCAAAGGGAGTGATGAACGCCATCTTCTCCTGGTCCTTGACCACCATTTTGATCTGATGATAGCCAGAATATGCATCCAAAAAACTCAAACGCTCGCAACCCGCCGTAGCATCAATGATTTGATCAATACGAGGGAGGGCAAAAGGATCTGCTGGACAAGCTTTATTAAGGTCTGTGTAATCCACACACATACGCCAGGTGTCGTTTTTCTTAAGGACCGGCACCGGATTAGCCAGCCACTCAGGATGGAAAACTTCAACAATAAAGCCGACCGCCAAGAGCCCGCTATTTCTTCACCAATAGCTTTGCGTCTTTCTTCATTAAACCGCGGAGGAACTGTTTCACGGTTTGTACTTAGGATCCACATTAAGAGTGTGCTCAGTGAGTTGCCTCGGTACCTCAGCATGTCGAAGGCTTCCATGCAAAATGTCCCGATTCTCACGGATGAACTCGATGAGCACGCTTTCCTATTTCGGATCCAAGTTGGCACCGATGTTTGACTGCTTGGACGAATCGCCAGCACGAAGTCAACAAGCTTAGTCTCAACTGCCGATTTGAATTTCAGGGCGGATCATGCTCGTAGTTGGCTTCTTCAATGGAGTCATGTCCATGGATCAACATTGTCCTTATAGTACTTCAACTCCTCGGTGGCACAAACCGACTGCGAAGTCGATCTCCTTCCTCGCACTCCAAAGCTACCTTCGTCTTCGCGTGAACCGTTATGGTCCCCTTGTGACCCAAATCTTGAGCTGTAAATACACATAACAGGGTCGTGCCATAAATTTGGCGTAAGTTTGGCCGCCTCAACAGGGCATGATATGGGCTTTATTTTACCACTTCAAACGTCAATGTTTCCGATCCGAGTCATAATCATCACCAAAGGCCACTTCCAGAGCTATTTTACCAACAGGATATGCTGACTTGCCGTACCACACCATGGAACACCGTGTATTGACGGTTTGAGATGTTTATCCATTAGCCTCATACGACGGAAGGTCTCATAGTACAGATGTTAATGTGCTCCCTCCATCCATGAGTACCTTGGTGAACTTATAACCTCCCACCGAGGTGCCACCACCAGGGCTAGCTGACCGGATTGTCGACCGGGAGGATGATCCTCTCTACTCCATATAATGGGCTGCTCCGACCAGCGTGGTAATGGGGCACGGCCGGTCCAACAACGTTGATTGCCCGCTTCGAACCTTCCGGTCTCGCTTGTCTAAGCTAGTGGTGAAGACATGGTATCGCCCACTATTCAAGCTGCTTTGGGTTGCTCGATAACCCGATTTTGTTGCTTGCTTGGTTGTAACCACCTTGGTTACTCGATTGTTCGATTGTTATGTCCGCCCAGATTACCATTAAATCTCGAACCGAATTTCCTCCACCGTAACCGGCCCGGATCTGAACCCGCCAGAGCCGTGATCATCTGGGAAAGCATTAGAACTCTTGAACTCCTACATAATGTAGCAATCCTTCCAGAGGTGGTTTGTTGGCATCTCCTTCGTCCGTGCTTTGGACAGGCTGATTCAATAAATAATTTAAGTGATCCGGTTAGGATTCGAGCCCCTACGATTCGCCGCTTTACCTCGGGTCGCGTCCCTTGTCCTGCGCATTAGTATTAGCCACAAAGTCCATGCTGCCATCCGCTTTACGTTTGCCTCCGTTCCGTACCTTCTTAGGATTATGCCGATGCCCTTGAGTTGCTGTTCTTCTTCCCTTCCCCGCCTTGTCATCCTCGCACTCGGGATCCTTGGTACTATCGTAATCAGCATACTTCACTAAAGCGCCCATGAGAGTTCCCATGTCATTACAAAATCGCTTCATGCGCCCTAACTTTAACTTCGAGGGTGAAACCGCGGTTGCCCTCGAGGTTAAGATCGCAGAGTCGGCGTTGATCCGTCCTGACGAGTGCACGATTTCAAACGCTTGGCGTACTCCAATGGGTTGTTGACTCCCTTCCCCGGACACAAGCCGCCAAGTCCACTATGGACATGGGCTGCTTACGGTATCTTTGAAATTCGATAAACCGGGTCGCAACTAGGCCCATGAACTGATAGAATTGGGCGGCAAGCTCTTTAACCAAGTGCAGGCCGTCCTTCAAGCATCATGGTGAAATACTTTGCACACGCGGCCTCATCCACATCTAGCATCTCCATGGCCATCTCATAGCTCTCTATCCATGCTTACGGAGATAAATCAGCGGTGTAATTTGGCACCTGCGCGGACCTTGAAGTCTTTGGGCAAGCGACGTTGCATAAAGCGGGGATCAAACAGGCACCCCAAGCTAGAAGCGACCCTCGCTCGACCGAGGTGGTGGGCGAACGGGCGTGGTCGACGCCTCGCTCAGGTTGCTAACTCGGCCTTCGCCGTGCGGGCCGGTCCACCACTTCACGAGCATCACGAATACCGCTGCGGGTTATGGCTATGGGCGCTTCACGGTGTCATGCGTTGCTTCGATCAAAGCGGTTCATCCATACGCTGTTGTAGCTCCTGCTTTCGGTGGGGTGGAATGAATCCGGTCCGCTGCATACGAGTATGCTTCCCGTTGGATCAAAGCGGTTCAAGAAGCTCCTTAACCCGGCGTGTCTCTACGCTGCGGAGAATCTCCTTCAATTGGAATAGCCTCCACTGCGTGCGCAGCCGCAACAAGGTTATCCATCGAGTTGGAGTAGTGACCGGAGGTGTTTGCACCGCTCGAGGCACACCGCGTTATGGCGAGGTAGATCTATTAAGCGGGGGCTGGATCGGCGCTACCGTCCTAGTGCTTCCGCCGGTTTACCACCGGCGGATTCTCGTTCCCGCCCGGGGTGTTGAAGAGGTCTCGCTTCAAAAATCAAGGCAAACGGATCTGATTTCCTCTTCATGACTTCATGTGACGCGCTCGATCCAACATGAGCCTATAAGCTGCGCATCTAAAGCGCCCGCTCTACCGCTATCTGGCGCTCATACTGCTAGATCCGCTTTAGCCTTGAGTGATTTGTTCCTTCACGTTCGCAATCTGCGCGTATGAGCGCCCCGATCCGCCGGTTAGCCTTCGCCATGAGCGCAGCCAACGCGATCAACAGATCTGATAAAACTTGAGCCGGCGGGCGACAGGCCTCCTGCCCGTCGCAGCTCGCCGCCATTGTTGAACCGAGATCATTGCCGCAGCGGTCGAAGAGTGAAGCGCCGCTTGTGTACCGCCATGAATATTCCAACCCGGTTGGGCAGATCGAGAGGGTCCGAATACTATCGCCATCGGAACAGCCCCTCGTGCGGTCGCGTCTTGCAATGGTACAACGATTCGGTTTCTCCGATCGAGGACTCGCTATCCGGAATAGACGACGGTCTCGCTACCATATCCCGATCCGTCCCTCATGGTTTCCTCCGTGGATGACTCCCACGGCGCCGCTTCACGGGCGGTTTAACTCGGGCAGATCTCAGACGCTTGAGCCGTCTCGACGAGGTCGGTGCGGATGTCCGGCCAGCCCCGCTCACCAATCTTGCCGATGAAAACGTGTATGCCACCAAAGGGGACCCGGTACCCGTACTCGATTGAGCCGGCCTCGGGGCCCCATCCTGCATTGTCGATGTAGAGCTTGCCACGACGAGACTTGGTCATCCGGCCCACAGCATAGACTTCGAGTCCTTCAAGCTTGCCCTCCAAGATCATCAAACCATCGTGCGAGAGCCCCACGGTGGGCGCCAACTGTCGTGGTTTTGTCACGGCAGATGTCCTCGTGAAAGGACTTAGTCGTGGAGCCATCGCTACGGGTTAACTTGAAGGGGTTAAAGCGGACGCAAAGACACAAGAGTTTATACTAGTTCGGCCCCTTCGATGAAGGTAAAAGCCTATGTCTAGTTGTGATGGGATTGATGTCGTTTCGATGACTAGGGAGCAAATAAGCTTCACTTAGGCCTCGAGTTGTTGTTCTTGTCCTTGAATCGCCGTGTCGCCCCCTTATATACATGGGTGACGCCTGTCGGTTCACAGAGTCCCAATCTCCTGGTTCATACTGTATCCGGTTGGTCTCTCTCTATTCCTAACTTACAATACAAGTTTACATACCAGGTCGGTTTACTGGCCACAGTGTTCTAAACCGACTACAGGCCTTGGGCCCTTACCTTCATGCTTGGGATTTTACACCGTTGAACTACTGATGAAGTTAACCCGGCCTAGATAGGCCGGTTTACGCCCAGTAGTAATATCCCCAACAATACCTACAGATATAACTTTGTCAGCCGGTTTCTTCGCCGAACTCTTTAAAAGTTCGTTCAAGCACTTACTGAAAATGCCGCGTCTAAGCCTCTTATTCTCCCTTACGGAGTCAGCAAGATGGGCTCGAACATCATTCAACTCAACGCCCAGCCGGGTATTGGCGTCTTGGAGATCGTTTTTCTCCCGCCTAACCCATGTAAGCATGCGCTCGCCAGCCTTTAGTTGTCGTTTAGCATGTTGCTCATCCCCTCGCATGACCTCCGGATTCACTCCGGAGTCATCTGCAGAATCTATTGTTAGATTTGCACGCATGCCGCATACTACCTGGTACATGACATTCTTTGTAATGGAAACAGGTGTTACCAGATGGGGCCTTCTCGGACTCCTTCATCATGCAAGCTGCATGCTGAAGCCGGGCTTTGCACTCCTCGGCTTTTGAGACAACCGGTATTCTTCTCCGAAAGAACCTATGCAAACAATGATCCTTAAATCAGTTGTGCCAACTGTTTCAAGTCTCAGGGGCTACTCATATACATAATTATTAGATTTTCTTACCCGTATATCCTTTACATACTGGTCCGTGGCTTTGGCAAGACCATTTTGAGCAGCTCGGATGTACGCATCTCCTGAGTTGAAGGCATCAAACACCTCTTGGGAGAAACAAGCGTCACGGAGTACGGCCCGGCGATGCCTGTGATTCATGGCACTCTCCACTTCGGAATTCGTAGCGCACAGCCTATCTGCATCCTCTGTAGGAGGAACATCCGGCGTTGGCCCCATGTTAGCGTCCGCCTCTAAGTCTGGCTCTGGAGCCCGACTGGTGGAGGCGTGGCCGGCAAAATCTCCGGATATAGTCCGGCGAGCATTTTTCCTACTAGGAAACATGGGCGTTATTATATTTTAAAAGATGACAACCACGGAGCGGGGTTCTTTTTCATACCTCTGCGACGGGCGTCTCGCCCCGACCGCCTTCCTTTTAAGCCTACCCCGGCTTTTGTGCCTTTGTTGGTGAGTCACCAAGGGTTCGGCATGGCGTCCCGAGTGCCTTCCCCAGAAGACACCATATGTGTGCGGTAGGTGAAGTGCAGTAAAAGGGATCCTTCTCGGAAGTTGGGACTCGGTTTTACTTACATGCGATGCGGGGAGTAGTCCAGATAATCGGCTATGATGGCCACGTGGCACCGTCGCAGCTTAATTGATAGAACGTCCCGTCAATGAGCTCCACAAATGTGTCTGGATCTTCTTCGAGTCCGGGGTCGAGGGCCCGTTCAGGGTCCTCTGGTTGTGGAGGCGGGTTGTGGACCTCCCTCACAGCTTTTCGCAGTTCCTGCTATGAAATGGCAAGGTAAATACTTATGACGAAGAGTGCGGGAAGGTTTGGAGTGAAAAGTAGCAGCTCACCCAGTTTGGGGGGGTTGTACATGGAGAATCCATCCCGTGGCTTGATGCGGATGAACTCCTCTTCCTCTCCTTTATATAAATCAGACAATATTTTCGTTAGAGCAGCGACGGAGTCCGGTCCTTTACGACCGCAGTGGGTAGCATCGTCTTCGCCATTGAAGTGCCACATGGGTTGTCCCCGATACTGAAGTGGCTGCACCCCCCGCATTATACATATTGACATAACCTTGATTATTGTCAATCTTGATTGGGCCAGCATCTTTATCCGGCCCATCAAGTAAAGGACTTCTCCGTTATCTTCCTCCTGGGGGCTCCGAGGGCGCTAGCTGCGGTGTTTCTTCAAGGGAGCGTTGTCGAACTCAGGAAAGCCCATCCGAATAGGTTCCGGAAGGGGGACGTCCTCCATATAAAACCACTCCAAAGGCCAGTCTTCGGATGTCTTCTTCGGAGTACCGGACAGGTATCCGGTCCCGGCGATGCGCCATATCTCGGCTCCGCCCACTTGATATATTGACCCCTCCTATGTACGGGGTACGAGGCAGAATAGCCTCTTCCATAGCTCGAAATGAGCTTTGCAGCCCAAAAACAGCTCGCAAAGGGTGACATAGCTAGCGATGTGTAATATGGAGGCGGGAGTAAAGTTATGCAGCTGGAGGCCCTAGAACTCCAGGAGCCCGCGGAGGAACGGATGAATTGGAAATCCAAGCCCTTTAATAAGTAAGGTACTAGGCATACCCGCTCCCCCATGGATGGGTTGGGAAAGCTCTCCGCTTGCTCCCCGCCGTTGTAGGTGGTGAGTCCGCCTTGAACGGGGACCATATACGCTCGAGGGAGAAATCCTTGGGTCTGTAACTCTACTAATTGGCTGTGGGGGACGGAACACTTCTTCCAATTGCTTGGCTTAGAGCTATGGGAGCGAGAGGAGGAGCTGCGATGGCCGGCCATGATGGAATGGACTTTTCAAAGGCCCCGATGGATACTCGCCATGGAGGATGGTGTGATCTCGGATCTGAGGATCCCGCCTCTTTAAATAGATGATTTACCTACATGGTTAGGTGGCAAGTGTAAAATGTTCTCACTTTCGTGATTCGCCGACACGTGGAGGATAGTCATTATTGGGCGCAGAAGCCAAAGAATGCAACATTTATGGGAAGCCGAATTTGGAGAAGAACCCGCCTTGCAATGTCGAAGACAATCTGCGCGCCGGACTCATCGTCATTGAAGCCTGCTTTGGGGGCTACTGAGGGAGTCCTGGATTAGTGGGTCCTCGGACAGCCAGACTATATCCTTTGGCCGGACTGTTAGACTATGAAGATACAAGATTGAACACTCTGTGCCGTGTCCGGATGGGACTCTCCTTGGCGTGGAAAGCAAGCTTGGCAATACGGATATGTAGATCTCCTCCCTTGTAACCGACTCTGTGTAACCCTAGCCCTCTCCGGTGTCTATATAAATCGGAGGGTTTTAGTCTGTAGAAAAACAACAATCATACCATAGGCTAGCTTCTAGGGTTTAGCCTCTACGATCTCGTGGTAGATCAACTCTTGTAATACTCATATCATCAAGATCAATCAAGCAGGAAGTAGGGTATTACCTCCATCGAGAGGGCCCGAACACTCGGGTAAACATCATGTCCCCGCCTCCTGTTACCATCCGCCTTAGGCGCATTCGGGACCCCTACCCGAGATCCGCCGATTTTGACACGACACCGCCCCCATGGTTCAAAAGGCGATTGGGAAAAATGTTCGGTATTCCATGACCACCTGAGTAAGCTTCAAACGCAGAATTCCTCGCCCTCCTCCCCCCGGATCTAGTCCCGTCTGCAGGATTAACCTCTTTTACTGGCGAAGCCCTGGCGGAAAATTTCCCTAATCCAACCAGGGGGAGCGAGTGTGCTTCATGTCCTTCTTAATAAGAGGCGTCGGTTTGCAAACCACCCCTTCCTCCGAGGTCTACTAGAGTACTACGGCCTCCAACTGCACAACCTCACTCCAGCCTCCATCCTGCATATCGCGGGTTTTGTCGCTCTTTGCGAGCTATTCCTGGGCTGTGAGGCCCACTTTGATTATGGAGGAAAATTTTCTGCCTCGTCCCTCGTACCCAAAAGGGATCCGTATTCAAGGTGGGCGGCGCCGAGATATGACGATAGCCGTGACAGATACTTGTCCAAGACGCCAAGAAGGTATCCAAGAGGGCCTCGAGTGGTTTTATATTGAAGATGTCGCTCTCCCCAACCCAGTCTGAATGGGCCTTCCCGAATTTTCCAGCGCTCCGTTGAGGAAACGCCACAACTGGCGTCCTCGGAGCCTCGAGGAGGAAGACAGCGCAGAAATCCAATAATTAATGGGCAAGATAAGGACACTTGCCCAGTCCGAATTATCAATAATCGAGGTAATGGCAACTTCCATAGCGCGAGGTGTTCAGCCACTCCAATTCAGGGGGCTCCCTATGTGGCACTACAATGGGAAAGATGACGCCTCACGCTGCGGACGAAAGGGTCCGGATTCCCTCACCGCCCTGGCCGCAATATTGGCCAATCTGTATAAAGGGGAGAAAGAGGATTTCACTCGTCTTACGCGCCGAGAGGGATTTTCCATGTACAATCCTCCTAGCTGGGTGAGTTTTAATCCCACCACTTTATTCAATCCTCTCCCCAAGTCATGTTTAACCAACATTAACCCGTCCGTCAAATAGGAATGGTGGAGGGTCGCCGCGGGGATCCATAGCCCCGCTCCACAGCCGGAGGACCATAACCGGGACCTCTATCCCGGATTCGAAGAAGATCCGGACATATTCGTAGATCTCAAGGAGGGAGTCTTCTACCAGGCGAGCTATGATGGCACAGAAGTGGCCATCACGGTCGTTTATCCTTGCCTCCTTCCTGCCTCATATGTAAGTAACCAGGAGACATTTCCTCCGAAGGAGCTTCCTCACTATGCCTCACCCGCCACACTATCTTGTGCTCCAAAGGGAGGCGCCAAGCGATCATATTGCACCGAGGCATCTCAAAGTAGATGCTTGCTCCGGCGGGGTCTTCAAAGAGAAAGGCAAATGACAACACAGCCGAACCTTCCTCAAAGAGGTATGGCTTTAAATATGCCCTAGGGCAGTCACATCGAACCATGACATTGTCCGCTGTGTTTTATCAGGAAGAGTGTTCGCTGGACCGTGTCCGAGGAGCCTGTCGGTCGTGCCCCCACCAATCAGGTTCTAGACCCTGCTTCTAGGGCGAGGGTAGACTCGGGAGTAACGCCGGATTGTCCTCCTTCAGAGGATTCAGATAATGTATCCGTCACGAATTCTGAAGTAGAGAGTGCCATGAATCATCGGCACCGGAGGGCCGCTCTTGAATTCCGGCTTTCCTAAAGAGGCATTCGACGCCTTATTTCGGTGATGCGTACATCCGAGCTGCTTGGGATGGGCTTACGAGAGCCAGCGGCCAAGATTTGAAAGATATGTGGGTAAGTACGCATTGTACAGATCCGTAATCATGTACCAAGAGTCCTCGAGACTTGAAACAGTTGAAACAACTGATTTAAGGATCATTGTACAATCAGTACTCACAGAGAAGAACAACATGTTTGTCTCATGAGAAAAGTGCGGACTCACTAGCTGTTGTTACCGCCCGAATCGGAGAAGTCCAAGGAGGCACCGCACCGTAATGTTCCCCTCCATCCGTAAAAAGTATAATCATGTACCAAATAATGTTAATACTGTTGTGTTTCCAATGATGGATCAGAGATCAACCTGAAAGAGGAACGAAAGTCAGCAGCGGGTAAACAACAGCCGAAAGGTAATCGGCACAGTGAGCGTTGTCCGATCTGGGGTTCCGGCAAAACCCTTAAGGTTCGAACTGTAGGGTGTGTGCGAAGTTCTTTCCTTCCTACCGATCTACGCCCCACTCACTAAGGTCTCGCGGACGAACTCGACAAACTCACAACACAGAAAGACACGAGATTTATACTGGTTCGGGCCACCGTTGTGGTGTAATACCCTACTCCAGTGTGTGGTGGTGGATTGCCTCTTGGGCTGATGAAAGACAGTACAAGGGGAAGAACAGCCTCCTGAGGTTGAGGTGTTCTTGTGCTCGACTAACTTGTGTGGGTGAGATGCCTCTGAATGTGTTATCACATGGCCCCTACTGTGGTGGCTAGCTCCACTTATACAGGCCCTAGTCCTCTCCCCAAATATTGAGCGGGAAGGGAGCCAACAACGGCGGCCAATTTGAAAGGGGACAGGTAGTACAAGCTATCCTAACAAAAGTGGTCTTCGCTGCGAAAGGCTCACAGGTGGTGGCCTGCCTTGGGCTCCACGGTGACCTCCGTCCCCGCTGGCCTGCTGGTCTTGGTCTCGTTGCACTGATATGGAAACCTTTGCCTGATGCCTCGGTACTCCGCGCCTGCGTTTGCCCCCTTGGCACCAAAGAGGAAACAAGGACGCTGCCTGCGCCCGCCTGGCGCCCGTCTGATCCTGGTCGTCATGGCTCACGTCACGAGAGCCTCGCGAGGTTTTCCCCTCCTTGATATCTCCGCTCCTCGCGAGCCTGCCTGGAGAGGCCGCTCCTGAGGAGGTCTTGCGATGTTCGCCTCGAGAGGCTTGGCCTCTCGCGAGGGTCTTGAATGCCTTGTTGATGAAGATGGGTCGTACAGGACCGCTAGCATAGCCACGCCGTGGGCCGCAGGCAGGCAAGTCTGGGGACCCCCATTCCTAGAACGCCGACAGTAGCCCCCGGGCCCAAGGTGCGCTCGGTGGCTTCGCTGCGAAGCCAAGGGCCAAGCGCGTAGCGCCGCGGGCCTCAAAAGCCTGCGACCTTGGTCGATGTGTGGCGGTTGATTGGACGTGGGCGTCTCCAGTTCCCCACACTGCCTCGGCAACTGCCCGACTTGACAAAAGGCTGGCGCAGACAGTGCTTGCCTTCATTTCTTCTTCCTCGCCTTGCTCCAGATCCCCTTTCTCGCTCCTCGCTGCCGAAATCTCCAGATCCACTCCAACCTTGCTCCGCATCTGCGACCCATGGCGCCACGCAAGGTCAAGCCCTCCTGGGCGCCGGCTTGGTACGAGCCAGCTCTTGAAGCACCCACCGTCACAGAAAAGAGCCTCGCCTCCGCGCGCCTGCTGGTGGTGGGGGAGAGCAATGAAGGGGGTAAGACGGAGCTCCGGCTTGCCTCCGACGTGCCAGAGCCTGAGGGAAGCACCTTCTTCCCCTTCTTCTCGAAAGCAAAGATCGCCCGTCGTTGGTTCCCCTTCTCCGATTTCTTTTATGAGGTCCTTGACCACCACGGGTTGCAGGCGTTGCACCTTCATCCCAACTCTATCCTCCTCTTGTCCATCTTTGCCTACTATTGGGATGCATACCTGGGCGTGATGCCGTCCATGGCGCTTCTACGCCACCTCTTCTTCCTTCACGTCAGGGATGGGAACGTCTCCGGGTGCGCCAATTTCGTCGCATCCGGTAAGGCCAACTCAATCTCGAGCACCGGGAAGAGAGCCGACAACATACGGGCCAAATGGGTCATGATGGACGCTAAGCGCGCCCACCCGCGCCTGGCATTACCGACGGGAGGCGCCTTGATCGACAAGGGTGGCCCATGCGAGCTCCCGATGAGCTACCGGCGTCGTCTCAACGTATCTATAATTTTTGATTGCTCCATGCTATACTATCTACTGTTTTGGACATTATTGGGCTTTATTTTCCACTTTTATATTATTTTTGGGACTAACCTATGAACCGGAGGCCCAGACCAGAATTGCTGTATTTTTCCTATTTCAGAGTTTCGAAGAAACGGAATATCAAATGGAGTCCAAACGGAATGAAACCTTCGGGAACGTGATTTTCTCACCGAATATGATCCAGGAGACTTTGACCCTATGTCAAGAAAGAAAGGAGGTGGGCACGAGGTAGGGGGCGCGCCCACCCCCCTAGGGTGCGCCCTCCACCCTCGTGGGCCCCACCTTGCTCCACCGACGTACTTCTTCCTCCTATATATACCTACGTACCCCCAAACGACCAGATACGGAGCCAAAAACCTAATTCCACTGCCGCAACCTTCTGCACTCTACGAGATCCCATCTTGGGGCACATTAGGAGCTCCGCTGTCGGTGTCAAACCGCGGATCTCGGGTAGGGGTCCTGATCTGTGCGTCAAGGCTGATGGTAACAGAAGCAAGGGACACAAATGTTTACCTGTGTTCGGGCCCTCTCGATGGAGGTAAACCCTACTTCTGCTTGATTAATATTGATGATATGGGTAGTACAAGAGTAGATCTACCATGAGATCGTAGAGGCTAAACCCTAAGACCTAGCCTATGATGGTATGATTGTAATTGTGATCGGCCTTCTAAGGACCAACCTCTCTGGTTTATATAGACACCGGAGAGGGCTAGGGTTTACATGGAGTCACTTACAAGGAAGGAAATATAATATCCGGATCGCCAAGCTTGCCTTCCACGCCAAGGTAAGTCTCATCCGGACACGGGCCGAAGTCATGAGTCTTGTATCTTCACGGTTCAATAGTCCGGACGTTGTACACAGTCCGGCTGTCCGGATACCCCCTAATCCAGGACTCCCTCAGTAGCCCCTGAACCAGGCTTCAATGACGATGAGTCCGGCGCCCAGCTTTGTCTTTGGCATTGCAGGGCAGGTTCCTCCTCCGAATTCTCCAAAGTGGTCATCGAACACGTAGACCGTGTCCGGATCTGCAAGATGATCTTCATATGGTATAGATCTGATTTGCAGGCAATCTTCATGCGTCATGCCCTTGCATCGGGGCTTGGTCCAACGCGAACCGACGTTTCCTGCTCCACAACGACTCGTGTTGTGAGGCGGTTTTATTGGCACGTCCCGTCGAGGCAGAGATCGTGTTCCTCTTATTACGGGATTTTCCATCAATATGAGCACGCGTGACCCACGACGGCTGTTGGTATAACCCGTGTGTTTTTTAGATAAGCCTCAAACGGTCACACCGGGGACTCTTGATATTCACCCTCTTTATAAATGGGTCGAGACTTGCGCCTCCTTTTTCACCTTCATCGCGCCTTCTCTCACCTCGAGTTCTAACACCCAAAACCTAAGCTCCACCCCTCCGGAATCCTCCGATATGTCCGAATCTGACCCTCAAGGCCGGTGGGTGTCCTCCTCGATTGAAGAGAAGGACATTGCAATGCTTAGGGAGGTCGGATACTTGACCGCAGATATCCAGCACAGGCTCCCTGCTCCAGGGCAGGTCATCCCTACGCCGGAGCCCAACGAGTGTGTCGTTTTCGTCCCACACTTCCTCCGCGGTCTGGGTTTCACCCTCGATCCCCTCGTGAGGGGGCTCATGTTCTATTATGGGTTGGATTTTCACGATCTGGCTCCCGACGCTATCCTCCATATCTCTTCGTTTATTATCGTGTGCGAGGCTTTTCTCCATGTCACCCCACACTTCGGCTTATGGCTCAAGACCTTCAATGTGATGCTGAAGATGATCGAGGGGCGACATGTGGAGTGCGGAGGTGCCGTAATAAGCAGGAACGGCGATGCCCCATGGCCAGAGGGTTCTTTCCCAGAAGTATCCGATGTATGGCAGCGGAGGTGGTTCTATGTCACGGCTCCCAGAGGCACAAAGTGGGTGGCCGCCCCCGAGTTCCGCTCGGGCCCTCCGTCCCAACTAGCGTCTTGGACCGACGTAGGACGGAATTGGGGGTCCGTTGGTGATGTTCCAGTACTGCAGAACCGCATTCGAGAGCTTCTTGAGAGGGACATTAACCTTGTCAGCATAATGCAAGTGATGTTAATCCGACGGATGTTACCGTGCCAACGCCGGCCTCTCCGGATGTGGGAGTTCAATCCGGAGGGTCCGCGGACTGTCAAGCACTTCTTCGGCCTAAAGCTCGAAGGGATGTGCAGATTATTCTTCGGACCGAAAGTAAAGTGTCCAGACACCACCGAGGATGCGGGCCTAAGCTGCAATCGCCTAGATACCCAAGTAAGTAAACTTGATACCGGACACCATGTTTTGTATTTGTTATGATTGTTTGTTCTGAAAATCATCCGTTGCCAGGAATGGCTCAGCAAGGCAGAGAGAATCAGGTGTCCGGCGCCACTTCCCGAAGGCTCGCCTGGTCCCACCATGGCCAAGATGCTTGACCAGGTGCTCAGCAGAATGCCCTCGGGAGAAGACAAGGGGAAGAACGAAGAAACCGAGCTTCACACGGTACGCATCCGAATTGGGGAATTGTTGCCTCCTCTAAGGAGGATAGTCGGAAAGGGGAGGCTAAGGCCTCCTCCCCGCGCAGGAAGAAGAGGGCCGCCTCCGAAGACTCGGAGACGGAGATGCCCAAACCCGGGAAAAGATAACACCAGGGGGCTCTGCCCCAACGGGCACCCTCACCGCATCGTGCCCACCAACGGTCCAGCCCTCCACTGAGCTGTAAGTTAATTTTTACTTCAAAGGTACTGTGTTCCTCCTAGATCAATAACCAGGATTCATCTTTCGCAGTCCGGCTAGCAGCCCTTCTCAACAGAGTTCGTCTTCGGGGGATCTTCCTCCGGAGATGATGGAGAGTGAGACCCCACCCACTTCTCCGGCTCATGAAGCGGGCGACACTGAGGTGTCGTCACGGAGGAGTCCAGATCTGCCGAGGCCGGAAGCCAATGAGTCAGCCCCCCAGAGCCTGGAGCATTTAGCTCCCACGAGGGGCGATGGGAAGGGTCTGGCACAGTTTGATGTCCGGCCGGACGTACTGACGGGCCTTCTGGAGCGAGCTGCGCTTTCGGAGGAGCACCGCTCATTAATGAGCGCGGTGCTCAGGAAGATTTCCTCCGCTACAAGCAGTTTGAATGAAGCATTTACAAGTCTGATCAGAGGCTTTCAGGTATGTAGTGAAGAATACCTTGTTATTGGCGTGAGGCACGCATTAGGTGTGCTCCATATAGATAGTAGCCCTAAGACTCGTTGCACGCCCTAGGCGGCAAGCGGGGATCATAAATCGATGATTGTCTTTGTAAACACTTGCGGTACACAGTGAGTCCGACGCCGACCAGTCCGTCAAAGTTTCCGAACTGACCGTGCGAATTCGTTCGATTGATGCCGATATCACGCTGGTGAACAATGGTGGAAAAATCACAAGGTATCGCTCGCCTTCCTTTGTATAGGAAAATATGGAGGCGCATGATATTAATGTAATATGTTCGGATGCAGATGGTGCTGCTGCCGTTGAGGCCTCGAGGCGTAACTTGTCCAAGCCAAGGAACAAGCTCGGGTTAGCAATGCGGCTGCCCTAAAGGCGCATCGAGGAACCGAGAGCCGAATAGGTGCTCATCGCCAAGCGAGGAAAAGATGGCGAAATGGCTATTGAGTTAAAAATGCCGCCGATCGTATGAGCTCCTTAAAAGGAGCATAAGGATAGCTTGGCCGAGCTGGACAAGGCACGCATAATGCCACCAAGGAAATACGGACCGAGCTCGAGGTGCGCGGAGGAGCTTCAACAGCCGGTAAAATCGTGGTTGGAGGTTCCTACTTGTCATGGACGAAGTTTTTGATCCGTATGCTCCCCTCGGATGGGCGCTGAAATCCTAGGACGCCAGATATCGGATTTGGCGAAGAGTACGGCCGACGCTGCCAAGTTCTTCGAGGGTCGAGGTGATAAGGAGGTGGAGAAGCTTTTCGTCGCAATTCAATGCTCCCACTCGCCATTGCCGTTAAATGACAAGATGGCTGCCAGAAGCGGAGCTTCACGGGCTGTCCGGTCTTGCAATGCGGTCTGTGATAGACCATCTTTAGCCGAAAGGGCCTAAGCTGGACAATTACTTTGGATTGGTGCAGCAGTTCCTTGGGGTCGTGCCTCGAATCGACGCCATGAGGAGGTCGGCGTTCATAGAGGGTGCACGGATGGCTCTTGCCCGCGTTAAAGCCTATTGGACGGATATGGAGGCCAATATTATAGCGACCCAAGATCCGCGGGGGCGATATCCGGCCGAGCACTACTTGGCGCAGGTCACAGAAGGTGCCCGGCTAATAGAGGCGCAGTGCTCGAAGAATGTCTTATTCGAGTGATGAATCGAATCATTGTAAAAAACAATGTTAGTTTGGTTATAAGGCTATATTTATACTTTTTGCCCGAAAGTATTATTGTGTCCCCTGTGTGGCCGTTTACATATATATGAATGTTTAATACGAAAGATAGCAGTCGTTGGCTTCATCCCCCACGCAGGCAATGCAGGGGTGTTCGCAAAAAATATGCTTAATCACACTTGGTCCAACGTCTTGGTCCATGAACGAGGTGATCGCATGTCGAACTAGGCAATCAGACTATATAGCTGTAACACTTTAGCTTAGCCATGGGAGTCTAATGTTGGGGCTACTATGTAGCCCCGGTACCTTCGTGCATCCGAATACGGCAGCGTGTGTACATGACCGAAAGCGGTCCTTCGTTAATCTGGAGGGATCCTAAAGATTCCGATAAGTCTTCGAGTGGTTGAACAGTCTCGCCGTATCATGACCGCCGGTTTTAAACTTTCTCTCTTGAGGTGCTCGTCCGAATAACCAGGGCACAATCGCAAAGAGTTCTCCTTTAGCCACCTTAGCGATAGTAACGAACGTAAAGGCGGCAAACCCAACATTTGACCAAAGACATGATTCGGAGCTGCTGCATATAAGGCCAAACTCATGACGCCGAACACTCCCGAGGGTATTCGGACTTTATAATAGTTGATGGGCTCAAGAATGCCCATTCGTTATAAACCCTGTTTCTCCAGGTGCATGCGTTAATCTGTCGTGGCGAGATGCCAAAACGGCATTATCCTCTGTGGGTATGGAACCCATTGGATGGTTAAACAACAAGAAGCAATAAAAAAGGTTTACACAGGGGCTTAATCTAAAAAGAAACCTGTTGAACGGGGCCCTGCTGCACGTCTGCGCCTTTGTCTCCGATGTGCCGTATCCTGGAAGGGTATCGCGTGCACGTTGTCTGTGGAAAAAAGGAAAACTCGTAGAAGAGTACAACGTAAGTATGCGATAGATAATAAAAGTGTAAGATGTTGGCCTGCCCATAAGGTTGAGCCAACTGTGGGACTGTGTTAAGTATTTATAGCCCCTGGTGTCCACTATGGGACTACATATACGGTGCCCTGGTTCAATTTTATCCGGGCGACCGGACTCGTCTAGTCGAGTCTGTGGTCTTTAAGGACCAGTCATGTTTTCTGATGTTGAAGGACGCTTATAGTCCGACCGCGAGGGCCGTCGCGTGTTCCTCTGCGCATGACGAGCGCTCTGTTAGTCCGCTAACGGTGATGACGCCACGTGGACCGGGCATCTTAAGTGTAAGGTAGCCATATTGCGGCAATGCATTGAAGCGGGCGAAGGCCGTTCTTCCGAGCACTGCGTGATAGTCGCTTTGGAAGGGTGCGATGATGAAGAGTAGTTCTTCGCTTCTGGAGTTGCCTGGAGAGCCGAATGTTACCTCCAGTGCGACGGAGCCTCTGCTATGGGCTTCAACGCCTGGTATCACCCCTTCAAAGGTGGTGTTGCTTTGATTAATTCTAGATGGGTCTATCCCCATCCTGCGGACAGTGTCCTCATATATTAAATTGAGATCGCCCGCCGTCCATAGGACGCGGGTGAGGCGGTATCCGTCGGTTATCGGGTCAAGCACCAAGGCCTTTGATCCTCCGCCCGAATACTAGTTCGGTCATCAAGTTATCAAAATGATCGGATAAGGCATCCAAAGGTTAGGCGTGAGTACAATGGGCTCTACATCGAGCGTCTCTATCGCGCTTCGTGCCTCCTCATGGATGTGTGAGTCGCGTGGATCATGTTCACTGCTTTTAACCTCTGGCGGGAATATTTTACGTCGCCGGTCAGTTGTTCGGGCGAGGTTCATCCTCGTCTTCACTTGGTGTTTCCCTTTCCTTGTGTTCGGCATTTAATTTGCCGGCCTGCTTGAAGACCCAGCACTCTCTATGCGTGTGGTTTGTAGGTTTGTCAGGGGTGCCATGAATTTGGCATAGTCTGTCTAGGACTCTATTCAGACCAGACGGTCCCTCTTTGCTGCCTTTAGATGGCTTGTTTTGCTGATTAGGTCGAGAGCCCCTGAATCCGGCATTAACCATCGTGTTATCCGGGCTCTCTTCCTTGTTTTGGCGTTTGTTTTTATGACGCCGTGGCTTCCCGTTGTCATCCCTTATTTGGATGTCTTTGGTCGCTGGTGCCTTCTGGCTAGCTAGCTATCTTCTCCCGCAAAGCAGGTCATAAGGCTTGTTAGGGCTGCCATTGTCCTTGGCTTTTCTTGGTCGAGGTGTCAGCGAGCCACTCGTCACTTGATCTTGTGTTTGAATGCTGCTAAGGCTTCAGCATCCGGACGATCAACAATTTGATTCTTCTTAGTGAGGAATCTGTTCCAAAACTTGGAGCGATTCTCCGGGCTGTTGGACTATGTGACTTAAGTCATCAAGATCCGGAGGCGGACATAGGTCCCTTGAAAGTTGGCCTGGCGTCCTCGAGTTCCTCCCCAGCTCCCAATTGAATTTTCGGGCAGGCCTTTCAACCAAGTGCCAAGCTGGTCCCTTCACGAGGGGAGGTATTTGATGGCATGAAGGTCATCCCCACGAGCCATATGTATGTGCGAGGATAAAGTCCTCGATCCGGACCCCAGGTCCGCATAGTTCCGTCGTATGCCTCTATGTTCAAAGGTTTAAAGCCCATGGGAATTGTGGTCCAATACTTCATCGGTAAAGCACGGGTGAGCAGCCCTCTCAGATCTGGAGGTGTTGTGGCATGTCGTCGGTTGTTGTTGTGTGCGGTCTTTATTCGGACTGGTATTCAATTAGGCGTGTCGTTTTGGCGACCATAGTCCTTCACCGGGTGCGTCCTTTGGATCCATAATGGACCTGGCAGCGCCAAATTTTCTTATTCGGTGTTCATGTGGATCGGTAGCGCTTTGTTGCGGTTATGAAGTGAATGCAACCGTCATCGAATTCGGCGGTAGCTTGCGTTTTGGATAGCTCTTTGTATGGCGATCATCGCCTTATCTTTCTTCAGTGTCTAGCACTTTATTCCATCTACGGTTGAGCGTTTCCTGTGCGGCCTTGAGCCGTTGCTTCTGCTTCTTTAGACTTCTTGCGATGGACATAAGCTTTCTGTGGAGGTTATCTCGTTCCACGTGTTTTTCCGGGGTTGCATCGTTATCCGGACCATTTTCTGTCTGCTGGTTTGTTTTGATGACCTCGTCGTCGGGATCATTGTCCTCGGGCGTCTGCTCGACTGTGTTCGTGGTGACCTAGTTAGATCTGCTCCATCGCCGGGTCCGTATGGTCGTTGTTGCCTTCGGAGTTGATTGTAGTGTCGATCCTCTGGCGCTCTTGTCACTATTTTTCTTGTTGTGGACTTAGAGCGGCGTCTGCACGTTGCATTGGCTTTTGTCCGGGTTTTATCGTCGATTGTCGCCTTTGTCCTCTTTGGGCGTATCCACCATGTATCGTCGTGTGAGGGGAAGTCCGGCGCCCATAGATTCCGCATCTTCTCTGCATCGTCGTCCATACCGTCGATGTCTTGAGTCGAAGTCGAGCATGTCGGTTAAATCATCGATCGTGGCTATGAAGTGGGTGGTGGGTGGGCAACGAATTTCTTTATCTTTGCTTCCCACTCGAACCGGACGTAGTTTGGCCCAGAAATTTCACAAAGAGAGAGTTTTCAACGAGTTCAAGATGTCCCCAAAGGGCGTGCGAAAAATGTCGCGGCGGTGAACTCCATTACGGAGCCCAACCTGGCTCGACCGGTTCGAGTCGCGGACGGACTCAACATCCGGATCTGAATCCGGGAGTCCAGAGTCATAGGCCACCACAGAGGTAAGGCCGTGTTTGGCTCCAACGCCGATGAGTCTGGCGACTGCTTGGGCGGGGTCCACCCTCCATCCTCGAGCAACGCAGCCTGCTCCGGATTAGGTCCGAGGCTAATCTGGGGTGATACCCGAGCTTTGTCCGACATCGAGTCTAAGCCGTGCTTTCGTCGTGGACTGTCGATTAATCGTGTAATTGGCGATGGTTGAAGGAGCCATCGAGCCCGATGAGCGACGATCTGAGAGGAACTCTCAATGAAAGCACCAATGTCGGTGTCAAAACCGGCGGATCTCGGGTAGGGGTCCCGATATGTGCGTCAAGGCTGATGGTAACGAGAAGCAAGGGACAGATGTTTACCGAGTTCGGCCCTCTCGATGGAGGTAAAACCCTACTTCTCGCTGATTAATATTGATGATATGGGTAGTACAAGAGTAGATCTACCACGAGATCGTAGAGGCTAAACCCTAAGAGCTAGCCTATGATGGTATGATTGTAATTGTGATCGGCCTTCTAAGGACCAACCTCTCCGGTTTATATAGACACCGAGAGGGCCGAGGGTTTACATGGAGTCGGTTACAAGGAAGGAAATATAATATCCGGATCGTAAGCTCACCTTCCACGCCAAGGAAAGTCCCATCCGGACACGGGCCGAAGTCTTGAGTCTTGTATCTTCATGCTTCAATAGTCAGGACGTTGTACACAGTCCGACTGTCCGGATACCCCCTAATCCAGGACTCCCTCACCGCCGGAGGGGGCATCCACACGGAGGGCTTCTACATCATCACCATAGCCCCTCCGATGAAGTGTGAGTAGTTTACCTCAGACCTTTGGTTCCATAGTTAGTAGCTAGATGGCTTGTTCTCTTTTTTTGGATCTCAATACAATGTTCTCCCCCTCTCTCGTGGAGATCTATTCGATGTAATCTTCTTTTTGCGGTGTGTTTGTTGAGATCGATGAATTGTGGGTTTATGATCAAGATTATCTATGAACAATATTTGAATCTTCTCTGAATTCTTTTATGTATGATTGGTTATCTTTGCAAGTCTCTTCAAATTATCAGTTTGGTTTGGCCTACTAGATTGGTTTTTCTTGCAATGGAGAAGTGCTTAGCCTTGGGTTCAATCTTGCGGTGTCCTTTCCCGTGTGATGAGGGGCAGCAAGGCACGATTGTATTGTTGCCATCGAGGATAACAAGATGGGTTTTTTATCATATTGCATGAATTTATCCCTCTACATCATGTCATCTTGCTTAAGGCGTTACTCTGTTTTTCTTGAACTTAATACTCTAGATGCATGTTGGATAGCGGTCGATGAGTGGAGTAATAGTAGTAGATGCAGGCAGGAGTCGGTCTACTTGTCTCAGACGTGATGCCTATATACATGATCATACCTAGATATTCTCATAACTATGCTCAATTATGTCGATTGCTCAACAGTAATTCGTTCACCCATCGTAAAATACTTATGCCCTTGAGAGAAGCCACTAGTGAAATCTATGGCCCCCGGGTCTATCTTCATCATATTAATCTTCCATCACTTTATTATTGCCTTTGCTTTTTACTTTGCTTTTTATTTTACTTTGCATCTTTATCACAAAAATACCAAAAATATTATCTATCAGATCTCACTCTCATAAGTAACCGTGAAGGGATTGGCAACCCCTATTCGCATTGGTTGCGAGCAGTTATTTGCTTTGTGTAGGTATGAGGGACTCGCGCGTAGCCTCCTACTGGATTGATACCTTGGTTCTCCAAAACTGAGGGAAATACTTACGCTACTTTTCTGCATCATCCTTTCCTCTTCAAGGAAATCCAACTTAGTGCTCAAGAGGTAGCAAGAAGAATTTCTGGCGCCGTTGCCGGGGAGTCTACGCAAAAGTCAACATACCAAGTACCCATCACAATCCCTTATCTCCCGCATTACATTATTTGCCATTTGCCTCCCGTTTTCCTCTCCCCCACTACACCCTTGCCGTTTTATTCACCCTTTTTCCGTTCGTCTTTTCATTTGCCCTGATGTCTTACTTGGCTCGTTTGCCCGTTTGGTTGAAATAGTTGAGTATTTATTCCTAAACAAAGAAGCTAAGATCTATGGATCCTCATCCGCTTGCCAATCTTTTTAAGTGATCCAATTATGATGAGCCAATTCCTAGTGATTTGGGTGCACTAGATTATCTTTATAAGGTTTTGCTTGAAATCCGTGAATCTAAATTTTTTGATGAAGTGCTTTATGAAGTGATTCACGATAGATCTTTGAATAAAAAGCATGATTGAAATGATGCTACTATAAATTCTCTTGATGTCAATTGTGCTAATAATATGCAAAACCCTAAGCTTGGGATGCTAGTTTTGCTATGTCTACTACTTGTTGCAATGATCATGATTGGGGTGATTCTTCTTTTGATCTTGAAAATTTATTTAAGCCCCATGATGAATATGAGATTAATAATAGTGTTTGCAATAATATTGAAAGTAGGTTTGGAACAGTGTCAACTTTAGATCCCACATATTTGGAGAACGTTCAATCTTATGAAATTTTTGATAAAAGTGGGTTTGGAGAGGTCATGACTTTAGTTAATGTTAATCCCACTATCTTGGAAGAGTGTCAACTTTGCATGCATGTGGATCGTGTTGAGAATATGTTTTGTGATAGCTATATTGTTGAATTTGCTTATGATCCTATATGTAATTATTATGAGAGAGGAAAATATGGTTGTAGAAATTTTCATGTTACTAAATTACCTCTCTTTATGTTGAGATTGCTATTGTTTCTTTCCGTTTTCTTGCATATGCTAGTTTTTGCTTGCCTTGATAATTTGTTTGCCTATAAGATGCCTATGCATAGGAAGTATGTTAGACATAGATGTGTTTGTCACGTGTTTTATGATGCTCTCTTTGTGCTTCAATTCTTGTCTTTCTTGTGAGCGTCATTAAATTCTCAATGCCTAGCTAAAAAGGCTTTAAAGAAAAGCGCTTGTTGGGAGACAACCCAATATTATCCTTGCTGTTTAGCAATAAATATTTGGTCTAGCCTCTGGTTAGATGTGTTTTTATGTTTTAATTAGTGTTTGTGCCAAGTTAAACCTATAGGATCTTCTTGGATGATAGTTATTTGATCTTGCTGTAATTTCCAGAAACTTTCTGTTCACGAAAACAATTGTTAAAAATCACCAGAACGTGATAAAATAGTGATTCCAATTGCTGCTGATCAATAAACAAATTTCCTAGGTCGTCCTAGTTTTTCTGATTTTTTGGAGTTCCAGAAGTTTGCGTTAGTTACAAATTACTACAGACTGTTCTGTTTTTGACAGATTCTGTTTTTTGTGTGTTGTTTGCTTATTTTGATGAATCTATGGCTAGTAAAATAGTTTATAAACCATAGAGAAGTTGGAATACAGTAGGTTTAACGCCAATATAAATAAATAATGAGTTCACTACAATACCTTGAAGTGGTCTTTTGTTTTCTTTCGCTAACGGAGCTCACGAGATTTCTGCTGAGTTTTGTGTTGTGAAGTTTTCAAGTTTTAGGTGAAACCTTTTGATGGATTATGGAACAAGGAGTGGAAAGAGCCTAAGCTTGGGGATGCCCATGGCACCCCCAATATAATCTAAGGACACCAAAAAGTCAAAGCTTGGGGATGCCCCGGAAGGCATCCCTCTTTAAATCTACTTCCATCGGTAACTTTACTTGGAGCTATATTTTATTCACCACATGATATGTGTTTTGCTTGGAGCGTCTTGTATGATTTGAGTCTTTGCTTTTTAGTTTACCACAATCATCCTTGCTGTACACACCTTTTGAGAGAGCCATTCATGATTTGGAATTTGTTAGAATACTCTTTATGCTTCACTTATATCCTTTGAGTTATATAGTTTTGCTCTAGTGCTTCACTTATATCTTTTAGAGCACGGTGGTGGATTTGTTTTATAGAAACTATTGATCTCTCATGCTTCCTTAGATTATTTTGAGAGTCTTAAATAGCATGGTAATTTGCTTAAATAATCTTAATATGCTAGGTATACAAAAATAGTAAATACTTTCTTATGAGTGTGTTGGATACTAAGAAAAGTTTGATGCTTGATGATTGTTTTGAGATATGGAGGGGATAATATCAAAGTCGTGCTAGTTGAGTAGTTGTGAATTTGAGAAATGCTTGTGTTGAAGTTTGCAAGTCCCGTAGCATGCACGTATGGTAAACGTTATGTACCAAATTTGAAACATGAGGTGTTCTTTGATTGTCCTCCTTATGAGTTGGCGGATCGGGGAATGACGATGGTCTTTCCTACCAATCTATCCCCTAGGAGCATGCGCGTAGTGCTTTGGTTTTGATGGCTTGTAGATTTTTGCAATAAGTATGTGAGTTCTTTATGACTAATGTTGAGTCCACGGATTATCGCACTCTCACCTTCCATCATTGCTAGCCTCTTGATGCACTGCATTGCCCTTTCTCACATTGAGAGTTGGTGCAAACTTACACGTGCATCCGAACCCGTGATATGATCGCTCTTTCACACATAAACCTCCTTATATCTTCCTCAAAACAGCCACCATACCTACCTATTATGGCATTTCCATAGCCATTCTGAGATATATTGCCATGCAACTTTCCACCCATTCTGTTTATCATGACACATTCATCTTTGTCATATTGCTTAGCATGATCATGTAGTTGACATAGTATTTGTGGCAAAGACACCATTCATAATTCTTCCATACATGTCACTCTTGATTCATTGCATATCCCGGTACACCGCCGGAGGCATTCATATAGAGTCATACTTTGTTCTAGTATCGAGTTGTAATCATTGAGTTGTAAATAAATAGAAGTGTGATGATCATTGAGGGAGTCCTGGATTAGGGGGTATCCGGATAGCCGGACTATATCCTTTGGCCGGACTGTTGGACTATGAAGATACAAGATTGAAGACTTCGTCTCGTGTCCAGATGGGACTCTCTTGGCGTGGAAGGCAAGCTTGGCGATACGGATATGTAGATCTCCTTCCGTTGTAACCGACTCTGTGTAACCCTAGCTCCCCTCTGGTGTCTATATAAACCGGAGGGTTTAGTCCGTAGGGCAACAACAATCATACCATAGGCTAGCTTCTAGGGTTTAGCCTCTACGATCTCGTGGTAGATCAACTCTTGTAATACTCATATTCATCAAGATCAATCAAGTAGGAAGTAGGGTATTACCTCCATAGAGAGGGCCCGAACGTGGGTAAACATCGTGTCCCTTGCCTCCTGTTACCATCCGCCTTAGACGCACAGTTCGGGACCCCCTACCCGAGATCCGCCAGTTTTGACACCGACATTGGTGCTTTCATTGAGAGTTCCACTGTGTTCTCGCTGCAAGGTTCAATGGCCCCTTCGATCATCGACAACGATGCGGTCCAGGGTGAGGTTTTCCTCCCCGGACAGATCTTCATGTTCGACGGCTTCGCACCGCAGGCCAACTCGTTTGGCCATCTGGAGCAGATCGAGAGCTATGCCCCTGGCCATTAGGTCAGGTTTGGAAACTTGAATTACACTGCCGATATCCACGGAGACTTGATCTTCGACGGATTCGGGCCCATGCCAGGTGTGCCGCACAATCACGACGAGAACGATATAGCTCTGCCGTCGGACGGTGTTCGGGAGATCAAGCCAGCAACTACTCCGGCCTCTAGTCCAGAGCAGATCGCGCCATCCGAGGACGGGAGGATAGACTCCGCCACGTAGGCCGTGCCCTCAATGGCGATAGAGCCGAATACTGACCTTACCCTTCACGAGAGCCGTGTCGCCGAACTGCTGGACTCGTCCTCGACCCGCGGACTCCGTACCACCCGCGCCCATACCTATCGAATCCGATTGAAGCCAATCATGGAGTTCACCTCCGCGATATCTTCGGCACTTCGCCCTTGGCGACATCACGAACTCATTGAAATCTCTCTCCCTGTCCGGAGAACCTTGGCCGAACTATGTCCGGCTAGAGTGGGATGCGGACGACGAAGAAATTCAATCCCCACCCACCACCCACTTAGTAGCCACTGTCGACGATTTAACCGACATGCTCGACTTCGACTCCGAAGACATCGATGGTATGGACACCGATGCCGGAGACGCACAGGAACCACTACCCACAGGGCACTGAGCTGCCACCTCGTCATATGATATATACATGGTGGATACACCCAAAGAAGGCAATGGCGACAAGACAACAGAGGACGACCCCTCCAAGAAGCAACCCCAGCGCCGACGTCGGCGGCGCCACTCTAAGTCTCGCCACAGCAAAAGCGGTGATACGAAGCGCAGGAGATAACGATTACTCGGACGGTGCGAAGATTATGACAATCCCCTCGAGCGATCAAGAGCCGGAGGATGAACAAACCAGCCCTCCTAAGAGGCGGCGGAGGGAGAAAGCGGAGGGCGACAACTATATGCCTCCCTCCCGAAGGCAAGCGAGCCTCGGCGACGAGGAATTTGTCGTGCTGAGGATCCCGTCGGCGAGGCGCTTTAAGCGCGGCTTATTGCCACGACAAACAGCTGAGGAAAAGCAGCAACAACCCGAGCTGATCGGGATCGCTAGCGGATAGATGGATGAAGTCCTTGCGGTGAGGATCTGAACTCGAGCGCCCTTCGAGAGGTCACCCAGCGTTCGATGCCGATGATCGGCCACCCTTGGCCGACATAGAGAGGCGATACGGCCTAGAAATCATCCTGTATCCCGCCGCCATTCAAACAAACATACCAAGGCAACGGGAAACACGCGAGACCTACGGGACGTATTGGAAGACAGGGCAAAACACGCTAGATCAATCTATGGATCACGGGGTCGTGCCCTACAAGGGGCGGTGATGCCTCGCGGATCTGATAAAAGCAATTCGGACGGGCCGAATCTGAGCGAGGACTCATCGAGCTGCGTCCAAACATAGCCCGACCGCAGGCGCACACACCTTATGCTTCACCAGCGAGTAATGGAGCATGAATTCCCTGGTTTTAAACTGTAAATATCGAATCATATGATGGTACAACAGATCCCAGCGGTATGGATTGAGGACTTCCTCCTCCACATCCACATGGCCCTTGGTGATGATCTACATTCCATCAAGTACCTCCATTAAAACTCAAAGGACCGGCTCGGCATTGGCTGAATAGCACTGCCCGGCAGAACTCCGTCGGTGTTGGGAGGATCTGGAAGACGCATTTCTTGACAATTTCTAGGGCACTTATAATGCGACCACGAGCCTTCGATGACTTGAGCCACATAATTTAGCAGCCGGGGAATCAGCTAGGCAGTGCGGACACGGTTCCTAACAAAGAAAAACCAAAGCTGTCGATTATGCGGATGCGAAGCCTTAGCGGCATTCAAGCACAACATCCGTGACGAGTGGCTTGCGGCACCTCGGCTAGGAAAGCGAAATCAATGGCAACCCTCACGACACTCATGACCGCTTTTTGCGCGGAGAGGATAGTGGCTAGCTTCGTAGCAATAACATATCAAGGAACCTTGGCGCCGGATACCAAGGACGACAACAGCAGGTCAAGTCGCGGCAAACACAAAGCGCCACAAAGAGCGGTGATAATGCGAGGGCATGGCGGTCAATGCGGATTCGAGGCTCTAAATCCGGTCGTGGAAAAAGCCATTCAAAAGAAGTACTCGGGCCCGTCCGGTTTGGGCGCATACTCGATCGCTCGTGTCAAATACACGACACCCCGATAAGCCGATAATCACACCAACGAGAGAATCTGGGTGTTCAAGGAGGCCGGCAAGTTAAATACGAAGACAAGGACAAGCGGCTGCCAGGCGATGGCGAGGAGGAGCCACGACCAAGCGAACACGGGAGGAGAAGAGTTCCCCCACAAGTGAGGACGATAAACATGATATCGCAACCCACATCCCCAAAGGGAATGGAATCATGCACTAAGGGGGCGTATATCTGCGATGGAGCCCGTCGCCCCAAAGTTCAACCCATGGTCCTCTTGTCCGATCACATTTGATCGTAGGGACCATCCACAGTATCCGTCATGGCGGATCTGCCGCGTGGTCCTAGACCCAATCATCGACGGATATCACCTCACTCGAGTCCTTATGGGCGGCGGCAAACCTTTGAACCTGCTTTACCCGGATACTGATCATAAAATGGGTATAGACCCCTCGAGGATCAAACCCACCAAAATGACCTTTAAAGGCATCATTCCATCTCAGAGGCCCATTATGCGGGCTCAATCACTGCGGAAGTGGTCTTGGATCTCCGGACAACTTCCGGGCGAGAGTTAATCTTGATATCGTCCCATTCATGGCGGCTATCATGCCTTTGCTCGGGCGCACCGCGATTGCAAGATTCAATGCAGTACCGCATTACGCATACCTCAAACTCAAGATGCGGGACCTAGGGGGTCATCACGATCAATGGAAACCTGAGCGCTCGCTCGTGCGGAGGAGCACTTCGCGACCCTCGCGCGAAGCACAAAGTAGCCTTTTAAGGCAATCCACCAGTTCGGAAATCAAGCCCCCGGACACCGTCAAGCGCGTCCGGAATAACCTGCAATAGGATCGCCTGGCACACTCAGAGCTCGCCTAGCAATTCGGCCCCCGCCCTAATCTTAGTACAACAGCAAAGTCCGTCCCACGTGTGCATAATTACGCATTGAAAATACCATGGGTATAGGCGGGGGCACGATCACGGCGCGTCCCACAATGTGGTTTAACCGCACTAGGGGCTTACTACCTTCATCACTCTCTCTCTCTTTCAGGACTCTACTCTCTGGAAGCCTTGTCCGGCAGTACGGTAGCCGGACACATGATACAACACCCAAGGAGGTAGGAAGCTACGTTGTATAAACGGAATCCCCAGGTGGTCTCCGATAACAAGTTAAATACCTGTTTTAAGATACCAGTCCGCATCTTGCCCTTCGATGGTACATGTCAAATAGTCCTATTGTTTGCTTACCGCACCACTTGTATCATTATGCTTTAACGCATTTCTTAAATAAACAATGCATAGTACTAGTCTATTATTGCATCCTATATTCTTTTCTATATATGCTTTTCTATGACAATCAGCACCCGTACACTGTGGTACGGCAAATACGCCAGGGGCTTCCGTATACCCCATAATTCGGCGTGAGAAGTCCGAACACTTCTGACGATCACGGCACCCTCTAACTTATAGCATTATATGCATCAGCTCTGAATCATGTCTTGGGTCAATAGTTGGGTTTGCCCGGCTCCCATGTTTTGGTACCTTACGTTCCGCTATATCGGCTAAGGTAGCACTGGGAGAACTACTGCAATTGTGCCCCGGTTCTTCCGGCCGAGCACCTCAGTAGAGAAAGCTAAAACTGGATGTCATGATGAGGCGAGAGCTGGTCACTATTCGAGAGGTCTCAAGTCCCTAAAGACTTTTTCCGCTTCGGGCGAGGAGCCGGCCTTATGCGGCTTAGGCGTGTATAAGCGCCCCAAATTGACTTTCAAGACTAGGGCTTCGCCAAAATTTAAAATTGTAGACTTCTATGGCTAAGTGAGAAGCGATAAAGCATTATAGTCTGATTGCACGGTTCGTTGTCTTTGAACACCTCCCTCGAAGGACCCAAGAATGGGAAAAAAAAGTGCTTAGATTTATCCGAACACCCCAAACTAGTTGCATGGGGGCGAGAAGCCGACGACTAGCAACTCTCGGAATTTATAAGCGGCCGCCTGAAGGTAATATTTTAAATACAAAAGCGTTGCATAACGAACATGAACTAGTTTTCATAAACACAAGGATCACATGAGCAAGTTCATTCAAAGATTACATCTTTGGTACATTCGTCATACACGGCGGGCACCCTTGAGGACACTTTCATAATACATTTCGGGTGGCGATGCTCCTTGCCTGCGGGCCCCTCCTTCACCAGCTTTTAGGCGTCCATCTTAGCCAAAGCACCTTTGCACGGCAAGAGCCTCATGCACCTTCGATGCAGACGAGACCGATGACTTCCAACCGTGGCGAGGCATCTACAAGCCGCCTCACCGGGCGAAGTAGTTGTTGGTAAGGGAATCGCCGGCCACATCCGGACTATAAGGCCCCTCATGGCCTGTTGGCCGCCTTGTGGAGCTCGACCAGTTGCTTCAGCTGGTCGCTCACGGGCATCGGGTGTTCGGTCCCAGTATACTGAGACCAGAACAACTTCTCCGTCGAGCTTCCCTCCGCGGTGTCAGACATACTACGGGGCAGATCTGCAAACGCTCCTGGAGAGCTCCGAACTCGGGTAAGTAAAAGGAAATTTTCTTTCGCATGCCTACTTTGCATAATGAATGCCTTACCCGCCGCTATCTTTTTCACCGCCTCGACTTCCTGGAGGGCCTTATGGGCTTCGGCCTTGGCATTCTTTGCACTCTCGAGGGCCCGGACAATCTCGGACTCTCGTGTCCTCGAGTCAAGCTCTAGGGACTCATGCTTCTTGACGAGCACCTAAAGCTCTTGCTGCACCTCACCTACCCGGGCTTCGTGTCTTTCTCGCTCAGTCGCGCTCCTTGGCGCTTTGTTTCGGCCTCGGACAAGGCACCTTCTTGAGGGTCGCCACTTCGGTCGTGGCCCCTGGCAAAATTCATGATGATCCTATTATTCTGCAACCAACTCTTTCTTTTTCATATTGACAAGGTATTGCTTACCTTTGTTCTCCTCGAGCATCCTCTTGGCAAGGTCGAGCTCTTCCTTGGATCGCTCAAGGTCCTGCTGTAGTGCGGCGACCTTCGCGATCGCGTCTTGGCGGCTAGCTAGCGAAGCTTCGCAGATTCACATAGACATACTGTAGTTAGACTCCCGCGATTGTTAGTCGATCCTCTATTCGGCTTTTCTTCACGAACGCCAAACAGAGCATCAGGGACTACTGTCTATGCGATGATATTTCCCTATAATTTAATTACTTACCTCAAAGCCTGTTAGGAGGCTGGCGCAAGCTTCAGTTAGTCCGCTTTTGGCGGACTGAACCTTCTCCATCACCGCACTCATGATAGTGCGGTGCTCTTCGTCGATGGAAGCGCCTTGGAGTGCTTCCAGCAAGTTGTCCGGTGCCTCTAGATGGACATAGGTCACCGACACGGGCGGTTTGCCCCTCTTCACAGGGGGTTGCCTGACAGAGTCTGGAACCACTGAAGGTTCGTAGCGGTGTTATTTGGAGGCGAACTTCGAGCCCATAAGTCTTGCTCCCTTTGTGCCCAGGGTCCGGAGTGTCGCCTTGAGGTGCCTCCAGGACTACATCCCCCCGGCTCGGTGCCCTTGGAGCCAACACCTCGGCGTTGTCCGTAGGGCGAGGAGTGGAGGCGGTCGGAAGTGAATCACTATTCATATCCGACGGGTCCAAAGAACCATCCGACGAAGATACGTCGATATGGGCTTGGGACGGACTACATAATCATGTTCGACGTGATGAGAAGCAGTGCGATAAAATATATCAAGAATTATTATGGTATCCGGATACTTACGACTTCGCCAGGGCTTGTCCTGGCAACCACTCATCGTCGGCTGTGGGCGGTCGGTCAAGCAGTCCGGAAGGAGGTCCTTCCTTTCTTGGACCCTTGGCCTCCCGGTTGGGCGGCCTTCCTTTTCTTGTCTTCCCCGGCGAGGGAGAACTCCTCTTCCTCCTCGTCGTCGTGGGAGGAGTGCGCCTCGAGTGTTCGGGCGATGAATCCAACACAACCTTGCGCCGAGACCTGTCCGGGTCCCCAGCCTTCTTCTTGGCTGTCTTTCTTGGCACCTCGTAAGGTGCCGAGTCAGATCTCCGTCGAGAGAGTGTCCGCCGGATCTTGGGCAGGGGCTGGGCGGTCAATCCGCTCAGCCGTCTCCACCCAGTCTGTCAAAGGCATGAGGGCTTAGATCCTGCATATGATTAAGCTGAGGAAACTAAACATATTGTGATGTGTAAAAACCTACCAGATTGGTGCGGCGTTTTGCGCTGAGTCCGCGGTCCTCGGTAAGGGGAGGAGTTACCTCGGGGCCTTTAAACAACACCTTCCAGACATCCTTGTGTGTCGTGTCGAAAAGCTCCTGCAGCGTCTGGTGCTCGGCCGGGTCGAACTCCCACAAATTGAATACCCATTGTTGACACGGGAGGATCCGGCGGAAGAGCATGACCTGGACCACGTTGACAAGCTTGATTTTTACATTCATCATGTTCTGATGCAGTCCGAGTCCGGTCAGCTCTATCGGGTTACCCAGGACAGGCCCTTCTCTTTCCGGGAGGTGAGCAGCGTGGGGATTCGGATTAGAACTTCGGGGCGCCACCCGGTTGGTGTCGCGCGGCTCGGTGATGTAGAACCACCCCGATTGCCACCCCTTTATGGTCTCCACATAGGAGCCCTCGATCCATGTGACATTGGGCATTCTGACCACCATGGCGCCGCCGCGTTCCGCTTGCTGGCTGCCTACAACCTTCGGCTTGATATTGAAGGTCTTGACCCGCAGTAGAAGTGGGGGCTGGATCACGGAGGAAGGCCTCGCACCTGACGCTAAGCGTTGAGATGTTCAGGATGATGTTCGGGGCGAGTCATGGAAGTCCAGCCCGTAGTAGAACATGAGGCAGCAGACGAATGGGTGGAGAGAAATCCCGATCCGTGGGCGAATTTATGCCAAGTAGCACTCGCATCAAAATTCTGTTTTATCATTTACCTACTCGAGAATGACGAGGAAATTAAGCTTGGGGATGCACGATCGTCTCCAACGTATCTATAATTTTGATTGCTCCATGCTATATTATCTCTGCTTTTGGACATTATTGGGCTTTATTTTCCACCTTTATATTATTTTTGGGACTAACCTACTAACGAGAGGTCCGGCCCAGAATTGTTGTTTTTGCCTATTTGAGTTTGAAGAAATGCAGAATATCAAACAGTCCAAACGGAATGAAACCTTCGGGAGCGTGATTTTCTCACGAATATGATCCAGAGACTTGGACCCTCGTCAAGAAAGAAAGGAGGTGGAGCACGAGGTGAGGCGCACCCTCCACCCTCGTGGGCCCCACCTTGCTCCACCGACGTACTTCTTCCTCCTATATATACCTACGTACCCCCAAACGATCAGATACGGAGCCAAAAACCTAATTCCACCGCCGCAACCTTCTGTACCCACGAGATCTCATCTTGGGGCCTGTTCCGGAGCTCCGCCGGGGGGGGGGGCATCCACCACGGAGAGCTTCTACATCATCACCATAGCCCCTCCGATGAAGTGTGAGTAGTTTACCTCAGACCTTCGGGTCCATAGTTAGTAGCTAGATGGCTTCTTCTCTCTTTATGGATCTCAATACAATGTTCTCCCCCTCTCTCGTGGAGATCTATTCGATGTAATCTTCTTTTTGCGGTTTGTTTGTTGAGACCGATGAATTGTGGGTTTATGATCAAGATTATCTATGAACAATATTTGAATCTTCTCTGAATTCTTTTATGTATGATTGGTTATCTTTGCAAGTCTCTTTGAATTATCAGTTTGGTTTGGCCTACTAGATTGGTTTTTCTTGCAATGGGAGAAGTGCTTAGCTTTGGGTTCAATCTTGCGGTGTCCTTTCCCACTGACAGTATGGGCACCAAGGCACGTATTGTATTGTTGCCATCGAGGATAACAAGATGGGGTTTTTATCATATTGCATGAATTTATCCCTCTACATCATGTCATCTTGCTTACATGCGTTACTCTGTTTTCTTGAACTTAATACTCTAGATGCATCTGGATAGCGGTCGATGAGTGGAGTAATAGTAGTAGATGCGAGGCGGAGTCGGTCTACTTGTCTCGAACGTGATGCCTATATACATGATCATACCTAGATATTCTCATAACTATGCTCAATTCATCAATTGCTCAACGATAATTCGTTCACCCACCGTAAAATACTTATGCTCTTGAGAGAAGCCACTAGTGAAATCTATGGGCCCCGGGTCTATCTTCATCATATTAATCTTCCATCACTTTATTATTGCCTTTGCTTTTTACTTTGCTTTTTATTTTACTTTGCATCTTTATCACAAAAATACCAAAAATATTATCTATCATCTCTATCAGATCTCACTCTCGTAAGTGACCGTGAAGGGATTGACAACCCCTATTCGCGTTGGTTGCGAGGAGTTACTTGCTTTGTGTAGGTACGAGGGACTCGCGCGTAGCCTCCTACTGGATTGATACCTTGGTTCTCAAAAATTGACGGAAATACTTACGCTACTTTGCCGCATCATCCTTTCCTCTTCAATGAAATCCAACGCAGTGCTCAAGAGGTAGTAGCGGGCGTTGCTGGTGTTGGCGCATATGCAGACTGACCTGAAGCCCGACAACGCGAAGGCGGCAAAGGTCACAGGGGCCATGCTCCTGAGGGAGTTCCTGATGTTGCGCGTTGCCCCGCTCCAGGCGTGTGCGCGCCCCTTGTGGGAGCTTGGAGATGGAGAAGACAAGATCCGCTTTGGTCGGGGCCCTTCCCGACAACCAGGCCAGGCTGCTGTCCTGCGCCTCCTGGTTGGGGATAACTAGGAGTACCCGCCGAGCGCCTTCACTCCATTGTTCCTCCGCAAGGACTGGGAGCCACTTGTGGCTTCCAGGCCGACCTTCGACGACCTGCAGGGGCTGGTGCCGCTGGCTCTCCGGAACCCAGCGGCGCCGGCGGTGGAACTATCTTCAGCGAGTCCTCCAGGGGAAAGAAGAGGAGGGGGACTCAGAGGCGCCCCTCGAAGAGATGAGGGAAAACTCCCCCTTGAGCAAAGCTGAAATCCTCCGTGCCCTTCTTGACGACGCTGAGGTCGATGCCAGCCAGGAGGATGGAGAACTGCCCATCGTCCCGACGAGGAGTAGGTCGTCACTGATCCCTCGGGATGCTGCCTCCGCCTTGACGCTGCCTGGGGCTGCCTCCAGCCCTCCTGCTGCGCCGTCTTCTGCCCCCGGAACCCGCGCGCCTACTCCCCAGGCTCCGAAACTCTTGGGCTTCAGGTCCCCAAGCAGAAGGTGGAATACGTCGTGGTGGATCGGTTAGTGCCTTGAGCTTCGTCTTGTCCTACTGTACTTGTTATTTCAGCGTTCACCTTGATCGATCAAATGACACATCGGCGAAAAAAGGAAGGGGATCTGGCCACGCCTCCCTCTGCAAAGAAAGGAGGCAGCAGCACTCGCACCTCCCTAGCCTGGTCGCCCTCGCGAGGCCAAGAAGAGCATCGCTGGGAGGAGTCAGCCCCCATGGCCCCTCTGGCTCCTGAGGTACCGGCGTCTGGCTTGGCTGAAGAGGTCCCGACTGCTCCGGAACCCGCAGTCTCCCAGGCCCTGGTGACGGTGTCGCCTCCTCCCACTGCTGCACCTCCACTCCCAGGTTCTTCTGCCTCTGCCGCTGTCCTAGAGTGTGCTCTTTTGGCGATGACCCAGCTGCAGGCAGATCTCCTGAGCGCGGACCCGCGCCTGGTGGCCGGGCGCCTGGAGCTGGCCTCTGGCTGGCTTCACTTTGACTCGGCGGTTCGCGCGATGCTGAGCTAGGCCGTGGCGTCTTCCGAGAAGGAGAAGCAGAGCGCCGCCAATGCTGCAGCCGATCGCGAGGCGGCACTGAAAGACGCCAAAGCCGCCCCCGACCGTTGCCAAGAGCTAGAGGACAAGCTGAAGAGCCTGCACGACAAGCACGCCGAAGAAGCATGCGACCGCCTGGTGAAGGAGGAGGAGATGAAGGCCCGGGAGGACGCCGTCAAGAAGCTGTGTGTTGAGCTGGACGAGTTAGGGAAGACGCTTGAGCCGCCCGGCCTGGCCATTTGGAAAAACTGGAGCGGAAGGTGAAGGCGAGGGAGGCCGATCTTGATGTCAAGGCGCGGGTCCTGGCCGAAGACCGCGTGGTCATTCTCGAGAAGAGGTCTCGCGCGGCACTGAAGACGCTCTACGAGCACGGCTTGGAGAGGCCGCTGACCACTGATGAGGACGGCCCCGCCCTGCTGCTTCCTCTCTTGGTGCAGGCGCTTGAGGAAGTCGTGGATGGTGTCGGTCCCATGGCAGAGGCTGAAGCTCGCGTCCTGTCTTCAGCTGCATTGACTCGTGTCTTCAGCCATCTACACCTTCGCGACCCCAGCGCTTGTCTTAACGAGCTACTGGAGCCTGTGGCTAATGATCACTGCGTAGCCGCCGCCGTAGTCGTGCAAGGTCAGGTGGAGGCCCTGCTGAAGAAGTTCCGCGGCTTTGCCTCCGCACCCTTATCCGGCGATGCCGCCGATCCTACGGCTGGTGGTGCAGGTGAAGACGTCGTTACCCAAGGAGGAGCACCTTCTGCAGGTGATGGCGGTGTCCAGGGGTGACCTGCGGCTACTCCCCTGTTTCATTCCTGTAATATGCATCAGGCCTCGTGGAGGCATTAAACTTTCATTTTATATTGTGAGGACAATATGTTTTGTAATATTTGCTTGATTTTGCGATTTTCTTCCTATCCGCTTTGTGTTCAAGCGTCGGCAGAGCCGACCCAGCGCATACCTCAACGCCGTTGGGCGACCGGAGGCAGGGCGGACCAAGGAGTGAGGGGCTACATGACCCGATTAGGCTCTGAGTCGCGGTGCTCGAGAATCCCCTTACGCGCAAACAACACAAGAAGAGTACAGAGTATTGATTAATGTTCTCGTCGAGAGCCGAGCCCGCGCATACCTCAACCGCCCGTTGGGCGGCCGGAGACTAGGGCGGACCAAGGAGTGAGGGGCTACGTGACCCGGTTAGGCTCTGAGTCGCGATGCTCGAGAGTCCCCTTGACACGCAAACAATTTCCGTACACTGCCTCGCCGAGGCCTCGGGAGGGCGTGCGACGACCAGGTCCGGGAGACCTGTTTGAGCGGCGTGCGCTTGGGCATGACCCGAGCTTAGCCCCCGTGTCCAGCCCCTCACGCGGCTCTCCCGAGGGGCGTTCTTGATGTGGCCGGACGGCTGAGCTCTAGGGCTCCACGAGGTTGAAATGCGACCATGGGGCCGCCCTCGATTGTTTATCACCGGTAGCGAGTATAGTGCTTCCGCTTGTGCAGGCATAGCCGCTCCTCGGCGATGTCGGCGGCGGTCACGGAGCATGGTGCTTCCACTTGTGCGTGGGAGGGGGCCCCTGCAGGAGGAGCCCCTGGCGTGTGTCAGCCCGCCTCGACACGTGGCTTGCATGGCGGGGCTGCAAGGTGTATCCGGGCACTTTCGTGAGCCAGTAGCAGGACTCACGAGGCCCTACCTCAAGCGGGTTGCGCTGGTCTTGAAGTCTTTGATAGCTGTGTGTTCTGCGAGGCGGTTGGGTGCAAGCGCTCGTCCTCGAGTCCGGCCCTCGGCGAGCTCAGCCCTTACCGGTATGCCAGTCGCAATGCCGTGTTCAAGGCCGGGTGAGGTCTGGAGAGCGATGGAGAGCTCTGAGTCGCGATGCTCAGGCCCCCTTTAACAGCATAGCCGAATTGCATGATGAAGGGATGTACCCGTGGCGGGTGGCAATCGAAAGGTGATAACCATACGGAGATTAAGCATGGAAGGCAAATCAGCTTGGGTAAATGCAGAAGATACACGCCAGGTGGGGCCCAAGTGGCTTGGGGATGATCAGCCCGGCGCCCAAGAAGGTAAGCTAAAGACATAAGAAAGGATACACGCCACGGGGGCGGACCCACGACACAGGAATAATGCAGCCTAAGGCGCTCCAGCTAAACGAACTTGGAAAATGTCACACGGTTACATTGGCGAAGGAGAGTTGGGGCAGCTGAAGGTACGCGGCGAAGGAATGGCTCCTCACGAGCCACCGGGGGCCCTGAGCCACGGGAGACTCTGGGGGCTCGGGTGGTTCCCTGAGGACCGTCTCCATCTCTGCCAGGACGGCGTGGTGCCTGGCTTCCTGAGCCGCCAGGACACGCCGCATGTTGCGCTGATAGGCTGACGACACGCTCGGCAAGCCGAAGGGCATGCGAACGTAGCTGTGTGGTGGACCCTCGCAATGGCCCACATGGGAAGGCCAAAAAAGCTCCTGAGATGCGGCCCTGTTGAGCCCTGGAACATCGATGCAAACGCGCAGCCCGGGATCCTCGCTTGGATGGAGAGCTGCACCTCGTGAGCGGCGGTCGCCGCGCATGGCCCTTGTGACTTGCAGTTCTAGAGTGGTCTTGGTGATGAACTCCTGAGTGGTGGGCACTCCTTGCCCTGTATTCTCCTGAGGGAAACGTGCCGCGAAGCACGCCTCCAAGTGGTGCCCAAGCGCCTCCCTCGTGAGGTTGGCAAGGTCTGGGGCCCTCTAGAAGAGAGCCCCTAAGCCCTGCCCGAGGAGGGCGCTGGGCGCGCCTTCCTATGCAATGGAGGGAGGCGCCCCTGGAGCGGGCGTTGATCCTGTCGAGGTTCCAGTTATGGCACCATCCTCCTGAGATCCTGCTCGGCGCAACTGCTTCTTCTTCTTGGGGAGGGCCTCAGGAGGGCCCTCGCCTTTGCTGTCGGGGTCGTCGACTGCTGCAGCTTGGAAGGCATGCTCGAGGGAGCATACCGCATCTCTCTCTTCACATGGGACCGTGATGATTCCACCTTCCGGCATCTTGAGGGCGTTGTAGCCATGGTGTGTGACCGCCATGAACTTGGCGAGGCTGGATACCCAAGGATGGCGTTGTATGGCGGCGGATGTCGCGACATCAAAGTCGATGAGCTTCAGTGCGGTAGTTCTTACGTTCCCGAAGGTGACGGGGAGGCGGACCTGCCCTATCGGTGTGGTGGAACCGTCGGTCACTCTTGAGAAAGGCTTGGTAGGCTGAAGCTGGTCATAGGGCACTTGAAGGTTGTCGAACGTGTCGACGGACAGGACGTTGAGCCCTGCACTGCCGTCGATGAGGGTCTTGGTGACTTGTACGTTGCTGACGACTGGTGAGCAAAGCATCGGGAGGGCGCCAGCGGTGGCTGCGCACTTGAGCTGGTCTGCCGAGTTGAAGGTGATGGCACACTGGGACCACCTGAGCGGGCGCGTGGCCTCGAGCTTGGGGAGGACTGCATTTACTTCACGAGCAAACTGTTTGAAGATGCGTTGCGAGACTGGGGCCTGGGCTCCGCCCAAGATGCAGGCAATAGCACGTGGCTCCTGGAAGCCCCCAGCCCCCTCATCCTGATGGTGGTCGTCGTTCCTTCTTGGCGGTGACGGCAGCGTGGGAAGACCGGCGTTGCCCTGAGGACGATCCTCGCGAGGCTGGTTTCTCCAGGCGCCCTCGCGAGGGTGATCTTGCCAGCGGTCCTCACGAGGCCGGTCGCGCCACTCCTGGCGTGGGCCACGGTCGTCCCAGCGTCCGCCACCACGTCCTCCTCCTCGGCCATAGCCCGGTCGGCTGCGCTGGGCGTCGACAGCGATCGCCAGCGAATGGCTCTGAGTTCTTGATGATCGTGGTGTTGTGGGTGTTCGAGGTTGTGAAAGCGCGAGAATGGTCGGCTGTTCTTGGATGACTCGGGCTGGTCCCTGCCTCGCTTGGTGTCCGGCTCCGCTGCGAGCACTTCTGCTTCCTTGCGCTTCCGTCCTTGGCCTTGGCCTTCTTCTCCTCTACACCCGGTGGCAGCTCGAGGAGAAAGGCACCCTCCTCGGCTCTTGCGCACTTGGTTGCCGAGTTGAACAGCTCTGAGATGTGCCGACTCCTCGTGGATAGCGAGCTCTTCCTTCATCTTGGCGTCGCGGAGGCCGTCGGGAACTAGCGGAGATGATGGCCTCATCCGTCACCTTGGGGATCTTGAGGCGGGTGTTGTTGAAGCGTTGGATGTACTTATGTAGGGTTTCTCCTGGTTGTTGCTTGATGCGGCGCAGGTCACCCGCGGTCGGCGGACGGTCGCGAGTGCCCTAGAAGTTGGCGACGAAGCGGTCGCGCATCTCGTCGGAGGAGATCGAGCCTTCGGCGAGTTCGGGAGCGAGGCGGGCACCATCCTTGAAACCATAGGAAACCAGATTCGCCATGACTTTCTCGTCATTGTTAGCTGCTTGATGCTCAGCTCGTGAAACTCTGAGAACTCCGCATGGTCGAGGTATCGCCCGTAGCGAGGCGAGATCCGGCTTGAACTTTCCCGTCGAGCGGCCTTCACAGCTTCGAGGGTGAAAGCGGCGGCAGCGGCCATGGTTGTCGGGGCCCGTCTGGAGGTGGAGCTTGGTCTTAGCGAGGCTCGTGTGCCACCATGCGGGTCGCGCTTCGGTCTTAGCGAGTGGCGCGGGGGGCGCAGTGCAGCTTCTGCGGCGAGAATTTCTTGGCAGCTCTCTCTTGGCCTTGCACCTGGCGTGGTGGATCCTGTGGCCCGCACGCCTTGGCGCCAAGGCACCGTCTTGGGGCGAGAGGTGGTGGCGCTCCATGAAACCACGTCGCCGTGGTAGGCGGAGGGCAAAAGCGAGAAAGGGCGGCGCGGGAGCCCCTGCGTGCGGACAAGCTCGGCGGCAGCGGTCGAGCCATTCCTCGTAGAGTCGTCGACCAGCGGTAGCGCAGGAGTTAGTTCGCCATGAGGAGCACGGCTGCGGCGTCCATGGGAAGCGCGTCGTCGCGTGGGGCGTGGAACCGGCGGGTCGGCGATGGAGTGGCGGTGCGGCCGTCCTGCCGCATCGGCAGGTGCTGGCGGGGCGCTTCTTTCTCGTTCCCGTCGGGCGGTGGCGGCGAGGAGCGGAGAACGGCGAGGTGGCCCGCCGGCGGAGCCGTCTGAGCAACACGGTGGTGAGGAGCCGATCGGCGGGCGCCGATCGGCGGAAGGAAGCTCGGCACACCTACAGCGCGCCAAATGTTGGATCGGGGTTAAGCAAAACCCTTAAGGTTCGAACTACGGGGGTGCTTGGCAGTTTTTCCTTCCTACCGATCTACGCCCTAGCTCACTAAGGTCTCGCGGACGAACTCGACGAACTTACAACGCAGAAAGACACGAGATTTATACTGGTCCGGGCCACCGTTGCGGTGTAATACCCTACTCTAGTGTGTGGTGGTGGATTGCCTCTTGGGTTGATGAAAGACAGTACAAGGGGAAGAACAGCCTCCTGAGGTTGAGGTGTTCTTATGCTCGACTAACTTGTGTGGGTGAGATGCCTCTGAATGTGTTATCATATGCCCCCTACTGTGGTGTCTAGCTCCACTTATATAGGCCCTGGTCCTCTCCCCAAATATTGAGCGGGAAGGGAGCCAACAACGACGGCCAATTTGAAAGTGGACAGCTAGTACAAGCTATCCTGACAAAAGTGGTCTTCGTCTGCAAAAGGCTCTGGTGGTGACGCCGTATTGGGTTCCACGGTGACCTCCGTCATGCTGGCCTGCTGGTCTTGGTCTCGTTGCACTGATATGGAAACCTTTGCTTGATGCCTCGGTACTCCGCGCCTGTGCTTGCCCCCTTGGCACCAAAGAGGAAACAAGGACGCTGCATGCTCTTGCGCCCGCCTGGCGCCCGTCTGATCCTGATCATCATGGCTCACGTCACGAGAGCCTCGCGAGATTTGCCCCGCCTTGATATCTCCGCTCCTCGCGAGCCTGCCTGGAGAGGCCACTCCTGAGGAGGTCTTGCGCCGTCCGCCTTGCGAGGCTTGGCCCCTCGCGAGGGTCTTGAATGCCTTGTTGATGAATATGGGCCGTACAAGCCCGCTAGCATAGCCACGCCACGGGCCGCGGGCTGGCAAGTCTGGGACCCCCGTTCCCAGAACGCCGACAAACGTGTGCTGACACGGGTCAGGGATTGTAAGAACAAGTTGCAGGATTCCAACACCTTGCTGGGCGAAGAGCTAAAAGATGTACGAGTCCAGCTAGCTGACGCTGTAAAGGAAAATAGGAGGCTACGAGGTGGCATATTCAGTATGCTTTTGAACTTACCTCCGTGTAATTCAGTGAAAAAATGAGCTGACAGATTTCTGTCTGCAGGTATGCTGACTGGGCGTCTCGAAGAGGAAATGTTCGGATCTCAAGGCGATCTGCTGTAAGAGTTGTCCCAAGTGCACGAGCGAGCTCGGGAAGCAATGCAGAGCGTTGTCAAGGCTTTGTGGCCATCCGCCTCCCCTCCAGGAAGTATGGAGGAGATTGTGAAGCTATTCCAAGGAGCTCGGCGACGCTTTCTATTATGGAAGATATTGGCCTGCCGAGAAGGTGCGTGAGAGGCCTGGGCCATGGTAAAAATACGGTACACCAAGCTTGATCCGAATCATATGGCCCGGGTCAGACCTCGGGGGTCAGATGGACAAGAAATTCTAGTTAGTTTGGTATATGACCAAGTAAAGATAGCCGCCAAGTTTTCCCAACAGGATTGTAAGCTAGACAGCCTGTTAGACGACATAGAGGAAGAAGTTTTTTTAGTCCAAGTGACTACGTACTTCAACTGACAAATTTTTCCCTAGCCGGATTGTAAAACGATTGTCATGGCAGACCTTTTCGCCTCGACCTCTCGACCCGAAGGTGCGGAGTGTTTCCGAATACCGGATCGGCAATATAGACCGGGGTATGTGTGGAAACCAGGCATAGGGGTCATAGTTGCTTGAACAGACAAGTTGTATCCGGCTAGCTATGTTATATTACTTGTTGATTGTAAGAAATATCTTCCAGGGAGAATAGTTCCGTTAAGGGTTCCTTTCCCTGGGTGAACATGCGTTAGTATGCATGCCCGAACTGTGATTGAAAAATCGCAGTATACGTAACATCTGGGGGTTCATAGTGTAATTAGGGTATAACATCTTTAGTCCGCCGACCGAATATTCCCTTAAGAATGCTAGCTTTCGGCTTCACCCAGTCTAAGGTACAAGTCCGGATGACCCGGCTGTAACAATCGCAAAGGTGCTCCCTTTATGCCCTAGCCGAACAAACGGGAACGTAGGGCATAAGCACGAGAGCCGAGCAACCCGAGCTTGGCAAAACTTAAGTCATAGCAGTGCATATAATGGGGAAGAAAAGGTACATATGAGGAAAGGACACATATGTGGTGAGCTTGATGCTCGGAAAATAATAATAAGCTTCTGTAAAAGAAGCCCCCAGGTATTATGAGCGTATACATTTAAGGATGTGTAAGTCATAGGTGTGCAGTTTGGCCACACAAGAGCTATAGAGCTAGAGAAAAAATTAAAGAGAGAAAAACTGGAAACACAGGGAGAAGAAGACGAACAAATAGTATGGCTCTAGGCGTAGAATCTTCGGAGTCTGGCGGCATTTCACGGGTTCGGCTCTAAGCGATTGTCTGATGCATCACGCAGGCGGTACGCTTCTCCAGTGAGAACTTCATCTATGATGAAGGGACCCTCCCACTTGGGCTTGAGTTTGTCCTTTTTCTTTTCTAGCAAGCGTAGAACGAGTTCACCAACATTATAAGTCTTGGCCCGCACTTCTCTGCTTTGGTATCTGTGAGCCTATTGTTGATAGAATGCAGCACGGGCTTTTGCAACGTCGCGCTCCTCCTCCAGGGCATCTATATTGTCCTGCCGATCAAGCTTGGCCTCTCTCTCTTCATACATGCGCACTCGAGGTGAGTCATGAATGATGTCGCAGGGCAAAACGGCCTCTGCGCCGTACACCATGAAGAATGGTGTGTATCCGGTAGTGCGATTGGGCATGGTCCGTAGCCCCAAGACTACATAGTCGAGCTCCTGAACCCAGTGCTTGTTTGATTCTTTCAAAGATCACACTAGTCTAGGCTTAATGCCGCTCATGATAAGACCATTAGCTCGTTCGACTTGACCGTTTGTTTGTGGGTGATAGACGGAGGCGTAATCGAGCTTAATGCCCAGGTTAGCACACCAGGTTTTCACTTCATCGGCTGTAAAATTGGAGCCGTTATCGGTGATGATGTTGTGTGGGACACCATAACGGTGCACGACACCGGATATAAAGTCTATCACTGGTCCGGCTTCGGCTGTTTTAACTGGTTTGGCCTCTATCCACTTGGTGAATTTATCTACCATGACCAGCAGATATTTTTTCTTATGGCTTCCTCCTTTAAGGGGTCCGACCATATCAAGCCCCCAGACCGTGAAAGGCCAAGTAATGGGGATTGCTTGTAGAGCGGTAGGCGGCATATGGCTTTGATTGGCGAAAAGTTGGCATCCGACACAACGTGGACAAGGTCCCGTGCATCTGCTCAGGTCGTCGGCCAAAAGAAACATGTACGGAAGGCTTTACTTACAAGGGCCCAAGCCGCGGCATGGTGACCACCGAGACCAGCATGGATTTCGGCTAGGATCTGTCGTCCCTCTTCTTCGGAGATACATCTTTGGAGGACTCCGGTAGCGCTTTTCTTGTAGAGCTCTCCGTCATGGACCTTGTAGGCTTTCGAGCGCCGAACAATGCAGCGAGCCTCATTCTGATCCTCAGGGAGCTCTCGCCTATTAAGGTAGGCCAAGAAGGGATCGGTCCATGGGGAAATTACTGCCATTATTAGATGGGCCGATGGTGTTATTTCGGTGGCTGAGCCCCCAATGATATTGGTATTGTGTTCGGAATCTGGGGGTATAATCGAATCCGGACTGGTGTTGCTGCTCTCAACCTGCCACACCACGGATGGCTTGAAGAGCCTTTCCAGAAAGATGTTAGGCTGGATGGGGCCACGCTTGACGCCAATGCGAGCAAGGACATCCGCCGCTTGATTACTTTCTCGAGCCACATGATGAAACTCGAGTTCCTCGAACCGAGCTGATATTTTGAGTATGGCGTTATGATAGGCCGCCATCTTCAGATCTTTGGCGTCGAAGTCTCCATTTATTTGGGATATTGCGAGATTTGAATCCCCGCGCACCTCCAGGCGTTGTATGCCCATGGAGGCAGCCATCCAAAGACCATGCAATAAGGCCTCGTATTCAACTGTATTGTTGGAGTCTGTGTATAATTTTTGGAGTACGTACTGGACAGTGTCTCCAGTGGGGGACGTTAAGACAACGCCCGCTCCTAAGCCGGCCAGCATTTTAGAGCCATCGAAGTGTATGACCCATTTGGAATATGTACCGTACTCTTTAGGGAGTTTGGCCTCTGTCCATTCGGCGACGAAGTCGGCCAATACTTGGGATTTAATGGCTCAGCGTGGTTTGTATGTTATGTCGAATGGCAGGAGCTCAATGGCCCTTGGCAATCCGGCCCGTTTCGTCACGGTTGTTTATTATGTCATTGAGTGGTACTTCGAAAGCCACCGTGATCGAGCACTCTTGGAAGTAGTGTCGTAGCTTCCGTGATGCCATGAAGACCGCATATGCTATCTTTTGGTAATGAGGGTACCGAGATTTGCATGGTGTGAGGACAGTGGATACGTAGTATACCGGTTTCTGAAGTGGTAATTTGTGTCCGTCCTCCTCTCGCTCAACGACGAGCACCGCGCTCACCACCAGGTGTGTTGCAGAGATGTATAATAACATCGGTTCGCCGATGTTCGGCGCTGCCAGGATTGGGTTGCTCGCTAAAAGAGCCTTTATTTCTTCCAGTCCGGTCGTTGCCACATCCGTCCACTCGAAGTGGTCGGTGCGTCGGAGAAGGCGATAAAGTGGCAATGCTTTTTCTCCTAGTCTGGAGATAAAGCGGCTTAAAGCTGCCACGCATCCGACTAGTTTTGGACTGTTTAAGGTGCATTGGTGTAATAATTGTGACAAAGCTCGGATTTTGGCTGGATTTGCCTCAATTCCTCTATTGGAAACGATGAAGCCTAGTAGTTTTCCAGCGGGAACGCCGAAAACACACTTTTCCGGATTGAGCTTGATGTCATATGTACGGAGGTTGTCGAATGTGAGACGCAGGTCGTCTATTAATGACTCGACATGCCTAGTCTTGATGACGACGTCATCCACATATGCTTCAACTATCTTGCCGATTTGTTTCTCCAGGCATGTTTGAATCATGCGTTGGTAGGTGGCGCCGATGTTTTTAAGCCCAAAGGGCATAGTGTTGAAGCAGAAAGGCCCGTATGGGGTAATGAATGCCGTTGCGGCTTGATCGGACTCCTTCATTTTGATTTGATGGTATCCAGAGTATGCATCGAGGGAATACAACGAGTCATGTCCTGCAGTAGCATCAATAATCTGATCGATGCGGGGAAGGGGGAAGGATCCTTAGGGCGAGCCTTGTTGAGGTCTTTGAAATCGGCCGCACAGCGCCAGGATTTATCCTTCTTTGGCACCATCACCAGGTTTGCTAGCCAGTCCGGGTGTTTTATTTCTCTGATGAATCCGACCTCGATTAACTTGGCTAGCTCCTCCCCCATAGCTTGTCGTTTGGGTTCAGAAAAGCGCCGCAGTGTTTGCTTGACCGGCTTATATCCCTTCAATATTTTGAGGCTATGTTCGGCCAACATGCGTGAGATTCCTGGCATATCAGAAGGGCGCTAGGCGAATATGTCCCAGCTTCTCGCCAGAGCGCTCGTAGTCTTGGCGTCAATCTGTTGGGTCGATTGTGCCCGATGGAAGCCGTCTTCTTGGGGTCCGTCGGGTGGACTTGAAATTTGACTATTTCGTCTGCTGGTTTGAAGGAGGTGGATTTGGGCCGCTTATCAAGGATTACATTGTCCCTATCCACCGTGGAGCATAGTGCAGTTAACTCTTCGGCTGCGAGGTCCTCGGACAGTGCCTCGAGGGCCAGGGATGCTGTTTTGTTTTCGGCGCGGAGTGCTATGTCTGGATCACTTGCGAGAGTGATAATACCGTTGGGCCCGGGCATCTTGAGCTTCATGTACCCGTAATGAGGTATAGCTTGAAAGTGAGTGAATGCATCTCGCCCCAATAGGGCGTGATATCCACTGTTGAGAGGGGCCACTTGGAAGGTTATCTCTTCGGACCGATAGTTCTCCGGCATGCTGAATACCACATCGAGTGTAATTTTTCCCGCGCATCGCGCCTCTCGGCTGGGAATGATTCCTCGGAAGGTCGTATTACTTTGCTCGATGCGGCTCATGTCTATTTCCATTTTATTGAGTGTGTCCTCGTAGATGAGGTTTAGTCCGCTGCCGCCGTCCATGAACACTTTCGTGAGCCGAAAGCGATCCACAATAGGATTGAGGACCAAGGCATCTGGTGCCCGGACTGACCGGAATTTTGGTTCTTCGCTAGCATTGAAAGTTATGGCCGTGTCGTTCCAGGGGTTTATTGCTGCGACTTGGCAGACTTCGTCGAGGTCGCGGAGTGCCCTCTTGCGCCGATTGTTTGAAGCGAAAGTTGTAGGACCTTGAAGTATGTCTAGAGGGGGGTGATTAGACTACTTGACCAATAAAAACTTAACCTTTTCCCAATTTTATAGTTTGGCAGATTTTAGCTAATTTAAGACAAGTCAAGCAATCATCACACAATTCAAGCAAGCATGCAAAGAGTATATAGGCAGCGGAAAATAAAGCATGCAACTTGCAAGAATGTAAGGGGAAGGGTTTGGAGGATTCAAACGCAATTGGAGACACGGATGTTTTTGTCGTGGTTCCGATAGGTGGTGCTATCGTACATCCACGTTGATGGAGACTTCAACCCACGAAGGGTAATCAGTGCCTTGAGTCCACGGAGGGCTCCACCCACGAAGGGTCCACGAAGAAGCAACCTTGTCTATCCCACCATGGCCGTCGCCCACGAAGGACTTGCCTCACTAGCGGTAGATCTTCACAGTAGGCGATCTCCCCGCCCTTACAAACTCCTTGGTTCAACTCCACAATCTTGTCGAGGCTCCCAAGTGACACCTAGCCAATCTAGGAGACACCACTCTCCAAGAAGTAACAAATGGTGTGTTGATAATGAACTCCTTGCTATTGTGCTTCAAAAGATAGTCTCCCCAACACTCAACTCTCTCTCACAGGATTTGGATCTGGTGGAAAGAGGGTTTGAGTGGAAAGAAACTTGGGAAGGCTAGAGATCAAGACTCATATGGTAGGAATGGAATATCTTGGTCTCAACACATGAGTAGGTGGTCCTCTCTCAGAAACGGTAAGTTGGAAGTGTAGGTTCGTTCTGATGGCTCTCTCCACGAATGAAGAGGAGGTGGAGGGGTATATATAGCCTCCACACAAAATCTAACCATTACACACAATTTACCAAACTCGGTGGGACCGAATCGTTAAACTTCGGTCGGACCAATTAGTAAACCTAGTGACGATTAGTGATTTTGATGGGGTGACATGCATCTCGGTGAGGCCGATATGGTTAGGGTTAGGGCATAACGTAATCTCGGTAAGACCGATTACACAAACTCGGTGAGACCAATTTTGGTAATAAGCTTTCGGAGAGTTGGTCGGAGTAAACTCGGTGGGACCGATTTGCTCTTTTCGGTGAGACCGAAATGTTACAAAAGGAAACATAGAGTTTACATTGCGGTCTCGGTGGGACCGATCGCTCACTTCGTTAGACCAAACGTTACGAAGGGAAGCAGAGAGATTGCAACCCCATCTCGGTGAGACCGAGATCCCTATCGGTAAGACCGATTTGCTTAGGGTTTGTGGCAGTGGCTATGACTTTTGGAATCGGTGGCGCCGGATAGAAAGAATCGGTGTGACCGATTTTGGCTTTAGGTTTAGGTCATTTGTGGATGTGGGAAAGTAGTTGAGGGTTTTTGGAGCATATCACTAAGCACATGAAGCAAGAGGCTCATTAAGCAACACCTCATCCCTTCTTGATAGTATTGGCTTTTCCTATAGACTCAATGTGATCTTGGATCACTAAAATGTAAAATGAAGAGTCTTGAGCTTTTGAGCTTGAGCCAATCCTTTGTCCTTAGTATTTTGAGGGATCCACTTTCATCATCCATGCCATGCCATTCATTGAGCTTTCCTGAAATAATAGTCTTGGAGTAGCATTAGCTCAATGAGCTATATGTTGTTATGAATTACCAAAACCACCTAGGGATAGTTGCACTTTCAAAAGTCTCGAAGACCATCAATACTTTGAGGTCGTCGTCTTCCAGGGGGCGTTGTTCTGAGGTGTTTTTGGTGAGGATATCCTCGCCCCTCTTGGCCACTTGCCGGAGTATCCAACATGCTCTAAGGCTGTGGGTTGGTACGGTATTCGGTGTCGTGTGTATTTTGCATGGCCTATCGAGCCATCCCTCCAGAACGGTTCCGCGTCCCGTGCTGGGCTTAGTTCTCTTCACTATGGGGTCAAGTGCCCCGCGAGGGTGCATCCTTTTTGCTCGCTAGAGGGGTTGAATGGAGACCGGTGGTTCCCAATGAGTTGTCACGAGTTTTCGAGCGCTTTCAGTTCTTGCAAGATGCTTACATTATGGTTGCCAAGTCAGCGAAGTGTAATACGCGACGGTGGTTGATGGCGTTGAGGATTCCTTCATCCGTGCAATTATTTTAGAATACTAAAATCGTGTCCTCGTCGCGACAATCTTTAATCTTGTCTTTGACAAGGAGGAATCTGGCCCAAAAGTGATGGACTGTTTCTTGAGACTGTTGTCGTACGTACATGAGGTTGCATATATCCGGAGGACTTGGCGGATATTGCTTGTGGTGGATGGGTGTCTTTAAATCCGAACCCAGACCCAATTTGGAGTCCGGAGGTTGAAAAACTTCCGAGCTTATAGTTTGGGCTCCGGGGTGTTAAATGATTTTCCAGGCCCGACGCCCGATTCTAGGTTCGGAGGACCGGGAGTGTCGTCCAGCAGACTGGTATCCGACTCTTCGAGCTTGGAAATTCGAACATAGCTCGTCTTCAACATAGGGGAAGAGTTGTTGTTTTGCTCCTCTACGACCGCTATCTGATGGGTGATCGGCGAAGATTTAATTTCTCTCTGATCGGGTTTAAGCCCAATCTGATCATAGTGTGTAGTGACCCCCATGGCGGCGATGCGATCCAGGAGTTCGTTTAAAGACGACAACTTCGTCGGATCCATCCGTTTGGAGTATTCGGAGTCAACACGGAGACGATTTTCGATGACCTGAGAAGTCATCATCGGCTTGACAGCCGAACGGGCGGTCATGGTAAAGTCACCTAGCCGGAGGGTTTGGGCTGAGGCCAGGGCTCTTCCGCAGGTGATACTGTCCTTGATAACAAGGCGAGCCATCAATCCTGTCTTCGACGTCACAGCGGAACTCTCAATGAAAGCACCAATGTCGGTGTCAATACCGCGGATCTCGGGTAGGGGTCCCGAATGTGCGTCCAAGGTCGATGGTAACGAGGAGGCGGGGACACGATGTTTACCGAGTTCGGGCCCTCTTGATGGAGGTAATACCCTACTTCACCTTGATTGATCTTGATGAATATGAGGATTACAAGAGTTGATCTACCACGAGATCGTGATGGCTAAACCCTAGATGTCTAGCCTGTATGATTGTGATTCTGCTCTACGGACTAAACCCTCCGGTTTATATAGACACCGGAGGGGCCTAGGGTTGTACATAGTCGGTTTACAAAGGAAGGAATCTTCATATCCGAACGCCAAGCTTGCCACCCACGCAAATGAGAGTCCCATCCGGACACGAGAGGAAGTCTTCTATCTTGTATCTTCATGGCCCATCAGTCCGGCCCACGTCACATAGGCCGGACGCCCGAGGACCCCTTAATCCAGGACTCACTCAAGGGTAGCAGGAGAGCGCGACATTCGCGCCCCGACGAGCTGCGCCAGATGTGAAGGTGCTGCGTGCGCGAGATGCAGGAGTCGCGAGGAAGAAAGAGACGCAAGGAAGAAGGAGCAACCGACCCAATGTTCGGCCGGCGCTCCGGAGCCAAACATTTTCCTAAAACAAAAGGAGAGTAATCCTCATATTTAGGACGAGCTAACAGAAAGGATTGTGGGTTAAATAGAATATTTAAACGGAGATGGCTAGATTATGGGTAAACCGATAGTAATTAAAAGAAAGATTATGGGATTAATAAATAGAATATTCAAATAGATGAGGCTAATTAAAGAAATAATTTGAGAAAAATAGATAGGATAATTAAAAGAAAAGACCCGTATGCTTCAATATAGTGGGGCTACTAAATTAGAAAATGAAGAATTTGATTCGTGACTAAAATGAGTGAGGACGTCATGGTAGTTAGTGTAAGGATTATATTTAAATGGAATTAGTGGAAGATTATGCCCGGCAAAAACATATGAACGCGCCTAAATTGTATCCTATTTTTTATGTTCATTTTGTAGAAGGATATTGTGTTGCAACATGTTCTTCGTAGCGAATCCGATGTTATGGGACGTTATGCTTGCACAAAATATTAATTTTTTCCATTGCAACGCATGGACATATATGCTATAGTAAACTTCTAAATAAATAAATTTAGTTTTTTTTGAGAATAAAATAATAAATTTAGTTGGTGGTCTTCTAGAATGAGCTGCCCAGCTTTAATAAAAGATCTGGCCCTGGATTTTTCACGCTGACCCAGCAGCCCTCACAAGTCACAAAGACCCCTAAAAAAAAAAGCAGCCCTCACAAAGAAAAGAAACAAGTTAAATAAAAATAATTTAAAGAAAGCGAAAGAAGGTACGCCGACCCGAACCCCATAGCGACGACGTTCGCCGCGATGTCCCCCTTCTCTTCTCTTGGCTAAATCTCCCGCCGCCGGTGCAGATCGGTCGCTCCGTCGCCGGAGGCGCGAGAGGAAGGGGGAAAGATGAAGACAACTAAGGGAGGGAAAGTCATGAATCCCACCGACGCCTTCCGCAAGGAGCAGCGCAGGAAGGAGCTTAAGCGGGTGAGTCTCCAACCCTAGGGTTTCTGCCCTACGGCTTGCGCTCTTGTGGAGGGTTATCTGAATAAGACTCGTGCGCTGCGATAGCGATAGTAGTTCGATTCGTTAGATTTGTTGTTTCTTGGGGCGGGTTAGGGCTATCTGAAGGTGGAAATTCAGCAATGACTTCGTAGCTTTCTGATCGTTTTAACATGAGATCCTCTTGTGCTCGTTACGGTCGATTGAGATGCTATCACGTACTCCTAGTAAACTAGTCGTTGTTTTGGTTCAATTGGACAATGCATTGTGGCATTCTTGCATGTAACAAGCATATTTACATTTGACATCACTAACATACTAGGTATTTCGCTTGAAGAGCTTGTATGCAGCAGATAGACCAATCATACACTTGTACCACTATGCCACGTGGAATGGATAGTCATAATTGGGCAGCATACCCGTAATTTTAACTGTGAATAGTCTTGACCGGAAGCTGCAGCTTGTTCTGCTTTGTGATGTAAAATTGCCTGGTTGTCTGTTGTTTTGGCTGGATTTAGACAATCTCTGGTAGAATAGGGTGGTAGCTTGATTTTGTTGCTCAGTTGGATTTACTTTTTTGTTATGCCACCCAACAAAGGTTAATAGCAATGCTACCGCCTAGCAGCTTAGTTATACTTCTTTGTTATGTCACTCCAGTTTTCTATGGTACTTTTATCTGATGGGGCACTTCAGGAGCAATCTAGTTTGTCAAAGTAACCAAAGCCAGTTGCTGCAATTGTTCTGTGCTGTACTCTTGCATCTTCAGATGTCACATTTTTTTGGTGCACATCATTTTGACCTGGAAATGTATCCCTCGTCATGTATCCTGATACAGATGCACCAACACTGTAAGGCGGCAATAGTGGTCATTGCAGAGTGTTACACACTACGTTATGTCCATTTATTAGCTTTGTGGGTAGTTTTGTCTTTTTAACCCCAGTTTCATATCAGACTGATGCTAAAGATTTTTTACACTTGTAATTCATTTAATCTGTTACCAAGTAGTTTAATCCATCTTTATTTCTCTCAAACTTTATCATTTTCTTTGCTCTGCAGAACAAAAAAGAAAGAAAGAAGGTACGGGAGGTTGGCATTTTGAAAAAGGACCCAGATGCTATAAAGGATCAGATTGAGAAGTTGGAAAAGATGAGTAAGTATATTGCATTGTATTTCGAGGCTAATTCAGACCTTTAGATCAATGTCTTAGAAACAGACCATTTTAAAAACCTATCTTTTATGCAGAATCAGATGATTATTTACTTGCCCTACTAGCTTTGTTTGTAAGAGGCCTATCATTCTAAGTTTTATGTGTCTTGAGTCATCGCTTGTGATGATCATGTCATCTGACATATAGAAGAAGAGTCCGACCAGGAGCGGAAATATGATAAAAAAGCGCAGGATCATGACCACTTGCTGAAAAACAAACCACAGTCACCAAGAAGGTGAAGTAGTCAAACTAGGCACAAGGGGCGGCCATAGAGAGACCGACGAACATGCCAGGCTATGCTATCAGGAACATAATACCCAGGTGGTGGCTGCATGTAAACCTCCTCACACAACTCATCGTTAAGAAAGATATTCTTGACATCAAGCTGAGACATAGACGAGTGATGAACAAAGGCCATATCGAGAACTGTGCGAACAATGATCACATGGGCCATAGGAGCAATGCCTCACTGTAATCATGGCCACGCTCCTGCTGAAAGCCTCGTGCCATAAGACGAGCTTTTTAGCGCTCAAGAGAACCATCAGAGCGAGTCTTAACCTTGTAGACCCACTTACAATTGATGGGACGAACACGGTGAGGAAGGTAAACAAGATCCCGCGTTCCGGTGCGCTCAAGTGCGGCAATCTCTTCTACCTCGCATGCTGCCATTCAGGATGAACTACATCACGATAAGAAGCCAACTCAAGATTAGCAGTGCCAGAAAAACCATAGTGGTGAATGGCGAGGTGAGGACGAGCACGAAAGCCATAAGTAGGCTATAAGACGGGGAAGATGGCAACCAGAAGTAGATGGCTCGTCAGTAGACTCATCCACAACACGTGGACGACGGGTATAATAGTGAGGATAAGAGGGAAGAATACGAGGAACCACCGGGATAGAGGTGATGGAGGCGGGGAAGCCACCGGGGATGAAAGTGCAGAATCATGTGACAAGTGAGGTGTGGAAATCATAGGAGCCGGCGGCGTCATATATGCAATAGTTGGATGAGCAAGGTGGACAAGGGATCAACAAGAGTGACAACTACGTCAAAAATTTTTGAGGAAAGAGATATCCTCCACTGAAAAGGTCGAGGAGGATGGACGCATGTAGAAGGGACGAGACTCATCGTAAGTCACGTCCCGAGGAATGTGTATCCGACGATTGATAGGAACCCAATAGCATAGCCCTTATGCTCATCACTGTAACCTAAGACACACTAAACCGATTGAGCAGTCAGTTTGGTGTGTTCGCAGGGTGCAAGAAGAACGCAACAAACACAACCAAACAAACGAAGGGTCGACTAGCCAGGTGAACGACCAAAAAGAACTCCGAGAGGGATGCCACCTTGGAGTGCAGAAGAAGGCTGAAGGTTGATGAGATAGGTGGAGGTAGAAACAACTTCATCCAAAAAATGAGGGAGAAGTGAAGCAACAATCATTAGCGCATGAGCCGTCTCAAGAAGGTGATGATGCTTGCACTTAGCCACACCATTATGAGCGTGAGCACCTGGACAAGAGAATTGGGCAAGATTACCCTGCACAGCAAGGACTCAACGCAACATCTTGGAGATGTAATCTCCAGCAGAATCAACACATTATAGTATCGATGATCTCGTTTCGAAGCGAAGGGAGCTGGACCCCATAAATTTGAATGAAGTAGATCAAACGGAGGCTGAGATACTGACTCACTAGTATGATGATAAGGTAACCGAATATGTTTACTAAGCCTACAACCTTGACACTCGAAAGAGACATCTCCGTAGATAAGACCGTAGAAGACCTCAAACTAAAGACGACATACGAGAGTCACAAAGACCCAGATGATGACGCCACTACTGAAAGGAACCAGTAGCTGAGGCGATGGAAGTAGAGAGATTGGTGACGGTGGTGGCTGCGGAAGGAACATGAAGCTAGTCCACCTCCCAAAGTCCTTGAGGGTCACGACGGCAAGGGCCAGCCCCAACCTGAGCATGCATGCACTGATCCTGAACAGAACAAGAGTCAACCAAGAATGGCGTGACAACCAGTGTCAGCAAGCTGACTAGCTGAAAACAGGTTCATGGTAAGTCGAGGAACATGAGCAACATCGAGACAGAAAAGGAAGTGCTAAGAGTGCCTTGACTAGCAACATGAAGGGGGTACCTTCAATTGTAAGAACATGAACTGGATAATCAAGAGAGCTAAGGTAGGACAAGGTGGAAGAATCAGAGGACATATGAAAGGAAGCTCCAAAATCTGGAATTCGTAGGGGATCGGTGTAGGGGGTGGTCTCTCAGTGCCAGAAGCATTAGTCACAGAGCTTGCAAAACCGAAGCTGCAAGTGACACTTAAGTCTCGTAATATCCTGCTCATTCAAGGAGACAATTGAGAGTGTCAGAGTAGAGTACGAGTCCTAGAAGAAGAGCTGCGCATGTGCCTCTTCCTCTTGAAGCAATTAAACTCAGAGCGACCATCCCTGTTGCAATAGCCGCAGTGTATACAAGCATGACCCCACCACTAGGAGTTGGCAGAAGTGGTGGAGGACCGGGGTGGGAGGTAGCCTGTGTAGTAGGCGGCCTAGCAGGAGCTCTAGTAGCGAGCACAAAAGGGAACCTCAAGCAGACTAGCACCACATAGGCGAGTCTCCTCAGCGTGAATCTCAGTATGTGGTTGTTTGGGTACCAAGGATTAGATGCAAGATTTAGAAAATGAGTTTTTAGAGGACTTCTAGGAAAACTACTTTTAGTTAGTTTTTCTGTTAAGATCAGCATACACAATTCTTTGTTTGGATGGGAAAAAAAAGAAAACACGATGATGCAGTTCTTCGCTCTAGTCGCCTATTGAAAATCCTATTCTCGTGATCACTAGTTGTCTTCTTCATCTTGATCCATTAATCTCTTCTACGACCTTGCCCTCGCGCCGTTGTCCCATGCTAGAGAAAGCCTTTGACCCTTCCACTTCATATACCTCTCCATGCACTGATGTAGTTGCTGTTGTGGTCTCGTATGATGAGTAGGATCAGCTGAATTGCATGCTCATCCACCCGAGTAATGATCAAATAATCGACTGTTAGGTCTCCCGTACGATGGAGCGCCTTAATTATAAGGAAAAGGAGTGCTACTACGAGTAACAGATGTGCTCACAGCAACATCATCAAGCTCTCATGTCGCTGCCCGCGGAGGCGCCCATGGTGAAAGTGCGCACAGGGAAGACGTCCAAATTACTAATGTAATACCAATGGAGAGGATGGTACTCACATTGCGTATGTTGCGGTTACAGAGCAATCCTGTTGTGTGCCTTTATCGCTGCCAGCGATCGATTCTTTCCGCCGCAATCCGTTTAAATCTTTTGTATATAGAAAATTGGATTGTGCAAAAACGTATATTGTTCGTTTGTTCTAAAGTCTATTTTTTTGGGTCTTGTCGAACTTGCTTTTATATGTCCATGATTAGATTAGAAAATCCAAACAAAATTTTAAGTTGTTACAACCGAAATTACGTTTAAGGAGAAGCAATTCTGCATAATCTCCCTATCCAAACAACCCCTAAGAGCCTCCAGAAGAGAGAAACACGAGGCACACGGGCAAACAGCTGAGCGCGCCGCGGCTCAAACTCCTTACTGACCCAAGACAAGAACTCATAGATGCACTGAAACTCCAAGTTGGACCTCACAGCCCGGCAACACTGGCATGAACCACAACGAGCAGTGCGGAGGGAGTCAAGCTGACATCAGATAGCAGAGCTCTGTGCATAGAAATCATCCACATTAGAGTCACCCTTCGCATGCTTGTGGTGGACCACATACAGGTACGAGGCATCACCAGAGCCGATAGCGTTGTCGGAGAAGGGTCCGCATGTCGAAGGCAGTAGAGAAGCCCACAAACTTAGAAGAAAACTGAGGCAAAACACCAGCACGTAGAATAGCCGAGCATCATTATCAAACCACTAAGTGTAGAAAGACAGGCAGACAGCTCATTATGATAAGTGTTAAGAGCCATTCGGTAGTTAAGAGCCGTTTGGTAGTCCGAGGCCTGCTGCTCATAAGCAGCAGCAACAACAACATCAACAGCAGCCTCGCGACGTCCTTATCAGCCGTGGAAGCATCTGGGGCAAGGACCGGTGGCGTCTGCGGGGTAGGAACCACGTGAGGAACCAGGCACGTCGGACAAGAAACCTTACCAGAGAACGCCCCATAGATGAATACTATGCATATTAGCGCACATAAACACGATGAACTTGGTGTAGTTTACACCATCAAACATGATGTGGCAACGTGGAATGGATACGTAGCTCGCTGCATTGGACATCACCATTTTTTTGCGTGGAGCAAACCAATCTGATCTGGCTGACCGCTGCACACGTACGCAACGAGCCCAACACTCTAGCGCCCACTTCCGTCTGCGGTTACGAGCTGACACGCTAGATATGAACCAACCGGAATGGAGCTGCGCGAGAGATCAGATTGGGAGGCGGACGGCGCGACAGATCAGATATGAGGCGATTGGCATGGATGATGGTGGCGGCTGGCTACGGATGCCACGGAGGCTGCGGAGGACTAGCGGTGGCGGATGGACGGGCGCTGATCAGCATGTGAAGAACCGCCAACAGCGGTTGAGGAGTCATGCGTGGAAGGGGAGAGAGGGGAGGCAGCGACGGCTAGTTGAGAACAGGATGGCGGTGGCGCGAGATTGGATCGGAGGCACAAGTTGTGGGTGTGAAAAAATTACCTAGGCTTTAATACCATGTTAGGAAATATGCAACTTGTATTTTCTGGGGGCCTGAAAACATATTAAGTTCAAATGTGAAGTATGTCATTCACAATGTGCTGACATGCATATTTTTCCTTATCAAGTCATACTGTCCATAACCACTCAAAAATTAACGCAAAAAGTGTTACTTGGGACTGACATGCGTAGACTTGATTCCTCCAGAAAAAAAGACATGCATGACTTGATGAGGTGGCATGGTTTGCATGCATAGATTAACGCAGAAAAGTAAATTACGAGTACATGCATGACTTGCAGATGTCACACAACTTCAATCTAACGGTTATCAACAATTGAGGTGATGTGGAAGCACGCATGTGTAGAGAAATCTAGTAGTGGGGCAGCTAATTAGATATAGAAGATTGCTTGCTTATAGAAATGTTGTTGTCTGTTTGAATTTATTTGTTTGCGAGGAGGAAATGTATGTTAATGCTTTTGGCAAGCTTGTATTTCTGAGTGATTAATTACTATTTGGTTGATGCAGAGGCCGATGGTGCTCTGGATAAGGCTAGGAAACATAAGAAAAGACAGCTTGAGGATACTTATAATCTTGTTGTGAAGAAAAGGAAGGTATTCTTATTCTGCAGATACGTTGGACTTTCTTTTGGAAGTCTCGAATGGTTTCACTACCATTACTGTGATTTTATTATCTTTTTAGTCCATCAAACATACAAGATTTTAACTGTTCCTTCAATTTTCTCTGACCATGTTACGGAGAAGTACTGGGGGCAGCACTATAGCCGCAGGCCCAAACCTGCAGCACAGTCCCTAACCACAATACAAACAGTTGGGCCTTAGGCAGGCACATGGCTAATCCTTGGCAGCCAAGAGGTCCCAAGTTTATCCCTAGGAAATATCTCTATTAGGAAGTTGTCTTTACTTTCCAAACAGTTCAGATTTGGTTTGTTTTCCAAGTTACATGAGGATAGTTTACATTAGGATTATCAATAAATAAACAGAGAAAAATTGCCCCAAACTGAGAGTTCAGGCGTCCAGCGTCATGGCAGGGGACGAGCCCCCCCCTGCTGTGTACTTGACCTCAAAGCACTACCCGAGCCGCAGTATTAAGTCACAACATTGAGGGAGCAACTAGCGGCTGCTAGGGTATCTGGAGAAGGGGAGAATCCAGCAAGGCACACAACAAAGATGAAGACGAGATCGACAACACAATTACTGCTGCACTGGCTGCACCGTTCGCCTACCGGGAGGAATGGTGTGCTGCTCCAAAGTTCCACAAGCTGGAATTCCCTACCTATAACGGTGAGGGCGAGCTGTTGCCTTGGTTGAACCGTGTCGAGCGATTCTTCAAGGGCCACCAGACTAAGGACAAGGAAGAGGTGTGGATGGCCAATGCTACTGCACTATGGCACAGTCGGCTGGAGATGATGCCTGGCGAATCACCATGGCCAAAGTTTGTCAAATACCTGAATCTTAGTTTTGGGCTGACGATCAGGACTGGTCGGCTAGTGGAAATTAAGCACTTGAAACAAACAGGCTCGGTGCATGACTACAAGAAGCAATTTTGGACAAAGAAAAAGCGCTTGGTGGACGAGCGCCCACATCTGTTCCTTAACTCTATATCAGCCCCTTTTCCAAATCAACTATGTGATAGAAGCCCACATGCCCACTCTTCTACCCCCCCCTACCCTACATGTACAGGTGGCCTCGGTATCTCGATTTGCAAAGATGGATACCTACAAAGCTGCTAATTCTGATTAGCAAAAAAAAGAATAAATATCAAGCGTTATAGTATAATTTTGAATACTCCAAAAAAGTAAGACGGGAGGTGGGGGAGATAGCTGATACTTATAGTTAACTCATTCATCTTGATGTTCCCACTGATGCCTAATTGATAACAAAGCTGAATGCCTTTTTTTCCAATTCCATCCATTTTTGTTGAGGCAATTCTGACTTGTTCATCGGGAAGTGATCTAGCCCCGAGATCTAACTAAGAGAACTCCTAGTTACCAATATGATACGATGCAAGCCCATCCGTACTAATGTGGACTTGCAGTACCCATTGAACCTTGAGGTTGCCATGAGCTTAGCACTAGCGTTGTTTTCCAGAGGACACATCCACACCACCCCAGGCACGACGTTGTCTTCCAAACCAACCAAGTCAACAGGGACGGTGCCTGTTGCCCCACCCAAACAGCCTGCTGCTGTTGCAGACGGACATGCCCCCTGCTAGGCAATTCAAGAAACTCACCCCAACAGAGATGGCCGACCGGCGCGCTAAAGGGTTATACTTTAACTGTGATGAGAAGTACGCCTGTGGCCACCATTATGCCCAACTCTTTTGGATCTAGGTGCCTGATGGGGAAGACAACGACGGCGTTGATGCTGACACAACTGAGAAAGTGTTTGCCCTGGCAGCATCCTACCATCTTGGTGCGTGCACTTATGGGTATATGCACCGGCAAGACCATGCGGCTACATGCCCAAGTTGCAGGAGGCCGTCTTAGGGATCTAGTCTACTCAGGATCCATACACAATTTTCTAGCTGAGAAGGCAGCCAGCCGCATGGGAATTTCCCTTGAACAGCGCCCAGGGTCCAAGTAACAGTGGTTAATGGAGACAAGGTTTCGAGCGCCGGATGCATGCCGGCCTCTTGCTAGATGTTCTTGGCGAGCTGTTTGTCAATGACTGTCATGCCATTCCCTTGGATGATTTTGAGATGGTACTTGGTGTCCAATGATTGCGCACATGGGCCCATACTTTGCGACTTTGAGCACTCGATCATGTCGTTCTGGAAGAAAGATCACCAGGTCATTTGGCACGACATCAACATGTTCGGAGGGCCACTGCAGGTCCATGCATGTGCCACCGATGACCACACGGTAGTACTTCTGGAAGGGTTCAAGGCACTATTTGATAAGCCGTGTGGCTTACCACCGGTACACATGTTCGACCACTGCATTCGGCTCCTGCCAGGAACATCCCCTATTGCAGTTCGCCTATATCATTACCCTCAGCTCCAGAAGGATGAGATCTAATGCCAATGTGAGGATATGCTCCAGCAAGGTATCATCTGGGAAAGTAACTCTGAATTTTCTTCCTTGACGATTCTTGTCAAGAAACAGGATGGCACATGGCGGTTTTGGGTGGACTACCGCCAACTTAATGATGGTACAGTCAAGGATAAAAATCGGATTCTGGTTGTCGATGAGCTCGTGGATGAGCTCAATGGCGCTTGTTTCTTCACTAAGCTTGATCTCCGCAGTGGGTATCATCAGGTCCGCATGATCGCCTTCCGCATGCATCACGGCCATGACGAGTTCTTGGTGATGCCTTTTGCCCCCTCGCTCTCCACAAATGCACCAGCACGTTCCATGCTTTGATGAATGCTGTTCGTTGCTGTTTTGCTTCTCCAGCAGCATCAGCTATTTCTCCTTGCAGCTACCGGATTTCGACTCTCTGTTCTTGGTGGACTATGATGCATCTGGCACGGGATTTGGAGCCGTGCTGCACCATAGGGCAGACCCCTCACTTTCTTCAGCAGGGCGGTGGCACCATGTCATGCCAAGCTAGCAGCTTATGAGCGTGAGCTGATTGGATTGATGAAAGCTGTTCGACATTGGAGGCCGTACTTGTGGGGCCGGAGCTTCAAAATAAGAACGGACCACAATAGCCCGAAGTACTTGCTTGACCAGCGCCTCTCCACCATTCCACGACATCTATGGGTAAGTAAGCTGCTGGGATATGTGGAGTATCAACCAGGCCGTCAAATTAGAGTGGCAGATGCTCTCTCCAGGTGCCACGAGGAGGAGCTAGGGGCTGTCTTTGCTCTCTCGCGCCTCTCCACCATTCCACGACATCAATGGGTAAGGAAGCTGCTGGGATATGGCTGTCAAATTACAGTGGCAGATGCTCTCTCCAGGCGGCACGAGGAGGAGCTAGGGGCTGTCTTTGCTCTCTTGTGTCCTCAGTTTCAACTTTTTGATGACTTGCGTCAGGAAGTTGACACTAGTGCAGACCTCACAGCGCTACATGACTCCATTGAAGCAGGGATGGCTGCAGGGCCTTGGAGCGTCACCGACGGCCTCATTCTCCATAAAGGATGGTTCTACGTCACCCCGACCTCACTTTGCCTCCCTGCAATCTTGCATATGCCCAATTTTTACATCCCTCACATGCCAGCGGTGTTGGAGTTTGTGTGGTGTTGTGTCGTGTGCCAGAGCAACTAGGCTGAGCATCTTCATCCCGGTGGCCTGTCCAACCCCTTCCGGTCCCTCAGCATGTTTTGACACACATTTCCATGGACTTGTGTAGGGCCTGCCGAAGGTGGGTGGTAAGTCATTCATCTTGACTGTTGTCGACCGTTCCTCAAAATATAGCCACTTCACTGCTTTGGGACATCCATACTCAGCTAGCTCTGTCGCCAAGGTCTTCTTCGATAACATAGTCCGTCTACATGGATTTCTGATGTCCATTGTCAGCGACCTTGACCCAGTATTTACCAGCAATGTTTGGACCGAGCTTTTCCATCTCGCTGGTGTCAAACTACAACTGTGTTCTGCATTTCACCCTCAAATTGACAGACAAACACAAGTGGTAAACCGCATCATTGGCATGTACTTGTGATGTTAGTGGGCGATAGTCCTAAACCGTGCCTTCGCTGGCTTCCTTGGGCTGAGTTCTGCTGCAACTCATCTTTTCAGTCCGCCCTGAAAGCTACTCCGTTTGAGGTGGTGTATGGGCATCCGCCCCCTACGCTCAAGTCTTATGACCCAGGCCTCGCAAAAGTAGCAGCTGTGGACCGTGCCCTCCCAGACCGTGATGAGTTCCTTGCTGACATACGTGATCGCCTTCTCCAAGCTCAGAATACCATGAAGATCCAGCATGATGGGTAGCACCGCGACATTGCCTTCACCATTTGAGAATGGGTCTGGCTTCGCCTTCAGCATCAACCTGTGGCATCCTTGGGCGCGCACAGCAGTGCCAAGCTCGCTCGACGGTACTTTGGACCATATCAAATTCTTGAGCACATTGGTGAGGTGGCATACCGGTTGCAGCTTCCACCTCATGCATGGATTCATGATGTATTCCATGTGGCGTTCCTCAAAAAATATCTTGGTAGCCCCCTAGACAGCCCTCCTGCATTACCGGACATTTTACATGGCAGAGTGGTTCCAACTCCGGCCACCGTAGTTTTCTCACGTCTGTTCAAGGTAGTCCTTGAAGTATTGGTGCAGTGGCAGGGCACTGACTCGACAGCTACTTCATGGCTGCCCCTGGAAGACTCCAAGCATCGCTATCCAGATTCCCAGCTCGAGGACGAGCTGTTTCTCCAGGCGTGCGGAAGTGTTACAGAGAGGTATTGGGGGCAGCACTATAGCCGCAGGCCCAAACCTGCAGCACAGTCTGTAAACCACAATACAAGCAGTTGGGCCTTAGGCAGGCACATGACTAATCCTGGGCAGCATAGAAGTCCAAGTTTATCACTAGGAAATATATCTATATTAGGAAGTTCTCTTTACTTTCCCAACGGTTAAGACTTGGTTTGCTTTCCAGGTTATGTGACCTCTCTGATCTATATAAAGGGAGGATAGTTTGTATTAGGGTTATCAATCAAGAGACAGAGAAAATTGCCCTGAACAGAGTTCAGAGTCTCCAGTGTCACGGCAAGGGACGAGCCTCTACGTGTGCCTAAGGGCGAACCTTGCTATTCCCTGCGATCAGATCCCAATTTCCACCTCCAACTCCACGCACGCGACAGGCTAGGGACCATTTTGGGCAGCACATTAGCTTTTGTTTGCTATCCATGGTTCCATATTATTTTTTCCTTTTCCACAATCTTTTGTTAGTATTTTTTAAGTTTGTTCGGAACTCTTTTTAAGAGGAAATGCAAGTGGCCGCCCAATGAGTTAAGAAGAAAGGAAAAAAAAACTGTTACGATTTCATCAAGATTCAGGAACATGATATTTGGAGGATTTCTGTTAAATATCCCATGCTGTTAGTGAACTGTGATAGTGTATTCTGATGTGTTCACAAGAAACATTTGGTTTTGATAACAGGGGAAAGTTAGAACTAAAAGGGATCATTCCTTTTACAGAATCATCTGTATCGACTCTGTCATGCAATCTAACTGAAGACTGTTATTCCCTCCGTCCCAGAATAAATGTCTCAAGCTTAGTACAACTTTGTACTAGAGTTGGTACAAAGTTGAGACACTTATTTTGGGACGGAGGGAGTATTATCTTATTCATGAGTTATATACCCCTCACATTATGGCACAGTATGAGTGGTTTTTAATGTGTTGGTACTTGGTAAACCTATTTGGACTTTGTATTTATCTTCTAATTTCTGTACAACTTCTTGACGGGATATGCTATGACTAGTTTTTTTGGGAGCATGGTACCTCATTGCCTTTTCATATCTGTGCCAGGAATATGAAGAAAAGATGAAAGAAAAGGGTGAGCAACCAGTTATGTTCAGGTGAGAATTTTTTCATTTGTTATACATTCATTTCATTAAATTTACATGCAGTTGTTTTCTTTTATTAAATTTGTATTTCATTTCCAACCAGCCATCTTGGACCACCAAAGAGACGGCCTGCAGCAGACGAAGATGACAGAGCTAAAAACCCTATGCCTGAGGTATGGTATTTACTGTTCTTCGGACACCGTTGATATATGTTACTGCATGTTCAGAACAGATACTAACTAGGTTTGTACTGCAGGATTCTGTTTACTATCACCCAACCTTGAACCCATCTGGGGCACCACCACCTGGCAAACCTCCTATGTACAAATCATCGATAGGTCAGCATAACTTGTAGGATATTTTCTTAATATTTTTTTACAGTTTGCTGAAACGTTCTTGCTCACTTTTGTTTCTTGATTGACAATAGGACCAAGGATTCCACTGCCTTCCTCAGTTGGTGCTGGGGCTTCATCTTCCATGACAGAATCTGAAGAAGCAGGTCCTTCCACCATGCCCCCTCCTCCACCGCCCCCTCCACTGCCAGCCTCTTCAGAACCTTCAGATCTATCTGTCCCTTCTTTACCTTTACCCCCACCACCGCCCCCACCCCCGCCTAAGCCTGCTGGCTCTGTAATAGCACCAGGCTTACCGCTGCCACCTCCACCTCCTCCTCCTGGTGCACCTCCCAGAGAACCTGTGTTAGATCATATATTACTGCCTCCACCTCCCCCTCCACAGCGGCCTTTGCAACAACCACCTCTACCTGGTACAAATGAGCTGCTTAATAAACAAATTGTTGGAGAGGGTGCAAGCTCGGCAGATTCTACACAGGTGCTACTTCAATTTTTATTTTAAATATTTCTGACTCTTCCAATATGTTACTACTATTTATGCATTCCCTGAAAATCCTTGTTAATATTTCAGTTACCATTCTCTTCGTTTGGTTTATTGTTTGGCTGCTAGTTCCTGTCACAACTTTGAATTTCATTTTGCAGGCTCCAGTTGTGCTACCTCCACCTCCACCTCCCCCTAGGTTGCCACCGAACTCAAATGAAATGCAGGCTACTGACAATACTGCTATGGATACTCCTGTTGTGAAAGAAGATGCTAAAATTCCAAGGTTCTTACAACCACCTCCACCGCATCCATCGCAGTTACTGCCTTTGCCTCCAAGGCCTCCAATGATGCCTCCAGTACAACCTGATATTCTAAGCCCAGGAATGGTCAGATTTCCTCCACCACCGTCACAACCAGATTCAAGGCCACCATTTATGGCTCCTGGTGTTGCTGCCAGGCCCCCTCCACCTCCTCCAGCATTACCTCCGGCTCAAATGCCAATGGCACCCTTTGGTGTACTTCCTGGTCCGTCAGCAATGCTTAGGCCTCCATTTTTTCCAGGACCCGAGTTTGCTGCTTTTGGCCCAAGGCCGCAGTTACCTCAGCAGCCATCTTACGTCAAATCAGCTGCTTCAACAGTTGTAAAGAGACCATTAGCACAACATACTCCTGAGCTAACAGCTATGGTATGTGTTCTTTACTCTGGTTATTGACTTGCTGCATCAATGCTATCGCTTGCTTATTTCCTGAAAAGTTTTCAAACACAGCAACAGAGTATTAAAACCATGTACTATGGTGATATGTACTAAGGCTTGGGTATATCATTCCAAGGAAACACATACCATAGCAACGATGACCTAATGCAGCAAACAATATATTTTGCCTTTTCAGTTTTGGGTTTTGATCACTGTTATATCTGCCATTTACAAAAGGTTTTGGGACCAGCTTTCCAACAAATAGACAATTTTAAAATATGTTCTCATCTGAATTACAAAATCAGCTGCTGACTATCAGGTAGTCCATATAACATGTTACTGAGATGTTTTTTGTTTAACACCGAGGCAAAAACATTCATTAATAAAGAGAAGGTTATGACAAGGGGTAGCAAAAAAACAAAAACCCCCCAAAAAGATGCAGGGCCGTTACTCTCCCGGCATCAAGTTACTCAAGCGCTTCGGCCGCGCAAGGACCCAAAGCTTTGCCTCATTCTTCAAATTGTTCAAGATGATTTGAGGTGGCGTAGATTTCTTCTGGAAGATCCTTGAGTTCCTCTCGTTCCAAATAGTCCAATTGGCGAGCATTGTGAGGGACACCATTGCTTTGCTCCACGTAGCCATATAGATCCACCAACTACGGATGGAGTGGTGAGTCGCCCATTGGGAGGGGTCGATGTCAAGACCAAACCAAGCTTTGATCAACCTCCACATGCGCAAGGTGTATCGACACTTGAAGAAAAGATGAGTGGCGAATCCAAACTCTCTTTTGCACAACGCGCAAAGGCCACAATTTTATCTTCCCCGCCGGTCAAGGCGATCGGCCGTCCACACCCTATTTTGAATGGCACGCCAAGCAAAGAACTTGACCGTCGATGGTGCCCAAGCTTTCCAGATACCTTGTTCATAGGTGTGAAGATAGTGTTGGGTTCTACGGTAGGGTGCACCGACTGCAAATTAAAATTTCCTATGCGCAGAACAACCAAGAACATGCTACGTGAGATGGATCACAGATCGTTACCACTAGACGCGCAGTGCCGTGCAGCGGAAGAAGAGTTGGGGCAGCGCGTCCACGTGGATCGTCTCCTCCTCGTCCGATCTCCCTCTAACAGCCGGTCGTGGATCCCACGTACAAGTTCGCCGGAGCGGCACAGGTGCACCGCCTCTAACGGTATCCACGCGTGCAGGAGGAACACCGTGCGGCGGACTGCTAGGTCCGATCACACAGTCGGCGGCGAGTGGAGGTGGCTATTTGCAACACATGCAAACCTTAGTGACAGCGCCGAAGCGATCAACCGCACGAGTGTGCCACACCCCCACTTTATATAGGCGTCCTTCGCGGGCTCAACACTTGGGCCTCACACGGACCCTAAAGCCCAAAATCTGTTCGGCATGGATCCGAGTCCGAGTAGGATCACTCTGACTCATGGAGTCGGACTGGGCCTCACAGGTTCCTTCCCTTAAGCGCGTGACCCCTTAGGTTCTCGTTCACTTGGTCGCGAGTCAGATCACATCCGACTCGGCTAGTCGGCAGCGTCCTCTAGCAAAGCATGCTGATTCCAAGTGTGTCCGATGAAGCTGGTAAGCGAACCTGTACAACATGTCACACTTCTGTTCCCTTTGCCACACGATATATGTTGTCGGGCTCAAGGCGAGTCTGTCATCCTTGTGCTAGCCCGACCTCTTTCTCGTTCCAGTGATGCCGACCACTAACCGGATTATCTCATAATCCCTGTCGCATGGCCATGCTTATCTTGGTCGGATCACACGAGGGGCCCAGAGTATATCTCTCCTGATCGGAGGGGCAAATCCCATCTTGCTCGACCATGTCTCGCAACATGGGTCTGGACAAGCCCGAAACCTACCTTTGTAACTACCCAGTCACGGAGTAGCGTTTGGTCGGCCCAAAGCAGGTATGTCACCATCCCGAGTACATGCGCCAGCTCAGGTCTTAGGACATAGAACGTATGTTGTACTAGAGACTCACAGATGACATATCGCTGCGTCTCATTCTCATAGTTGGTTCTGTCCGACTCGGACCTTATCTCAACTCGGATCCGACTATGTCGAATCCGATCAGACCCTTCCGAGTCCATATTATCCGGTTAGCATCCAATGCTCCATGGCTAGTGAGACCAAGCCATCAACCGTGTCATATGCTAGTCTAGTTGGTTGTGCTCCACACAGCCCTTTCGACTAGGGTCCTTTTAGGACAGTCATCATACAATGCGTAGTCCCACAAACAAGTCACGTACTTGCTGATACACATCATTGATAATGTCCAAGGACTCTCTTTATTCATGAACACATAGGAAATATCATCATACATGATTGCCTCTAGGGCATATCTCCAACAGATAGCTCCTATGAATTGAGCCTTGTAAGCTGACTTGACCGAGTACCCCCTACTAGGAAATGACTTCCACATGATAATCTTGGGCTTCATCAAGAAGAACATGGGAAAGTTGAGACCAAAGCTCGATGAATTGGGCGACATGATCCCAAGATAGCCCGGAGCATTTTTTTAAGGCGTCACTATGGCGTTGCTTAGGCGACGCTTATGCGTCAGGGCGTTCCCAGGTGCCAAGGCGTCGAGCTCGCCTTACAAACTAGAGTAAGGCATCCGCCTTAGTCTTTAGAGCGTCCAGATCGTCCGCCTAGGCGTCCTCCTGCTCGCCTCAGGCAAAAGCAGACGCCTCAGGCAGGGGAAAGAGAGGTTCAGGCGGGAAAAAGCCCCTGGGAACACAGGAGCAGGAAAGATTCCCTCGTGTGGTAACAAGTACGCGGAGGGGATAGAAAGAGTCCAAAAAAACAGAGCAAACCAGATCCAGCACGATAGGGAGAGGGTCTCTCCTCTCTGGAGATTTGGTGGTGGCTAGAGCTAATCCCAGATCCTTCTCCTCTCCGGCAGCCTCTCCCCTTCCTCTCCCCCTCCTCTCCGGCAGCTCTACAGCAGCTGGTCCCCCCAATCTCATGCAGCCTTTTCCTCCCCCCCTCTCCAGCACAGGCCACAACAGCAACCAGCAAGGTATGCCTCCCCCCTCTTCCCCCTCCTCTCCGGCAGCTTCTCCCCCTCCTCTCACACAGATCCTCCTCTCCAGGACAGCAGGCTGGAGCAACCAGCAAGTTATGGGGCTCCCCTCCTCTCCCCCCCCACCCCTCCTCTCCGGAATTCTCAAGGGGTCGCCTTGCCTGATGCCTTAGCGCTTAGGCGGTGAGGCGCCCCCAGCGCCTTGCCTCGCCTTACCGCCTTAAAAACAATGGCCTGGAGCACATGTCAATGGTCTTAACCCAAGCATCCTCATGCATGGCTGCGCTAACCTTCCAAGGTTTGCGCTTCGAGACCTTCAAGATAAAGGGGGAAGGGGGGGGGGGGTGATATCCTCGGGATTTTTAGCATTCAGCCATGGTGCTTCCCAAAAGGGGTCCTCTCACCATTGTCGGCGGTAATGGTGGTAAGAGCATAAAAAAGATCCATGTCCGCTTCATCACAAGGGTTGCCCGAACCAACCCAAATCTTCGTCGGGTCCCGCCACTCAAACCAAGAACATTGTAAACGAAGAGCTCTAGTGAATTTCCCAAGGTGCAACACACTAAGCACTTCAAAGTGGGTTGGTCGACATATAGTTTCCCAATTTACCTTGCACTTTCCACCCGTCACCTTATTAGTTCTGGCCCAAAGGAAGGCCTGCTCAATCTTGTTGATGCTCTTAAGGATGGGTGGGGGGATGACAAGTAGCGTGAGGTGATGGATAGTTTGCGAGGTGAGAACCGACTTCGCGAGTGCGTTACGGCCCACATTGGTGATGTGTAAGTGCTCCCAAGGCACAAGTTTAGCCGCAATTTTGTCCTCGAGGTGTTGAAAGTCCATGCGCCTAAGCTACCGAACAGAGAGTGGGAGGCCGAGGTATCTCATGGGTGAAGGAGCTTGTATGGAGGGCAGCCTTCGAGAATGGCATCCAAATCCAAGTGCCCACACCGAATGGGCACCACTGAGCTCTTCATGAAGTTTGTTTGCAGCCCCGTCACCGGACCGAAACCATGTAGGATACGGGCAAGGTTTTGAATATCCTCCTTGATTGGCGCCACAAAACAGCCACATCATCCGCATATAACGAAGTCCGAAGAATGGTACCACGACCCCGGATCCTATGAAGAAGTCCACGCATCGTGGCCGAGTCAAGAAGTTGCTGTAGTGGGTCTATGGCGATGACAAAGAGCGGCGGAGAAAGCGGATCACCTTGACTAAGACCCCGACCATGAATGATAGGGGTGCCCAGCACCCCATTGAAGAGGACTTGAGAGGTGGAGGTGCGAAGAAGACCAGCAATCCAGTCACGAAATCTGCTAGGGGAGCCTCGCCGTTGGAGAATGTCAAGAATATACTCCCATCACACCGAGTCAAATGCTTTCTGGGATGTGAAGCTTGAATAGTATAGCGTTGGGGTCTTGTTCTTGTGGAGCCGAAGGGCAAGGTTCCTAACATGCATGAAAGTTGTCATGGATGCTCTTATTCTTGTGGAGTGTTGAGATGTTTTTTAGACGTGCAAGTTTTCTTATGGCACCAGTGCGCTACTACCAACTCAAGTTTTTTTTATGTCCCTAACATGTGTTTGATTTTACTTATGGTACTAGTTCTAAGACCGGTTACTATGCATATTGCTTTTTGTACTACTAGTTTGCAGTATCCACATCCAATGAATTGTCCACATCCTACAATAACAAAATTCTGAAATGTAATGCTTGTTGCCTTGCTGGTCATTTCAAGTAATTTTTTTAATATATTCAGGGGATTATCATGCTGTCCTACATATAAATTAAAATACATTCTACTTTTATTCTGTCTTACACGAAACAAATTGCGCGCTCAAGTTTGAACAGTTCACCTAGTATGTTCGTGTAAATTTTTGTTCTGTCAGGGTTTTGTATTAAATAGCTGTTGCATCTAAATTGTTAGCTTCTGTGTTGCACTGAGCCAAGAACTCAACTAATTTCTGTCGCAGGTTCCTGCATCAGTTCGAGTTAAGAGAGAATCCGCTCTCCCTAAACCAAAACCAAAGGCGCAGCAGCAGCAGCAGCAGTCATCAGCACCATCATATTCTGCTCTGAAGCCTTCAGTAACCCCCATAAAATCTGCAGCCCAGCCTTCACCCTCAGCTTCTAAGCCACAAAGCATTGATGACTCCTACATGGCATTCCTGGAGGATATGAAGCAACTGGGTGCCCTCGATGAGTAGCTCAGCACCCAGTCCCTTCTCCCTGATGGCTGTCAGCAGCTTGGTCATGAACCTGAACCTGAACATGATTCTGTTCTTTGCATTGTGGCTCATGAATGGCTTTTCCTGCTATGATCTTAGAAACCGTTTCTGTTTTTCCATGAGCAAGCATTTGAGATGTATTCCAGTTCGAAATGGGGAGACAACTATCATCAACAAATCTTTTCGTTGTTGTCATTGTGCAACACAGCCGTATCGAGTCAAACAATGGAAGCATATGATTCAATTTTTTTTTAAATGGAAGCACTTGATTGGCCGCTCTAGCTAATAGGGCAACAATATCTATCCACTTGTCTGTGTAACGATCCCCTGGACGACTTGAGATAACTCTGGTCGTGGGGAACACCACTGGCAGCTTGCTGTTTTTTTTTTGCGGGGGCTTGCTGTATTATCTGGATTGGATGAATTAGAAACGGAAGCAATAACGCCCGAACGACAAGCTTTTTATCATCTTGTCCAGAACGAGCTCAGCACCGTTGGATATTTTGCACAAATCGTAAAGCATCTTGGGGCGCCACGTCATGTGTCATGTTTTGTCCCCGTTCGGAAAAACAGGCGTCGTCCCCGAACGCCCGCACTGCGACACCTCTCTTTATCCTTCCCCATTCCTCTTTCTCCTCTTCCTCTTCCAACCATGCCCGACCAGTCCCATCCGCCGCCGCGCGCTCCCGATCCGGAGGAGCAGCTCCTCCCACGCCCGAGCCTGCTGAACCCAGCCTAGCACCCGCGCCCACCGCCCCTGTGCAGGTCCGCCTCGTCGAAGATCCACATCGCGTCGGTGCCCGTTCAGGATCCAACCTCAGCGCCGCCTGGCTAGGCATGAGGAACGCATGCCGGGAGAGCCTCCGCCGCGCCGGTGGTAGCGGCGGCGAGGCCGACGCGCCGACGACCACTGTTCAAGGGGGCATGCAGGATGTGCTTGCGCATCACCCTCTCCTCCACTCCAAGACGGCGGCCTCGGACGGGGCAGGAATTGGATAACACGTCCACCACCTGATCGAGCACAACCGCAACAGAGGAGGGCCACCTCTGCCTCGTCGTGCAGGAGATGCTTCACTAGGGCTGAAGTCAATGTCTGGTTCTTCTTCCTTCTATGATTCCATTTTGATTTTTTGCCGTTAGTTCATGATGTCGTTTCTCCACAATCCTTACCGTGCTTGTGCAGAAGAACAGATCCAGTTTTTCGAGAGAAACATGCTTTGTTGATCTGTTACTGCTGCTCACGCAGGTTTCAGAGCAGGTGCTTCGTGACGGCTGGGTTTGTCTACAGGTCTGTCCTTTTTGTGTTGAATTTGAGCACAACTAGTCTGGTTTGTTTTAGCCTCATTTGTCTTGAGATGAACAAATTCACATATGTATTTCCAGTGTGATGCGAGGCACATGTTAATTCAGTTACACGTAGTCTTTGATTTATCTGTACTCTGTTTAGCATTCAGGTATGTTTGTTTGTTTGAAATATTTGAAAATCTGTGCCAAGGTGCCCATATAAGTGCTGATTATTCAGTAAATCAATAGACAAGAAATTGTATACCTTGTTTTTTGATGATGATGGAAGTGATAATTTTGATGTTCTCCCCTCCTGCTGTTTTTACATATACTTGTATGTTCAATTCATAATTCATGTCATGCCAACTTAGTTGCCATGGCAAATTCATGTCATGTTTTAGCATTGGAGAGATACTTAGTTGCCATGTCGTTCATGTCATGTTTTAGCATTGAAGACGTACTTAGTTGCCATGTCAAGTTCATGTCATCTTTTAGCATTGGAGACATACTTAGTTGGCATGGCAAATTCATGTCATGTTTGTTTTCCAAACATGGCAAGTTTACATTTTTTTTCCATAATGTTCACATGCGCATCCAGTTTATCTTTCTGGTTTTCAGGGGTGTATTGTGTTTTGAATTTGGACCATAGCAGAAACTTTCTGTAGTCACCATGATCTTTCTATTGTAGATTTCATGGAAAATTTACTATTTACATACATGGCAAAACAAATTCCCTTAAATACTTGGCAAATTTACTATTTACATACATGGCAAAATTTACTCTATTTTTGCCATGTCAAAATTTTACTTTATTTTGCCATGGCAAATTTTTACCCTCATTTTCCATGGCAAATTTTACTCTATTTTTGCCATGTCAAAATTTTACTTTATTTTGCCATGGCAAATTTTTACCTTCATTTTCCATGGCAACTTTACTTTAGATACATGGCAAATTTACTAGAACACACATTGCAATTTTTACTCTACTTTGCCATGATAAAATTTTACTTTATTTATTGCCATGGCAAATTTTACTTTATTTTTTGCCATGCCAAATTTCACTTTATTTTGGCATGGCAAAATTTTACCTTTATTGCCATGGCAACTTTACTTTTAAATACATGGTAAATTTACTAGAACATGCATGGCTATTTAATTTTTACTCGACTTTTCCATGATAAAATTATTATTTCTTTGCCATGGCAACTTTTTACATTTCATTGCCATGGCAAATTTATTTACATACATGGCATATTTTACTCTATTTTTTGCCATGCCAAATTTCACTTTATTTTGGCATGGCAAAATTTTACCTTCATTGCCATGGCAACTTTACTTTTAAATACACGACAATTTTTACTTGAACGCACATGGAACACTTTTTTTTGTGTTTGTACATGTTGGCGATTGTTAATCCACATTTCTTGCCACCATGCACACAATGCGAATTTTTCATGATTTTTTTCTTTTGGTCCATTTGCAAAACCAACAACAAAAATGACCCTGGCAAATTTTTCTTTTTTCTTTTAAATTATGCTTTTCTACCATATTCTGTTTTACATGAAACAATGGCAACTTTTCGGATCAAACTTAATTTCCTTTTTTTGTCCTGTGTGTTTTTAAGTTCTGGCATTTTTCTTAGTTTCATAATTATTATGGTCTACTCATATCGACATGGCTAAAAGCACAATTAGTTATTTTTTTGCATCCTGATTTCTGATAATGATGGCAGTTTAGAACACACACTATGGCAATTTTCTTTCTCTTTTTGCCATTCAAAATCATGTTCGTGGTTCAGTTTTTCAATTCTTAATAGCAGTAAGTAAGAAACTTTGGTTTTTTTGTCATAAACAATGGCGTTGTTAAGATGGGAGGCCCGTTCAGGAAAGGCATGTGTGCTTCGTGGTTGCGCGCCAGGGGGTTCTTCTGTTTGTTACTAGGCTTGTTTTCGTTTTCACGTGGACAAGGTCCATAGGAGCGTTTTTGGGGGTTCGGGCTGTGGCTGTTTTGTATCGAACGGAATCGTTCGGCCTGAGAGAGCGCTTGTACCGAACCTTCCGTTCGGTGCGGGAGGTCCCCAGACCGAACGGTCGGTACTTATCGAGGTCCACTAGAAAAGCAACTGAAGCCTACGAAATCAAATTTATTTCGTACTCCCTCATATCCGCGCTTGTACCGAACCATTCGTTCGGTGCGGGAGGTCCCCAGACCGAACGGTCGGTACTTATTGAGGTCCATTAGAAAAGCAACTGAAGCCTACGAAATCAAATTTATTTCGTACTCCCTCATATCCATATTAATTGACGCATACTTAGTACTCCCTCTGTAAACTAATATAAGAGCATTTAGAATACTAAAGTAGTGATTTAAACGCTCTTATATTAGTTTACGGAGGGAGTATAACTTTAGTACTAAGTTGTACTAAGTCTGCCTCAACTAATTTGAATAGGAGGGAGTACGATGGTTCTGGAAAATGAGTATCAGCTCTTTATCAGCTTGTATAACATCATGCTGCCTTACATAAAAGAAAGAAAGAAAGAAAGAAAATTGTTGTGCGAAATGCGTGTTACTTTTTTTGAAAAGGATAAATTTGCCGCAATCATTAATTAATAGAGGTTTCGAACAAGTTTGACTCCCCTGAGGTAGCTGGTAGCACAAAAGCCTACCCCCGACATAATAATACACAAATAACAAGTAGCCGCCTTTGGAATTTCATAGGATTAATTGAAAGCTTTTGTACTAGCAACTATGCATCACACACAACATGTAAGAGAACAAAACATGAATTTACTTGAATGCTAAAAGCTTCTAAAGCCACGGGAGAACTCTATTCTTTGTTGTGTCTGAAATTTTGGACAGCTTCAAAGGAACATACTCCATCTGTTCGATGAAGAGTGTACATTTGAATTTAAAATTTGTCCACAAAAGACTGTACTAAAATCTTCCCAACGCATTCTAAAGTAGAAAAAATGCTTCTCTCTCGTCACACGGTAATCAAGACCAATAAAATTCTACACATGATCTCCTTAATTTTTACATGCATTTAGCTCATCGGGTGTTGGGTAATGAAAGAGTAGAGAGATGATGTCTTGCACCTTCTCAATGAACCATCACTCCATAATTTGTCCTAAAATTTTTATACGTACATTTTTCACTGGACGAAGGGAGTAAGCATCACAACTCTGACTGATACGTTTAACCACTCCGATCCTGGAATTAACACCTACAAAACATTTGACATACTCCTCCTTTGATTTTGCAATATAGGAACTCTAAATTGATGATTTCCATATATGAATACACAAACAGAAATATAGACAAAGCATCGCCCTAATTCCCCAATGGTCGTCTTTGCATTCCGCAGAAGGCTCAGGTGAAAGATGACATCCTCCAAGAATGCCATCGCACTTCTTACACAGTTCATCCCAGTGAGACCAAGATGTATCCTGATCTAAAGCATAACTTCTCGTGGAAGCGGATTAAAGTAGATGTGTCTGAAGTTGATAAGTGTAAGGAAAAAATGCTCTTGCCCCGCGTCGCTCCAATAGGGGCGACACGGGCGGCCAACCCTAGCAACCGGCGGCAGCTTCCCCACCCCCGCCTTTCCTCCTCGTCACCACCAGAGGGGCCATCGGTGCGCTGCGTGGTTGCCAAGGAAGGTGGCGGCGAGGATCTGGTAGCTGGTCTCCCTTGAGGTGCCCTGCATCCATGGCGGCTGCCATGGCTGGTGGGCCGATGCCTGCTTCAGCGCGTGGCAGCCAGCGGTGCTAGCCATCCTCCTCGGTCCCCGAGGCGGCAAGGGAGTGGTAGGTGGTGAGGGACCCTTTGATGGCGCCCATTTCCAATCTGATGGCCTCTTCCTCAACATCCGTGATGCCCTCCTACCAGATCTAGCCTATGCTGGTCTTCGATTGCTAGTCCTGTTCATGCTTGGATGTTGGAGGTGGGGAGGGACACCAGAGAAATCTGAGGCCGGCTCCGCCCACGACGACGACGCCCTTGGACGCCATTCCCTTCTTGTTGGCGTCGTCAAGGTTATTCTTTTCCCCTCCTCTTCACCCTACTCGTATACCAGGTGAAAGCCCAGATCCTTTTCGGATTGGCGTCATCAACTTTTTGGGGGTGCCGACTGATAGCCTGCAAGCCAAATGTGGTGTTGTAGCACTTACACGTAAGTATCCCAAATAGTAATCCTCCCAGCGAAGAGCGGAGGAGAGTATTACGTGCAATGTTTCTGTGACAAACAAGTTGTCATTGCTCTTATGTGAAGTAACTACTTGTGATTTTGGAGAAGCTGTCAGTGTCCCAAGAAGCAAATGAACCAAATGGTAAATATGATAGGTTTGTGATAATGAGAGCAATAGTAACTTGAAAGTAAATAACATAAATAAAACGAAAAGTAGAGATGTTTTTCCTGCGATGGAGATTAGGCAAGAAGAGAGTTTAGATCATGGTATACATCAAGTGTGCCACTGCAACGTAATACCAGTTACCTTGTATCATGAGTTTGGTGTTTAATTTTCTTGTTGGGTAGGTGGATCACCCTAGGGTTATGGAACTCCTCCTCGCAGGATTATATTCCATTACATGCTCCCGCTTTGCCGTTGCCACATCATGGTCGTCTAGACAATTAAGATCACTAGGCGAGAACCATGCATTAAGTTTAGTGGATCACATATGAGTGGTATTTTTGCACTCATTTCACCTTTGTTTAAACCAAGATATTTCATTTAAAAAGAGATATTTGCTCCGATATTGCTACTAATGACTAATGAATGCAAAGGATTCCACAAATTCTCTCTTTGATGTGTTTCCACAGGAAATAAGCTAAAAAGGGAATAAATCACGTGTGCAAATGGAATGGAAGGAAAATGGAGGAAGGAGAAAGTCAACAGGAAGCACCTGCGCGAAACAGCACAAAAGACGACGTTCCATACGGGCGTGAGCGTCCGTTTGGTGCGGATTTTGAGGCAGATCATCCACCTAAATAACTTATAAAAGGGGCCCCATCGAAATGTCAACAGAACGACGAGCACGGAAGCCAGAACCTCTTCATCAGCATCTTCATCCACAAACTCTAGCCGCTGCCATTCCCATCTCCATAGCCATCCCCACCACCACCATAGTGCTCTCATCTATTTCGTACTTGTAATCATGCATAGCAGAAGGAATCCATTGAAAGACATATTGAAATAAATCAATCTCAAGATGTGTTCGTCAATGTTTTCTTATCGAGATCTGATCTCCATGTGTGAGTAGTTCGATAAGTTATGGGTTGAGGCATGAGCCATGCAACCCAAGGTATTTGTTGAGGGAATCAATGGAAGACCTTGACATAACGTCCCGTATGTGTGAAATAAAATTGTTCCGTGAAGATGTCTCTTGTCTTGTTCGCGATCTTCATCCCTAGAGGTACTCAGGATCATGGAGATCGAGCACCGATGAGGCTAGGAGCAAGGAGACTGTGAAGTGTTATACCGGGGATAAATGAGGTTTAGTAATTAAATGCCCAAAGCTCTTGTATGATTTAATTATCTTAATTATTGAGTCAACCCCGCGTGATGGATAGGGCCTGCGGTAGGACAACTGATTCTTGATGCAAGACTCGTGCCGGTCAAGATGTTATTTGGACACATCCCCCACTTCGATCCGTAATAAGCACATCTTGATGGGTGACTTCCAGCGCACAAATTAATATCCTATCTGATCCCAGTGCAATACAAGGTTTTAAGCATAAGACCTCATACCCGCACCTCTTTTTATTGTAAGTGTTTAAATCGCTATTTGCTTGCTGATCCAGTTAGAAGTTGGATTTGACACTTTGACAAAAGCTTGCTAGAGACCATCGCTTCAAGGGAATCTTCCTCTCGTGGGTTCGAGAACCCAGGGTCACCTATGGGGAAATAGGTGCGGGATACTCTTTTCTGTTCCAATACCAGATCAATAAAAGGAGGTATCAAGCCCTTTTTATTGCGCCGTTGCCAGGGAGGAGTTTAGTATTCCTAGTCTTTGTGTTTAGAGTTTTTGTTGAAGTCATTTTTTAGTTTTTGTCTTTACTTTTTTGTTTTTAGTTTAATTTTTAATTTTTAGTTGCAAGTCTTGTTAGTTGCAAACCAAAAGATTACCATGGCTCGTAATCTTGGAAGTTTTGCTACTCCCAACAACAACTTCATGTGCGGACCTATAGCACAACCTGAGGTAGCAGCCGCTGAGTATGAGATTAAACCGAACTTAGTTTCCATGGTTCAACGGGACCAATTTGGAGGCTCTGCTTCTGAGGATGCCGATATGCACCTACACAATTTCACCGAATTATGCAACATGACACACATAAAGGATTATGATCCTGACACATTGAAATTATGTTTATTTCCTTTTTACTTAAGGGGAAAAGTTAAGGAATGGCTTCTTGCACTACCTAAGGGCAAGTATTACTTCTTGGGCTGATTGTTGTAGTAAATTTTTATCTAAGTATTGTCCACCTGCAAAGATTATGCAATTACATTCTCAGATTACAGGTTTCAAGCAAGAGGAATGTGGGCCACTAGAATGAAGGAAGCTATTAGAAACTGTCCCAATAATGGAATGGAGGAATGGTTAATTCTCCATATGTTTTATAATGGCTTAAATCATAAAACTATGCTTGATACAACTGTAGGAGGAACAATCATGGAAATCCCACAGAAGATGTCAAGAAACTACTAGATGATATGCAAGAGAACCATGCCCGGTGGCATGTTGAAAGAACCAACACCAAGATGGTAAATGCCATTGAAGAAAGTAGCACAGAGTTGACAACCAAGCTGGATGAACTTATCTCCGCAATGAAAGGGAAAGGAGAGGTAACATGAATGCCATCACTAATGAAGAAACTTGTGATGTAAATTTTATTGCTCGTAATAGCTACAATCCTAATTGGAAAAATAATGGCTATGCTCCTAGACTTCCTTATCATAGTAATGGAGGAGCACTCAACAATTTTAATGGAGCTAATGGTAGCAATAGAAATAGGCTCGAAGAAACTCCTAAAAGTTTTATTGCTAGCCAGACTGAGCAAAATGAAAACTTCAAGGATATCTTGAAGAATCATGATAACTTACTTGGTCAATTGACCAGTTAGGTTGCTGGACTAACAAATGATGCGCAAATATTTGAAGGAAGATCCAAGAATATGGAAGCACAAATGGCTACAATAGGAGAGAGCCAAACACTAATTTTGGTTAAGTTTGCAGGTAAACCGGAGCCTAACCCGGCGGAAGAAGTTAAAATGGTAAGAAGCAACTAAGAGAAGGCTGAAGTGCTTGACACAAGCCATGTGCCAGAATACAATTATACCATTACAGATTTTGTAAAGATGATACCCATGAAGTATCCACCACCGAAGGTGACTAATAATGAAGCATATAATGTCTTTGTTGAACAAGTTGTAGCTGAGGTACGTGAACTTGATGATGAAAGGAAAAAGCTCTACAGTAAGTTACCAGCTAAGCAAGAGGATGCTTTTGAACCTACGACAGAGATTGAGATAGGATTGAATAAATTCAGTCCCTTATGTGATCCAGGGGCAAGTGTTTCCACTATCCTAAATCTATTTATGATAGTCTCAATCTTGGACCTTATGATAATACCGAGATTGTATTGAATATGGCTAACTCTACTTTTACTCAGGCAGTAAGCATTAACCATGGTGTTATAGTTCAAATTAATGATTGCCCTGTCATGATTGATATTGTGACAATAGATATGCCTGAGGATCCAATTGCTCCTATAATTCTCGGTAGACCTTTTCTAAGGACTATCAAAGCTATGATAAATGTGTTTGAGGGGAATGTGAGATTTGAGTTACCCGCTAAAGATCATTTTGTGAGACATTTCCCCAGGAAAAAGAAAATGAAGATCTACACAGGAGAAGGCATCATCGTGAATGCCAGAAGCTATGGTCTCAGTGTGTTTGCACCACCTTGATCACCACAACGGTTGAGCTAACTGACCAAAAGTAAGCACTTCGTTGGAGGCAACCCACGCGAATAAAGTAGACAAGTTCTTTTGTTTCAATAAAAGATGGATTGAAGTTCTTTATGAAGAAGTAAGTTTGGAAGAGTTGTTCTAGTGAAGGCTTTGCGATGTGCAAGATGAAATATATGTTGAATTGATGTTTGGATGCCTAGAAATATGTCTATGTATTGTTTTGGAACTAACCCCGCAGGAGAACAAAGAAAAAGAAAAGTTTCGGAAGAAACACATCAAAAGACGACCTTTAAGATGACCGCAACAGTTGTATGGGCGGTCGTATGGCCTGCTGGAGGTTTCAATGCAAAACAGCCAGAGACATCAGAGTGATCGACGGTGTTTCAAACCTACACAAGCGCCCGTTTCAGTGGTCATTTCATTTCTTTGCAGAAACGAAGAAACATTCCAGAGTGTTTGACGGTGTTCCAAATGGGCACGCGTACCCGTTCGAGAGGTTGTTTGACATCCTTGACCAGAAGTTCAAAAAGATCAGATTAGAAGACGGTGTTCCAAACGAGCGCCGCCATCCGTTTCGTCCATGCACAAATGCAGGTAAGTCATCAGGGAGAATGACGTCGTTCCATGCAAGCACTTGCGCTCATATGGGCGGTCGTTTCAAACCCTGGCGGCCCCAATATGCCCGAGGAAGAAGGTATATCTCCCCATGTTAGGACCGAGAGTATATCGACCAGAGGGGGGGTGAATGGGAGATTAAAAAATTCTTGGGGATGTTTTGGATTTGATCCCAAACACATCAACGGAAATAACGTTCATCAGACAAGAACTTAATCAAGCACGAATTTGAGAAACATATCTATCGAGGTATGAAGCAATTTTGGTACGAGCATAGATATCACAAGTTTGACAATGATGATGGTAATGCAGTATGCATACAAATGCAACAACATGAGAGAAAACAAGGTATGAACTACGAAGAATAAGTTCGAATAAGAAGAAAGATGAGGTGAATGAAAGTTACACAGGGAAAAACACACCAGTCTAGGTAGGATAAGAACAAGGGGAAATTTATATGACTGGAACGACTAAAATGTATGATGAGAATGCAACTGATGAGAATGAAAGAGACGACAGATACAGATGATATGCAATAGTCAATGATTGATCAGATAACCATCGACACAGAGCATGAATGTAAACTGCTAAAGGTAATGCAGTAAAGTAAATTGAACCAGTGGTGCTCGACGGCGACAGATGGATTTGGTAGACCAGTTCGCCCATCTGCCAAAGGACTAAGTCTGGTTGGAGGGGTTGTGATTTAACGCAGAAGATAAACTCTCTTCACCCTATTCTCCTTCAACTCGGAGTTGATCAGATTCCAGTTGATTTCACTCGTGGTAGATACTTGTCACAGATCTCCAAACCTTCGACAGACCTCTTCGCGAACCACAATGACTCTTGGTTGCTGAAGATCTTGTTCGGTGAAGACAATGACTATTCAACACTCGAGCCAACACCTATCCATCTAGAGAGTGCGCAGCTCTCAAGAGTAATAGGTACAGGAACTCTAAACTCAGAACTACTGTGATGCTCAACCACTGTCTAAGTTTTGGGCTCTTGATTTTTTCTCTCGGTGGATCTTAAACTCAAATCACTCGGAGAGTGGTTGCTCAATAAATCTTCTCAGAAATCTTAAGCGGAGCAGCCAACAGGCAACGTTGGAGCGGGGTGGCTATTTATAGCCGCAACCTTCTCTAGAAGGGAAAAAGACCAAATTGGACATGTGGAGCAGCCAATGGCCGAATGACACGAGTCCAACGGTCGAAAATTGAGCACAACGGTAACATTCCTTGCGGAGCAAGTAATGCTAACTCAGTTCAAAAGATATCTCCTGCAGCACGAAGAACAACGTCTACTGCTGGCAGGTAATCGAAAGAAATATGCCCTAGAGGCAATAATAAAGTTGTTATTTTATATTTCCTTATTGATGATAAAGGTTTATTATTCATGCTAGAATTGTATTGATCGGAAACTTAATTACATGTGTGAATACATAAACAAATACCGTGTCCCTAGTAAGCCTCTACTAGACTAGCTCATTGATCAAAGATGGTTAAGGTTTCCTGACCATAGACATGTGTTGTCATTTGATAACGGGATCACATCATTAGGAGAATGATGTGATGGACAAGACCCATCCGTTAGCTTAGCATATTGATCGTTCAATTTATTGCTATTGCTTTCTTGATGTCAAATACATATTCCTTCGATTACGAGATTATGCAACTCTCGGATACCGGAGGAATACCATGTGTGCTATCAAACATCACAACATAGCTAGGTGATCATAAAGATGCTCTACAGTTATCTCTGAAGGTGTTTGTTGAGTTGGCATAGATCGAGATTAGGATTTGTCACTACGAGTATCAGGGAGGTAGCTCTGGGCCCTCTCAGTAATACACATCATAAGCATCCTTGCAAGCAAAGGGACTAATGAGTTAGTTGCAGGATGCTGTATTACGAAATGAGTAAAGAGACTTTCCGATAACGAGATTGAACTAGGTATGAAGATACCGACGATCGAATCTCGGGCAAGTAACATATCGATGGACAAAGGGAATTGTGTATGTTGTCATAAGGTTCGACCGATAAAGATCTTCGTAGAATATGTAGGAGCCAATATGGGCATCCAGGTTCCGCTATTGGTTATTGACCGGAGAGGTGTCTCGGTCATGTCTACATAGTTCTCGAACCCGTAGGGTCCGCATGCTTAACGTTCGTTGACGATATAGTGTTATATGAGTTATATGATTTGGTGGACTAATGTTGTTCGGAGTCCTAGATTAGATCACGGACATGACGATGAGCTCTGAAATGGTCCGAAGGTAAATATTAATATATAGGACGATGATATTTGGACATCGGAAGAGTTTCGGGATGTACCGGGTAGAAATCGGGTCAGCGAAAGGGGTTCCGGACACCCCGGGAGGTTAATGTGCCATATGGGCCAAAGGGGGGGGGGGGGACACACCAGCCCACAAGGGGCTGGGGCACCCCTCCTAGGCCGCAGCCCTTGGGGAGAGAAGGAAAGGGGGGGGTCGGCCTCCCCCTTCCTTTCCTTTCCCTCCAGCAAATATGGTAGGGGGCGCCACTATGGGAAGGACCCCAAGTAGGATATATATATATATATATATATATATATATATATATATATATATATATATATATATATATATATATATATATATATATATATATATGCCACAGTAACCATGACAATTGTTTAGCCGCGTGCGGTGCCTCCCTCCACAGTTTAGTCCCTCGGTCATATTTTCGTAGTGCTTAGGTGAGCCCTGTGGAGATAGCTTCACCATCACTGTCACCACGCCATCGTGCTACCGAAACTTATCCACTACTTCGTCATCTTGCTGGATCAAGAAGGCGAGGACGTCACTGAGCTGAATGTGCGCTGAACGCGGAGGTGCCGTACGTTCGGTACTCCATTGGTTGGATCGCGAAGAAGTTCGACGACATCAACCGCGTTACTAAATGCTTCCGCTTACAGTCTACGTAACACACTCTCCCCTCTCATTGCTATTCTTCTCCATGGATAGATCTTGCGTGTGCGTAGAATATTTTTTGTTTTCCATGCAACGTTTCCCAATAGTGGCATCCGAGCTAGGTCTATGCGTAGGTGATATGCACGAGTAGAACACAAAGAGTTGTGGGCGGTGATAGTCATTCTTCTTACCACCAATGTCTTATTTTGCTTCGGCGGTATTGTGGGATGAAGTGGCCCGGACCAACCTTACATGTCCACGCACATGAGACCGGTTCCACCGACTGACATGCAACTAGTTTTGCGTAAAAGGTGGTTGGCGGGTGTTTGTTTCTCCTACTTTAGTTGAATCGAATTTGACTACAGCCAGTCCTTGAAGAAGGTTAAAACAGAAAACTTGATGAATCACCATTGTGGTTTTTGCGTAGTTAAGAACGGTTCTTGCTAGAAGCCCATAGCAGCCAAAAACTTGCAACAACAAAGTAGAGGACGTGTAACTTGTTTTTGTAGGGCATGTTGTGATGTGATATGGTCAAGATGTGATGTGATATATGTTGATGTATGAGATGATCATGTTTTGTAATATCGACAACCGGCATGAGCCTTAGGGTTGTCTCTTTATTGTATGAAATGCAAGCGCCATGTAATTGCTTTACTTTATCACTATGTGTTAGCAATAGTTGTAGAAGCAATAGTTGGCGGGACGACCCCGACGCTACGATGGAGATCCGACGCTATGATGGAGATCAAGGTGTTGAGTCGGTGACGATGGAGATCATGACGATGCTTTGGAGATGGAGATCAAAAGCACAAGATGATGATGGCCATATCATGTCACATATTTTGATTGCATGTGATGTTTATACTTTATGCATCTTATTTTGCTTAGAACGGCGGTAGCATTATAAGATGATCCCTTCACTGAAATTCAAGATAAAAGTGTTCTCCCCGAGTATGCACTGTTGCCAAAGTTCGTTGTTTCGAAGCACCACGTGATGATCAGGTGTGATAGTGATACGGGGCTAACCCGGTGTAGGCCGATCTTTCACGATTGGAGTAGGCTCCCTCGAAGAACACGATGACACGGGGAAGAACGGAGAGAAATCACAAGGGGAAACACTCAAGAACAAGTCTAATCACACATCCACTAGACAATCCAACACACAAGATCCACAAGGTACATGAACAACAAAGGGAAAGATACAAGGTAGCGTTCATCCCAAATCCAAGAGGAGATGAGGTCTTGATGATATCCCGTAGGATCTCACATGCTCACATGGAGGTCTTGAACTCCATGGGAGTGGTGGTCTCTCTCTCTCTCTAGAGTAGAGGAAGGTAGGAGCAAAGCTCACATACAAATGAGCTATCACTTTGCTAACCCTAGAAAGGATGAGGAGGAGGTCTACTTATAGTCTAAGCCACGAAGGGGTAAGTGGGAGAGGGATACAAGGCCAAAGGCCCGGCTGCGCACAGGCAGGGTCGGATGTCCGGTCGGCGTCAGACGTCCGGTCGCTTGCGAGGGTCCAGTCGTCCGGAGGGCGTCGGTCGTCCGCTAAAAGTGTTCTGTGATCGGGACACCAGACGTCCGTAGATGCTCGGACTTAGTTAATATTACGGTTGTCGGTGGGGGCGGATATCCGCTTCGCTAGGAGAGTCTTTGTAGCTGGCGTTGGCTGGGCTTCAGCGCCGTCGTTGGTGGAGGCCGGACGTCCGCTCGCTGGCCGGTCGTCAGGTGTGGGCCGGACGTCCGCTCGCTGTAGCTTCTTTGGCAGCTCTTATTCCGTCTTTGTTTCCACGTTTCCCTAGCGGATGGTGTAGTTGTACCTTGGCGCTTGCACTCCTCCACGTCGTCCGTAGTGTTCCGACTATACCTATGCATGCACACGAGTGGAGTGTCAAGTAGTATACCATCCTCGAAGGGGTCACCATGTCAAGAGTCTGTTCGGCGAGTGACACGTGCGACATCTACTTCACATACACAAAGGTGAATCATCTCCTTTAAACGTGCTCACTTGACCCCCTTCGAGGATGGTATACTACTTGACACTCCAATCGTGTGCATGCATAGGTATTGTCGGAACACTACGGACGACGTGGAGTGCAAGCGCCAAGGTACAACTACACCATCCGCTAGGGAAGCGTGGAAACAAAGACGGAAGAAGAGCTGCCAAAGAAGCTACAGCGAGCGGACGTCCGACCCACACCTGACCACCGGCCAGCGAGCGGACGTCCGGCCTCCACCGGACGACCAGCGCCTGAAGCCCAGCCAACGCCAGCTACAGCACCTCCTAGCGAGCGGACATCCGGCCCCCACCGGACGACCGATAATATTAACGGAAGTCCGAGCATCTACGGACGTCTGGTGTCCCGATCACAGAACACTTTTAGCGGATGACCGGACCCCCGCAAGCGACCGGACGTCCGACGCCGACCGGAATTCCGACCCTGCCTATGCGCAGCCGGGCCTTTGGCCTTGTATCCCTCTCCCACTTACCCCCTCGTGGCTTAGACTATAAATAGACCTCCTCCTCATCCTTTCTAGGGTTAGAAAAATGATAGCTCATTTGTATGCGAGCTTTGCTCCTACCTTCCTCTACTCTAGAGAGAGAGAGAGAGAGACCACCACTCCCATGGAGTTCAAGACCTCCATGTGAGCATGTGAGAAGATCCTACAGGATATCATCAAGACCTCATCTCCTCTTGGATTTGGGATGAATGCTACCTTGTATCTTTCCCTTTGTTGTTCATGTACCTTGTGGATCTTGTGTGTTTGATTGTCTAGTGGATGTGTGATTGGACTTGTTCTTGAGTGTTTCCCCTTGTGATTTCTCTCTGTTCTTCCCCGTGTTCATCGTGTTCTTCGAGGGAGCCCACTCCAATCGTGAAAGATCGGCCTACACCAGGTTAGCCCCGTATCAGATAGACTCTACATTCACATACAATGGGTGTAAGACAGTTTTTCACATGCAGAATACTTGGGTTAAACTTGACGAGCCTAGCATGTACAAACATGGTCTCAGAACACTAGAGACGGAAAGGTCGAACATGAGTCATATAGTAGATATGATCAACATAGAGATGTTCACCATTGATGACTACCCCATCTCACGTGATGATCGGACATGGGTTAGTTGATTTGGATCATGTATCACTTAGGTAACATGAGGGATGTTTATTTAAGTGGGAGTTCATTAGTAATTTGATTAATTGAACTTAAATTTATCATGAACTTAGTCTTAATAGTTTTGCATATCTATGTTGTAGATCAATGGCCCGAGCTACCGTTCCCCTGAATTTTAATGCGTTCCTAGAGAAAGCTAAGTTGAAAGACGATGGTAGCAACTACACAGACTGGGTCTGTAACTTGAGGATTATCCTCATTACTGAATAGAAGAATTATGTCCTTGATGCACCGCTAGGTGAAAGACATGCCACAGGAGCTACTGCAGATGTTATGAACGTCTGGCAGGCTCAATCTGATGACTACTCAATAGCTTAGTGTGCCATGCTTTACGGCCTAGAACCGAGACTTGAAATACGTTTTGAACGTCATGGAGCATATGAGATGTTCCAAGAGTTGAAGTTAATATTTCAAGCAAATGCCGGGGTTGAGAGATATGAAGTCTCCAACAAGTTCTATAGCTGCAAGATGGAGGAGAACAATTCTGCCAGTGAACACATACTCAAAATGTCTGGGTATCATAACCACTTAACTCAGCTAGGAGTTGACCTTCCAGTTGATAGTGTTATTGACAGAGTTCTTCAATCACTGCCACCAAGCTACAAAGGCTTCATGATGAACTATAATATGCAAGGGATGAATACAACGATTCCTGAGCTCTTCGCAATGCTTAAGGCCGTGGAGGTAGAATCAAGAAGGAGCATCATGTGTCGATGGTTAACAAGACCACTAGTTTCAAGAAAAAGGGCAAGTGAAAGAAAGGGAACTTCAAGAAGAATGGCAAACAAGTTTCCACTCCCGGGAAGAAGCCCAAAGCTGGACCCAAGCATGAAACTACATGCTTCTACTGTGAAGGGACTGGTCACTGGAGGCAGAACTGCCCCAAATACTTGGCGGATAAGAAGGATGGCAAAGTGAACAAAGATATATTTGATATACATGTTATTGATGTGTACCTTATTAATGCTCGTAGTAGCGCCTGAGTATTTGATAGTGGTTTGGTTGCTCATGTTTGTAACTCGAAACAGGAGCTACGGAATAAAGGAAGATTGGCTAAGGACGAGGTGACGATGCACGTCGGGAATGGTTCCAAGGTCGATGTGATCACCGTTGGCACGCTACCTCTACATCTACCTTCGGGATTAGTTTTAGATCTGAATAATTGTTATTTGGCATGAACATTATATCTGAATCGTGTTTATTGTGAGACGGTTATTCATTTAAATCAGAGAATAATGGTTGTTCTATTTATGTGAGTAATATCTTTTATGGTCATGCACCCTTGATGAATGGTCTATTCTTGTTGAATCTCGATCATAGTGATACACATATTCATAATATTGATGCCAAAAGATGCAAAGTTGATAATGATAGTGCAACATATTTGTGGCACTACCGTTTAGGTCATATTGGTGTAAAGCCCATGAAGAAACTCCATGCAGATGGACTTTTGGAATCACCTGATTATGAATCATTTGATACTTGCAAACCATGCCTCATGGGCAAGGTGACTAAAACTCTGTTCTCTGGAACAGTGGAGCAAGCTAATGACTTATTGGAAATAATACATGCCGATGTATGCGGTCCGATGAGTGTTGAAGCATGCGGCGGATATCGTTATTTTCTGACCTTCACAGATGATTGAGTAGGTATGGGTATATCTACTTAATAAAACACAAGTCTGAAACTTTTGAAAAGTTCAAAGAATTTCAGAGTGAAGTGGAGAATCATCATAACAAGAAATTAAAGTTTCTATGATCTGATCGCGGAGGCGAATATTTGAGTTACGAGTTTGGCCTTCATTTAAAACAATGTGGAATTGTTTCACAACTCACGCCACCTGGAACACCACAACGTAATGGTGTGTCCGAATGTCGTAATCGTACTTTATTAGATATGATGCATTCTATGATGTCTCTTACTGACGAGAATAAATGGATCTTCAAGAAGAAGACATACGCTGATGGTAATGTCACCATCTACAAAGCTTGACTTGTCGTGAAAGGTTTTCAAAAAGTTCAAGGAGTTGACTATGATGAGACTTTCTCACCCGTAGCGATGCTTAAGTTAGTCTGAATCATGTTAGCAATTGCCGCATTTTATAATTACGAAATCTGAAAAATGGACGTCAAAACTGCATTCCTTAATTGATTTCTTAAATAAGAGTTGTATATGATGCGACCAGAAGGTTTTGTCAATCCTAAAGGTGCTAACAAGGTGTGCAAGCTCCAGCGATCCATCTATGGACTGGTGCAAGCATCTCGGAGTTGGAATATACGCTTTGATGAGGTGATCAAAGCATATGGTTTTATACAGACTTATGGTGAAGCCCGTATTTACAAGAAAGTGAGTGGGAGGTCTGTAGCATTTATGATATTATATGTAGATGATATATTATTGATTGGAAATGATATAGAGTTTCTGGATAGCATAAAAGGATACTTGAACAAGAATTTTTCAATGAAAGACCTCGGTGAAGCTGCATATATATTGGGCATCAAGATCTATAGGGATAGATCAAGACGCTTAATAGGACTTTCACAAAGCACATACCTTGATAAAGTTTTGAAGAAGTTCAAAATGGACCAGTGAAAGAAAGGGTTCTTGCCTGTGTTACAAGGTGTGAAATTGAGTCAGACTCAAAGCCCGACCACTGCAGAAGATAGAGAGAAAATGAAAGTCAGTCCCTATGCCTCAGCCATAGGTTCTATTATGTATGCTATGCTGTGTACCAGACCTGATGTGTGCCTTGCAATAAGTTTGGCAGGGAGGTACCAAAGTAATCCAGGAGTGGATCACTAGATAGTGGTCAAGAACATCCTGAAGTACTTGAAAAGGACCAAGGATATGTTCCTCGTTTATGGAGGTGACGAAGAGCTCGTCGTAAATGGTTACATCGATACTAGCTTCGACACTGATCCGGATGACTCTAAGTCACAAATCGAATACGTATTTATATTGAATGGTCGAGCTATCAGTTGGTGCAGTTCCAAGCAGAGCGCCGTGGCTGGATCTACGTGTGAACGGAGTACATAGCTGCTTCGGAAGCAACTCATGAAGGAGTCTGGATGAAGGAGTTCATATCCGATCTGGGTGTAATACCCAGTGCATCGGGTCCAATGAAAATCTTTTGTGACAACACTAGAGAAATTTCCTTGGCGAAGGAATCCAGGTTTCACAAGAGAACCAAACACATCAAGAGACGCTTCAACTCTATTCGCGAAAAGGTCAAGGATGGAAACATAGAAGTTTGAAAAATACATACAGATCTAAATGTAGTAGAACCATTGACTAAGCCTCTTCCACGAGCAAAACATGATCAGCACCAAGACTCCATGGGTGTTAGATTCATTACTATGTAATCTAGATTATTGACTCTAGTGCAAGTGGGAGACTTAAGGAAATATGCCCTAGAGGCAATAATAAAGTTGTTATTTTATATTTCCTTATTCATGGTAAAAGGTTTATTATTCATGCTAGAATTGTATCGATCGGAAACTTAAATACATGTGTGAATACATAAACAAATATCATGTCCCTAGTAAGCCTCTACTAGACTAGCTCGTTGATCAAAGATGGCTAAGGTTTCCTGACCATAGACATGTGTTGTCATTTGATAACGGGATCACATCATTAGGAGAATGATGTGAAGGAAAAGACCCATCCGTTAGCTTAGCATATTGATCATTCAATTTATTACTATTGCTTTCTGGATGTCAAATACATATTCCTTTGACTGTGAGATTATGCAACTCCTGGATACCGGAGAATACCTTGTGTGCTATCAAACGTCACAACTTAATTGGTGATCATAAAGATGCTCTACAGGTATCTCCCAAGGTGTTCATTGAGTTGGCATAGATCGAGATTAGGATTTGTCAATCTGAGTATCGGGGAGGTATCTCTGGGCCCTCTCGGTAATACACATCATAAGAAGCCTTGCAAGCAAAGTGACTAATGAGTTAGTTGCAAGATGATGTATTATGGAATGAGTAAAGGGACTTGCCGGTAAAGAGATTGAACTAGGTATGAAGATACCGGCGATAGAATCTCGGGAAAGTAACATACCGATGGACAAAGGGAATTGCGGATGTTGTCATAAGGTTCGACCGGTGAAGAACTTCGTGGAATACATTGGAGCCAATATGAGCATCCAGGTTCCACTATTTGTTATTGACCTGAGAGGTGTCTCGCTCATGTCTACATAGTTCTTGAACCCGTAGGGTCCGCACGCTTAACGTTCGTTGACGATAGTGTTATATGATTTGGTGACCGAATGTTGTTCGGAGTCCCGGATGAGATCACAAACATGTCGAGGAGCTCCAAAATGGTCCGGAGGTAAATATTGATATATAGGACAATGAAATTTGGACACCGGAAGAGTTTCGGGATGTACCAGGTAGAAATCGGGTCACCGGAAGGGGTTCCGGACACTCTGGGAGGTTAATGGGCCATATGGGCCAAAGGGGGGGAACACACCAGCCCACAAGGGGCTGGCACACCCCTCCTAGGCAGAAGCCCTTGGGGAGAGAAGGAAAGGGGGGGGGGGGAGTCGGCCTCCCCCTTCCTTTCCTCTCCCTCCTTTCCTTTCCCCTCCGGCAAATATGGTAAGGGGGGCACTAGGGAAGGACCCCAAGTAGGCTTCGGCCTACTTGGGGAGCCTCCTTGGCCGCTCCCTCCTCCCCCACCTATTTATATGTTGGAGGGGCGCCACAAAGAACCAGGACAATTGTTTAGCTGTGTGCGGGGCTCCCCTCCACAGTTTAGTCACTCGGTCATATTTTCGTAGTGCTTAGGCGAAGCCCTGCAGAGATAGCTTCACCATCACTGTCACCACGCAGTCCTGCTGCCGGAACTCATCCACTACTTCGCCATCTTGCTGGATCAAGAAGGTGAGGACGTCACCGAGTTGAACGTGGAGGTGTTGTACGTTCAGTACTCCATCGGTTGGATCGTGAAGAAGTTCGACTACATCAACCGCGTTACTAAATGCTTCAGCTTACTGTCTACGAGGGTACGTAGACACACTCTCCCCTCTCGTTGCTATGCATCTCCATGGATAGATCTTGCGTGTGCGTTGATTATTTTTGTTTCCCATGCAACATTTCCCAACAGTAATCATTCGAAAGGTAAAAACATTTCTCTCAGTCTCGCATAGGTTTTGGGCTAAGGATCATAGCGGATCTAAGCTTTGAGATCTATATCCATCTTAATAGTATGGAGGTCCTATGACTCAAATAAATGAAAAAGAACAACGAAATGAATACCATGTCTTCACTTTGTCTTTGACTTCCATTCGCTGCAGTCCAATTCCTTCAGACAGAATCTTCGAACCAATTGCTTGACATCAACAATAAATTTTGGGTTAATTGGATCTATGCCACTACAATTTTCGTGAGTTGGAAATATGCCATCACAAAAGCTCAAGTTGGAAATATGCCACTACAACTTTCCCGTACATCTATCCATGCCATTTTCTCCAATACTCAGCCATATACATGCGGATATACATCCATAGGGTCCCACATCCATACGTATCCAATTGACACACCCCCTCAGCTAGCACACACACACACACACACACATCTTATCCATTCTCCACCCCGACTCACACACAGCAACACTAGCGACCGACGGCTGGAGGCGCGGGCGACGCGGCGGGGCCCAAGGCGGCGGGAGGCGGGCGCCATGCTCATGGTTGTTCGCTCGCGCGCCATTGGTGCGACGCCAAGGGCCTAAGGCGGCGGAGGCGGCGCCATGACCAGGGCGACTTGAGCTGCGCTGGCACGACAAAGGGTTCGCGACGGAAGGGAGCAGGCTCCCGGCTGTTGGCTCGCGCTGCTGCGGCTGCTGAAACATCCATGGAGTCGCCAACCCCCAAGTCGCGGTACGAGTGAGTTCCCAAGCCCCAACGTCACGCCTGAACCTCATGCCCCAACCCCTTCTCTTATTGATTGTTGATTGAAATAGCCTTTTACTTGTGCTGTTTTTACCTGAAACTTGTAGGTTGGAGCCAACGGATATTTTTAGCTTAGACCTAGTTCTTCAAGGATTTCTATTGAAGGAACTAAGCGGTAGGAAATCATATGTGAAGGGGAAAACAATTAGATGGAACGTAGACTCGGAGGATTTCACAATTGATGTGCTAATGGATGGCTTAGGTGCTGAGCTGAGAGTTGGCAGGAATCAGAGTGTTACTGTGTGGTATTTTGACATGATAATGGCGCAAGATGTTAGATTAACTCATAAGGATCAACTTCATGTGATGTTTGACATGTACAGAGCAGAGAAGAGGCTTACATTGGCTGTTGTTGTGCTTGATAACTCTGATTCTGAAACTCATGTACCCGTCATTGACAATGTTGTTCATGTGCCTGAAGCAACTATTTCTGACAATGATGTGCTGCTGATGGATACGCAAGATTGTCCTTTATCATCTCATGCAAACACACCATTAAAGCAATCTGCACAAGTAGAGCCATCTGCCCAGAATGTAGAAACTGACCCATTTGACATGGTTGAGGAGTACGTAGGGGTAGATGATGAGTACATGTATATTTTGAGCCATTTGCCCTTGTCCCAGCAGCATCTGTTGAGCAGGGCAGCAACATTCAGGAGAAATAGGATGATGGCGCTGATGTATTTGTGCACCACGAGGAGGAGGAAGTGGTTGATATTGATCCTGCAGGCTATACTGTGGTGCATGACATTGAGAACCCATACATCAGGGTTGGGGCTCTCTTTCCTGACATTGTGACTTTCAGAAAAGCTATAAGGCAACATGCTATTTTAGTTGGGTTTAAGTTGGCTAAAATCAAAACGGACAAAACTAGGTTCATTGCTGAGTGTGCACATGGGCCATGTCCATGGCGCATACATGCATCCACATTGCAAGATGGTAGAACAGTCATGGTATGGGTTGTCTACAATGCTATTATTTATCTTATGTAGTTATTTTTTGTTGCAAAATGGCTTCACAAGGATGGATTGCAGATAAGATTGGGGATTGGGTGAAGAAAATTCCTGGTGTTGGTGCAAAAGACGCCAAAGGAAAGTTGGAAGATGAGTTCAACATCAAGCTAAAATACAACAAGGCTTGGTACGGTATGAAGGTAGCCCTTGATCAAATCCATGGTAGTTATGAAGATTGTTTTCCATTGCTTTTTAATTGGAAAGCTGAGATAGACCATAAATTCCCGGGGAGTATTGTAGAGATAGAGCTCCTAAAAAATGGAGATAAATACCATTTTAACAGAATGTTTGTTGCATTCAAGCCTTGCATCGATGGTTTCTTAGCTGGTTGTAGGCCTTATGTTGGTGTGGACTCAACATCACTTTATGGCAAGTTTAAGGGCCAGTTAGCATCAGCAACTGCTGTAGATGGGCACAACTGGCTATATTATGTAGCATTTGCTGTGTTTGATTCTGAAACCGGTGAAAACTGGAAATGGTTCATGAAACAATTGCATAGAGCCATAGGTCCCCCACCTGGTCTTGTTATTTCTAGTGATGCATGCAAAGGATTAGAGACTGCCATTGACCTTGTCTTTCCTAATTGTGAAAACCGAGAGTGCATGAGGCACTTGTATGCAAATTTTATGAAGAAATTCCATGGTAAAGTGTACACAGATAATCTTTATCCAGCTGCATAGTCTTTCTCACATTGAAAGTTTATGCATCATATGAAGAAAATCCAGGATGCAAATCCAGCGGCTATTGAATATCTAGATATTCATCACAATAGGTTGTGGTATAGATGTGGTTTTGGAGAGGCCAGTAAGGTTGATTATTTGACAAACAACATATCCGAGAGTTTCAACAAGCAAATAAAAGACTTCAAAGGGCTCAATGTCCTGAACCTTTTTGACAAAATTAGGGAGATCATCACAGAGAAGTTTTATATTAGAGGACAAGTAAGTAAGCAGCTAAAGGGTAGGATTCTTCCTCATGTCATTAAGCAGCTAAATGCTCTCAGCAAAACCATTGGTCGAAACAAGATTCTTTGGACCAGTGAACATGAGGCAGAAGCCACGTTGTTGGGTCTCAAATTTGTCAAAAGACACATTGTCAACTTGAAAGATAGAACATGTACTTGTAGAGTTTGGCAAGTTTCAGGAAAGCCATGCATGCAGGCACTGGCCTTCATTTGTAGCATCAATGGTGCTGAGATTCAAACATATGTGGATGATTACTATTCTGTGGATAAGTTCAAGGCAGCGTATGCTGGGAATATCCCTTCCATGACAGATAAGTCACAGTGGATCCAAGTGGATTTGGGTGTCAAGGTGCACCCTCCTTTGCAGCAAACAGTGGCTGGTAGGCCACGAGTTCAGAGAATTAGAGGATGGCTAGAGCCTGGAAGGAAAATAGTCAAGTGTAAGAGGTGTGGTGAACCTGGGCACATGCAGAAGACATGCAAGGTTCCTAATCCTGAATATATGGCGGTAGATGATGATATACCTATAGAGGATCCATCTACACCTACAAACAAAAGGTGATGCAACATCTGCTACAACATAAGTATTTTCTGAATTTGTTTTCATGACTAATCTATCACAAAACTGATTTCTCTTGTTTGTACCGCAGGAAGAAATGTGGTGAAACAACGGCTACAACAGATGGTGATGCAGCAGATGATGAAGTCCTTATCAATCTTATCAGGTAAATTACTGCACTTGCCTTAATCTATGATTACTCAATCTAAAACACATGTTGCCAATGCAGGAAAAGGGCCAGAACAACTCCACAGAAGCCGAAGGCACCTGAAAAGGTCAATACACTAGCCAAGAAGACACCAGTGAAGATAGCTGCAGTAGAAGAGAAGACCAAGAAAAAGACTACTGTGAAGAAAGCTACAACACAACAGAAAACCAAAAAGAAGACCCCTGTGAAGAAAGTTGCATCACAAGAGAAAGCCAAGGAGAAGACATCTAAAGGGAAGAAAGTCAATAAGAATGTTCCATTTGCGCCGGTTATACCTCCACCTCCACCTCCAGAAGGGCAACCTACAAATGGTGCAAAAAGAAGCCTTCTTTATTGGCTTGGTGGCTAGCGGCTGCCGAAATCAAGTCGTGCTTGTGAACCTATTTACTCTACTAATTCGTGCTTGTGAACCTATTTACTCAACTAAATCATGCTTGTGAACCTGTTTATGAATCCATATGAATTGTGCTTGTTAATTTGTGTTAAACCGAGCGAAATGTCATTGAAGTTTCGGCCGATTATTTGCATGTCGATGTAAGGACCCATATGTGCACAGAAATGGCTCAGATTTGAACAGTAGGCTCATTATATTGTTCATGATTTTCTGTAATTTTTTCAGATTTTTCTGAGAAGATCAATTTTTTTTGCCAAAATTTGAATTATTTGAACTTTTTGGCGCTGGGAAGTCCCAAACGTGCTGATGAAAGTTGGAAACAGGGGTAGTATGGTAAATACATCAGTACAAATCCGGAATACATGTATTATTTGAACCGTTATTGGTTTAAGTTGAGAAAATGGCATGGATAGATGTACGGGAAAGTTGTAGTGGCATATTTCCAACTTGAGCTTTAATAATGGCATATTTCCAACTCACGAAAATTGTAGTGGCATAGATCCAATTAACCCATAATTTTTTGAGGGGTTAACTCCTTCACATCAATCTTCTCGCCTACATGTACTAAACAAATGTTGCTCATTCTTCTCTCAACACAGATATTCTTTGGTGAAGTTCCTCGAACTTGACACCAGAGACAACATTCTCTTCGGTTCTGCATGGACTATTTCTCTGTGTGCACTAGCAAAGAAACCAGTCCATGCCTGTTTTTGTCAACAATATCCAAAACACAGGAGGGCAAATATTGCACCAAATATCTCCCGCTTTTTGGACGATTGTTGAAAAAACAGAACACATCGAAAGATAGATAACATAATGAAATGAAATGCGAAGGATAACGAAAGACGGGACATAATTACAAAGATAAGACACACTCCCCCTGAAGATATGCATCATTTGAGAATGCATAGGAGATAAATCGTAAGGTAGCGAGATGGATCTTCGTATGAGTGATATTGAAATTTGATCTCATTTGTGGTCTCTTTGAATACACTCGACAGTGTCTAAGGTAATTCCTGTCACACATAATCTTTGAAAAAGATATGTTAGAAGGAGTGAATACTTTGAAATGATTTGTGACGAAGGATAAGCCATGAGGATTTTGCTCAGAACAGGGTTTGTATCGACACGAGATATAAGTTTCCTGCAAGTTAGATACTCGAGAAGAATCAGAGCAAGGGAATCATAGATATATTGCTCGTAGTAGATATGCTTCAGACAAGGTTTTCCCGCAACAAGGATGATACAATGTAGATATGCAAGGAAAGCATCTTAATAGACAGATGTAAAGAATTTGCTTTTGAATAAGAAGTTTTAATCTGAAGCAGACTTTCTTCTCCTGCAAAGTTGATAACGAAATATAATTATCATAGAATATCTAAGCATAAGACACATATGGTTTCAAGGAGTGAAATATCTCTTCTAGAGAAGCATGATTTCCAGTACTCCTTGAAATGCTATTACTTTCTCTGCATGATAGATAAGTATCAATGATAATTATTGCAAGGAAGTAAGCTTTCGATTTATCGTGCAAATAAATAATTTGAAGAAAATAGCATTGCAGGGGGGTTATTAACGACACATGATGACCAAGTATTTCAACACCACAGGCGGTGCTTCAAGTTTCCAAAAGTAAATTGTTCGATGAAAACCAAATAGATCGACAGAAAAGAAAATGGCGAATGGAAATAGTATGCAAATAACCCACTTATTTATCACTCGATGTTCTTCTCCCCATTTTTGTCAACAAGTGTCAAAAAGGAAAGAGAATGTATACGAGTAACTACTCGTCCGAAGAATCCTCAGAATCAGAATTCCAACTGCTCGGCAGAGCAGAGCGAGTGATGGTTGTAGCCGAAGTAGGAGTTGGAGACGCATCATGTGCTCTGGAATCAGCTTCGAAAGTAGTAGTGCGAGGTGCCTCTGGCTTGAAAATAAATGTTACAGCTGTGCCTTCGAGATCATCATCCGGATCGACAAACAACAGGCCAGTGGAGGCGGAACACCGAGGAAGCACTGGGGTTTGCCTACGGATGCGAGGAACTTCAAACAACTCCAGATAATAGTATTCTTTCTTGATACCCTTGGCAAATAGTTGTTTGCGAGAATAATGCTTGCGCAGAAGGGTCCAGAAGCGCTTCTTTTGCTCCTTCTCATGCAGGAGAGTTTGGCGAGCATAATTGTGAAGCAGATTTAACTCGGTCATCATTTCTAGCTTTACTTTCTGATCGAGCTTGATATGAATTTCTAGGGCTTGCTGAGTGCAAAGAGAAATCTCATACAAAGACGGATTTTCTTCACGAGGGATTTCAACTTTTTCCTTCTTGATTTTCGGAGCTTTAGTAGAAGCAGACACAGAAGCAGAAATAGTGGAATCAATCGGTATCTTCACTTTGCCGATGTCTTTCACAATTTGAAAAGTGTCATGGACTGGTGGCATATAAACATTTAGAATATGTGTGCAGAGGAACTTTTCATCAATGAGCTGCTCAATGGCAAACATGCCCCAAGGTGCATATGGCTTCAAAGCTTGAGGGCTATCAGTTGCGTAGGTCAAATGAAAAGATCTGGAATATCAAAACGACCCGAGTAGTGGCTAGAAGAGCATTTCCCATGATGCCATTAATGGTTTCTGGCCTATTTGTTGGCTTGAGGGAGTTGCAGAGTACATAGAACAACACTTTGTTCTCATAAGCCAGATTATTTGGATTTGCTTCAATACATTCATCACCAATAAGTTTGGGGTCCATCAACAAATGAAGTTGAGCTTCAGATACATCCCAATAGTGAAGTCTGTGCTCACGAGTAGAATCAAATTCGCACCGAGGAAGATTCAATAGTGCTAAGAACTGGTCAGCTGAACATTTGATCTTTTCTTCTCCTGTCATCCATTCGAGGATCCAAGTACCACTATTTGCAAGGTCTCCTGAGATATAAAGAGTGGCATAGAACTAAATAATCACTTCATGATTCCATCCATGATTAAACGAAGGAAGCTCTTCTGGAAGACAAGTTCAATCTGCTCGATGGTATGATGAAAGCAGGGTAAACTTTCGAGCTTTGTGAAATCCAGAATTTTGTGCTTGAAAATGCGATTCTTGCCATACAGAATGCGAGCATAGTACACGACCCATTCCTTTGTCTAGAATCTGTGTGGCAAGGACGTTATTTCTCCATCATATGGGCTGGTCCCAAAGAATCATCCCAATAGCGAAGTCTATGCTCACGAGTAAAATCAAATTCGCACCGAGGAAGATTCAATAGTGTTAAGAACTGGTCAGCTGAACATTTGATCTTTTCTTCTCTTGTCATCCATTCGAGGATCCAAGTACCACTATTTGCAAGGTCTCCTAAGATATAAAGAGTGGCATAGAACTAAAGAATCACATCATGATTCCAGCCATTATTAAATGAAGGAAGCTCTTCACGAAGACAAGTTCAATCTGCTCGATGGTATGATGAAAGCAGGGTAAACTTTCAAGCTCTATGAAATCCAGAATTTTGTGCTTGAAAATGCGATTCTTGCCATACAGAATGTGAGCATAGTACACGACCTGTTCCTTTGTCCAGAATCTGGGTGGAAAGGACGTTCTTTCTCCATCATGTGGGCTGGTCCCAAAGAATGCAAGTTTTGGAAGATGAAACTGCTCATTAAAGGCAGGACCATTAGGGACATCTTCAATAGGAAACAAAGGAAAGGTTTCCAGTGGGTGATCTTCTTCGCTCATAGTCTTGGTCGAATGTCATCAGGTGTAGGCACACCTTCCTCAATAGGCTTGAGAGGAGCACGAGGCTTCCTTGATTTCTCTTATACTGATTGCTTTGGGGCACTTGTCTGACTATCATTTTTCCTGCCGGAACTCCTTCAGTGGGTTTCTAAGTTTCGGGCACTAGGGCCCTTTCTTTCAGTGTATTTCCTTCCGTTGGAGGCACAACGACCTCTTTCTCAGATGCTCAGGGCACAACTGGTGGAGAAATAACTTCTTGAGCCATCGACTCAGCAGATTTCTTTTCTTCCTCTTCTAATCGTGGTGCAATGGAACGAGGAGCAGGATCAATATCCATCTAGGTAGGGGCATCAGATGATGTGACCTGGGTGGTTTTGTCTCTGAAAGCATTTAGCTCCCCCTCATTCTTGTCAGTCTCCTCCTTATTTGATTCGGAGGGCTCAGCTTGCATTTTTCTCGGAGGCGATGGATCTGCCTTCTCAACTTCAATTTCCTCATCAACATCATCAACAGGTGCTTGCTGCTCAGGCGAGGCATTTCCTTCATCAGTTTGTTCCAGGAAGATATCAACAACATCAGGTTGTTCTTGAGCTGCTGGTGTAGGAATGATAACGTCCACATGGTCAGCTTGCTGCATTGGTTCATCTTCGTGAGGTGGAGATGGTGGAACCTGATGTAAGGGAGTGATGGAATCAAGTGGAGCATCAGCAACAACAGTCTGAAGGCAGCGATCTTTGTTTACTTCCGAATAGCTAGCTCTCGGTTTAGCCTTCTGAGGTTTTTCTTCTTTGATTCTTCTGCGAGCAAGATCTGCCTTGCGGTCAATTTCCTCGTTTCTCCTGTCACACAACTGAGATAACTTCATGTGCAGCCACAAATGCCAATCAATTTTATTATTCCACATGAGTCTGAGAGCCTTGGTGATTTCAACAATCTCTTTGTCCGGATTATTTCTTTCGAATTCAGTGTTGGACTCTCTCCTCATTTGCTTGAGAACTTGCTTGTCTTTGATAGCTTGATTCAGCTTCTTGGAGATTTTCCTCAGCTCAATGAAATGTTTTGTTACCATTTTGGTAACATCGTCAGGTAATCCCAGACGGCTGAGATCATCAGATTTTGCATCATATGCATCACTGTTAATAACATCGATCATGAACTTGAAGTCATCTGCTGTTCCTCTATGGAAGCAGGAACACTAGGTTTGGCCTTCTTAGCAGAAGCATCATCTTTTCATTCAGACTGCAGCTTTCTCTTCACTGCGGGTTTAGACAAGGATCTTGGTGATCTCCTTGGAGAGCGCAAGACTTTCACTAGTGAGGGGCTCTTAGACGGCTTGTTGAGAATGGCATGTTGACCATACATGGGAATTTCATCAGCAGCATCTTCGCTGGATGACTCATCAGACAAGTCAGAAACAACTTTCTTGGATTTCTTGACAGTGGTTTTCTTTCGGGGAGCACGAGGGGAAACATATTTCGTGGACTTGCTTCCTTTTGAGGCATAAGCACGATCTTTCTTCATCTGGACGTCTTGCTGAGTTAGCGTGACGTTTTTAGCTTTGACTTGGTTTTTCTTCGCTTCCCTAGCATCATGCTTAGCTTTGGCTTTCGCCCTCTTAGCCACTTCCTCAAGAAAATCAACGATGATTTTGAGGGAGTAGGGATGAGAATTTTGAGGCTATGGTAGTCTGACTTTTTCATCATCGGGGCAAAAACAGCTTTCAGCAATGCAGTCATTCCACGGTGGTGTGAAGGCAAACAGAATCTGATACTTCTTGCAAACATTTTCATAGTTGTACCATTTGTTTGCCCAGTGGCGGTGAATCCTTTGAAGCCTGTTGTTGCGTTCAGTCGCTGATTCACCAGGTGGATTTCTGTAACTTTCTGGATCAGACATTTCAGAAGTGGTATTCTTCTCTCTGCCACGAGCACCCTTTTTGGGATTTCCATCAGAGAAGAGGGTTAGGGTGTCTATGACCAATTCATCCTCAAGCTGACTGTGAGTAGAGGGAGTTACCTCACTATCTTCTTTGGATTCAGAGTCAGGTTTCTTCGTTGGTGTTTTGGGAGTCTTTGAAGATTTTCCTCCTTCTATCAATCTCATTCATTCAGATCTTGGTGGATACTAAGGCAATTCTCCTTCAGAACCTGAATGCTCTTCCGAACTCTGTGCCATGACCAACCTGTGAAAAGAATAGATGCGAGGGGAAAATGGGGTAGGGCCATAAACATGCACATAAGGTGTTTTGAACGAAAAACAATGTTTTTGGAGGAACATAGGAATTTATGGTAGTCTTAGAGAAGATATCCTCGATAGATTTTAAACAAGCCATATCATGTACAAGGATGATAAAAGACTATCTAATCTTTCGGATAAGCATACATGAACCCTAGATGGAGGAAAACAAGTACGAGGAAGATCTACAAACCTTATCGGTCAAATCCTAGTGATTGCTAAAGATCTACCGCAGAGAAATAAATCAAAGAAAATAGAGTCGGTGTGAACTGCCCTAAGGATAGAGATGAGGACAAGAGCAGTTCAAGATCCAAGTGCCGTAACTTGGCAACTTGGATCAGCTACGACAATGAGGGAGGAAAGATTACCGCACCGGTGTGATCAACCACGAAGAAGATCCACCGGAGTTGCATGGCGAGGCTCCTCGCCGGAGTTGCTTCGAGCAAGGGCTCGGGTGGAGGTGGACACGAGTTTGAGGAATGGTTGGAAGAAGATGCGGCGAGGGGTATTTATAGCTGGCAAGCTGAACCACCTCTCCGAAATCTACGGCTCACAGTTGCAGGACGTTCTACATTCAACGGACACGATCACGATCATGGGGCTCGTGGGTACGTGGCAACCATTTCCTGCGAAAAACTCGGGATGAGAGTGGGAGACCGAATGGTTCGAAGAAGGGCAAGCGCCAAAAGAGGATAAAAGTTCAAAGTCGATTTCTTTCATGACCAAGGACGTCGGATAGAAATTTTCTTTAGGTCAAATTGCATGGTTATGACGGACAACAAATATTTGGATGAGAAAGAATAGAGAGATAAAAGGTTCCGAAACAAAACACTCAGCCAGAAGAGGGAAACACAAACACACGGAGCTATGAGTGAGTTGTTCATCGGACGAAACACAAACACAACGAAACAAAGACAAACACATGAAAGAGAGCAAATAAACACGAGCAACAACAATAGTTCTCAGGGCTAAGAATAAGCGAGTGGAATCCCTGAGAGAAATCCTTTAAGAGGGGTTAGTTCTTTTTCGCAACCCACAATTGCGTGGGCAGCAAGAATCTCATTTGCTTTGTCCGAGCAGAAACATTTCTCCGATGATTTCTGTAGTTCGCCTGTGCATTTCGAGAGTAATCATATGAATGTGCATTGAAATTGTTTCCAGAGATATGAGCATAATGATTTGAAGAGGTACGCATGTACTTCTTATGTCGAAGGTTTGACCGATACCCATTTGAGGAAGTTCCAACGCCAATCTACAAATGATAATCATTTCCTCAAGGAGAATTACTCTGCATATTCACGTTAGTAGTGATAGATAAATTTTCAATGATGCACTTCTTCACCCAGATTTGCTTCTTGGGTGAACCAGACCTGTAGTTAGTCCCAACATACTAAGCGAAAACCTTACCATTCTGTTGTTTGAAGAATTTGTAGTTTGAGTCATCAGACTCGTCCAAAACAACAGAAATGGGAGTACTATATATCCAGATAGAATTGCAGGTTCGAGAGTTTTTACTTTTAGCAAGAACCCAACTCGTTCGAGGATATTGCTCGGGAGTCCAGTAGGTTCCATCAACGTTGAGTTTTTTTTGAAACCTAATCCTTCCTTTTGGGTTTTTTGTGCAGTATTGACTTCTTGAGCACATCACAAAGAGTTTGATGCCCTTTGAGGCTCTTTAGCATTCCTTTCTCAAGCAAGTTCTTTAACCTGCAATTTTCATCAATGATAGCAACAAATTCCTCGGAAGAGGGGTTAGACTTACCATTCATAGTTGTTGCAATGTTCTTGCTGACAACATTAGATGTTTCAATAGTTGAATCATCATTGCAACATTCTAGGCATTGGGAGCAAGGAGGCACAAAATCATCAGGAAGACGATTAGATTGCTCGGCAAAGAGAGAAGCTTTTTTTTTTGCAAGCACCTTATGAGACTGTTTCAGTGATTCAAGTTCTTGATTCCTATTAAGGAGTTCATCTGATAAACTCTCGTAGTCGACTGTAAGGGAATCATATTGGTTGGAAAGATCATCAATAGTTGAAGAAAAATCATCATGCTCTTCGATCGACTTTGATTCTTCTCCATCTCTTCGACCAGTAATCCTTCGGTTTACCTAAGATTCTTTTCAAGTTTTTCAAGCTCATCTTGTTGAGATTTTGCAATCTTAACCAGTTTAGCATAGGTAATGTATTCAGGAGTGTCGCGGGAAACCACGGCCACCTATGGGACCAAAGGTCCCTTGCTGGTTTGGCGGGGGGATGGCACGTTGCACAAAGAGCAGAAGAACATGGGTCAGCACAGCAGAAATCACGCTGGCGGTTTTACCCAGGTTTGGGCCGCCGTGAGGCGTAAAACCCTACTCCTGCTTTGGTGGATTGATGGTGGAAGAATGGTGGTGGAGCGTACACTACTACAACGACGTGCTAAACAAACGGTTTTTAACCCCTTTCCGCGACGGCATTTGGAACTGTCGCCAAGTGAGTGTGTGCGATAGGGTGTCCTTCCCACATGACCCGGAAATCATCACGGATAGGCCCTCCTAGGACCCAGGCTGGGGCCGTGTGCGATCGGGCGAGGCATCGAAACCCAATCATTTCCGTAGGTATGTACATCCCACATGGTAATCCGAGAAAACCATTTCCGTACGTATGTACATCCCACACGGTGAATCCCAGAAAATCATTTCCGTAGGTATGTACATCCCACATGGTGAATCCGAGAAAATCATTTCTGTAGGTATGTACATCCCACACGGTGAATCCTAGAAAAACATTTCCGTAGGTATGTATATCACACACAGTTCTTTGTGTGGAAACGTTTGTGCAAGGCGGCCTAACGCAAACAGTTCGCTGCCGGAAGCCGTGTGTGATTGTTAGTTGATCGAACACGCCTACTTTCTAGAAACTGTGCGGATTGTTTGAGTTCATCACCCACGGTGCTGTTTGAGTAACCGTTTGCAATAGAAAACCCCAATAAGTATGGTAATTAGCCTATTATTGATAACCATGTACTAATCAAACTGGTATTTCTTATAAAACACGCCAGATATTCCATATCCGTATAAAGGCAACCAGGATTTCATAATCGAATTACATCAGATAGCTTCGGCACTCAGTTAGCTATTACACAATAGCACCAAGTTTCACATGCAGCATCAAAAACCTTTGGAAAGTAGCATCATACATGGTAAATAGACAGATGAATGCCATCTGGGAAACTGCAGAAGCGGAAGGCAAATATTGAGCCTTCAGTGATGTTGAATGTCCTTGCAACTTCAGGCCAGTGGCTATGGATAATTGCCCACCCAACCTTCATCCTCTTCAGCAAGACTTCAATATTGTACCATGGGTGTTGAATGAATACCTTCCTCGCCTCTTGACCATGCAGGTGGTTTGAGAGGTAATCATCAGTGAACTGCGTTGAAAAGTACTAAAAACAAAGCTATCCATAAATCGCTGTTGTAAATTTTGAAATGGCGCAAGGGGTAAAAACAAGGTAAAAGAGTGGGTACCATCCTATAGTTGACTGATGTCTTCTTCATTGTGCAAACAAAGATCTTGCTGTTATTCGTCGCAAGTTTCTTCATCCTAACAATCTTTCTGAGTTTCTTGACTTGACTAATATTCATGGACATCTCATTTCCCCATATGCAAAATGGGTCGAAAAGTGGGTCTAAGCCTCTGACAGTAGGACCTACATGTGCAAGACCAAATTGTAAGAAACCTAAATATTAGAATGATTCCTGCAACTGCACAATAATGTGCTATTAGCCAAAGGACCCTACTTGAACAAACCTCGATGGTAAACCGCAGTGTCTCCCATTGTTTCCCTGCAACACACATTAAGGAAGATCTTGATTAGGTTAACTGAGAGTTGCCATACTATGAGTAGAATATGTATTGAGTACAACCAAATTCGATTGGTGTGACATGCATAACAATACAAAATTGTACCCACATCAAATGAAAATCAAATTGCAGAACTGAACCTAACAGTTAAATGGACAACAGATCAAATGAACCAAAATAGTTAACTGAGCACGACATTGCAGAATAGAAACATGTACTAGAAGATAAGACAGTTAACAAAACAAAGAATGCTTGAGAATAGTACTACGAAATGTAGCAATTGTTGAACCAAAGTGTTAACTGAACATTACATTTTAGAGGACCAAACTGTTAACTGAACATCAGATTGCATATTAACATTACAGAGGGCAAATCACTAGAAGGCATTGGCGGTGGCCTCAAGAAAACATCACGAATTGTATTTTAAAGTAGACAACCGCGTGGCAGTGTCGATGGTGGCCCTCGAAGACGAGGCGCTCCTCCAAGATCTGGCGGTCGACACGCATGGCAGCCATAGCGACCTCGTTCGCGCGTGCGGCCACATGCTACTCAGCTCCACGTTATACTACGTGTAAAATGGTTGTGGGCGGCGCTTAATTGGAGGAGGGGGCAGTGATTTCGGTGGAAGGTCTCACTCCGTCAGTCGGGGCATGTGGGACAGGAAAGGAGGAGGATGGTGTGGGTGGGGTGTGGATTACGTGACCATATCGACGAGGTCGCGCAACAAGAAGAAGGGTCGGTGGCGAGGAGGCTGCACAACAAGAAGAAGGGTCAGCGGCGAGGAGGCCGCGCAGCAAGAAGAAGGGTCGCTGGTAGGAGGCAGCGCTGCAAGAAGAAGGGTAGCCGACGAGGAGGCGGCGCTGCAAGAAGAAGGGTCACCGGCAAGGAGGCTGAGCTGCCAGTAAGCAGAAGTGAAGGTTTGAACTTGGAAAGCAAGGATGAACAGTGGGAATGTGGCTTTTGGTAGGAGGGAGGGGGCGGGGAGATAGATATTTCCGTAGTGGCAAAAAAATTTCGTTTGGTGCCGCGAGAAACTGGCGCGCAAGTGTGGTTCAAGCGGGGCCGGTGGACTGTAGACGACGAAGCTTCCTGCGTAAGCCAGACAAGACGGTGTGCCAAGATATTTTATATCGCATCCCACACGATTCTTTCTAGTAAACTGTTTGTGGTATACCTGATTTTTTCATTATGTTTTGAAAGACAAAAAGGTGTTACGGAGGGAAAGGATGGTGTTTGAATTGCTAGAACATTTACGTACAGTGAACATGCAACTAGTACATGAGTGTCGTGTTTAAATTTGGAATTATTCCGGGTTATTTGGCATTTTTATGCATTAATTGAGTTTCTTGGCATTTAATGTGCATAATTCAAATTTGAACTACAAGCACATGCTCCGATGCACCAAAGTTTGCTGAAAAATCACATGTGTGTCTTTGGGTGAATTTATAGGTCCCATGCAAGAAATGGGAATAAAATTCAAACATCTGGGCGTCGTGGCTCGGCCGGAATGATTGAGAAACTTTGTTTTTTAATTCCTATAAATCCAAAACACGGCTGAAAATCATGAAACTTGGCATGGTGTCATGACATGGCACCAACATGCTGCAGTAATTTTTTTGGCCGAATTGGGACAAGCTTTGGTGTAAGCTTCTTGCAAACCAGAGCTTCCCTCAAGAAGGCTCGTGGTTCCAAGAGGGAACGTGTCACCTCCGTGTGCGAAACGACATACGTACACTGCCTTCTCCCACTTTAATTTTTGTACCAAATAGGAATTAAATAGAAGTATCGTGTTAAATTTTGGAATTATTCCGTGTTCGTTTGGCCTTTTTTATACATTAAATGAGTTTTTGGGCATTTAATGTGCATAATTCAAATTTGAACTACAAGCACATGCTCTAATGCACCAAAGTTGTTTGAAAAATCACATGTGTGTCCTTGGGTGAATTTCTAGGTCCCATGCAAGAGATGGGAGTGAAATTCAAACATCTGGGCGTCGTGGCTGGGCCGGAAAGATTGAGAAACTTGGTTTTTTAATTCCTGTAAATCCAAAACACGACTGAAAATCATGAAACTTGGCATGGTGTCATGACATGGCACCAACATGCTGCGGTAAATTTTTGGCCGAATTGGGACAAGCTTTGGTGTAAGCTTCTTGCAAACCGGAGCTCCCTCAAGAAGGCTCGTGGTTCTGAGAGGGAACGTGTCACCTCCATGTGCGAAACACATACGTACACTGCCTTCTCCCGCCTTAACTTTTGTACATGGGAAGATTAGACCAAATAGAAGTATCATGCTAAATTTTGGAATTATTCCGTGTTCGTTTGGCCTTTTTTATACATTAATTGAGTTTCTGCGCATTCAATGTGCATAATTCAAATTTGAACTACAAGCACATGCTCCAGTGCACCAAATATGTTTGAAAAATCACATGTGTGTCCTTGGGTGAATTTCTAGGTCCCATGCAAGAGATGGGAGTGAAATTCAAACATCTGGGCGTCGTGGCTCGGCCGAAAACATTGAGAAACTTGGTTTTTTAATTCCTGTAAATCCAAAACACGCCTGAAAATCATGAAACTTGGTATGGTGTCATGCCATGGCACCAACATGCTACGGTAATTTCTTTGGCCGAATTGGGACAAGCTTTGGTGTAAGCTTCTTGCAAACCGGAGCTTCCCTCAAGAAGGCTCGTGGTTCCGAGAGGGAACGTGTCACCTCCGCGTGCGAAACGACATATGTACACTGCCTTCTCCCGCCTTAATTTTTTTACACAAGCAGATTAGACCAAATAGAAGTACCATGCTAAATTTTGGTATTATTCCGGTTTTGTTTGGCCTTTTTATACATTAATTGAGTTTCTGCGCATTTAATGTGCATAATTCAAATTTGAACTACAAGCACGTGTTCCAGTGCACCAAAGTTGTTTGAAAAATCACATGTGTGTCCTTGGGTGAATTTTTAGGTCCCATGCAAGAGATGGGAGTGAAATTCAAACATCTGGGCATCGTGGCTCGGCCGGAAAGATTGAGAAACTTAGTTTTTTAATTCCTGTAATTCCAAAACATGCCTGAAAATCATGAAACTTGGCATGGTGTCATGACATGGCACCAACATGCTGCGGTAATTTTTTTGGCCGAATTGGGACAAGCTTTGGTGTAAGCTTGTTGCAAACCAGAGCTTCCGTCAAGAAGTCTTGTGGTTCCGAGAGGGAATGTGTCACCTCCGTGTGTGAAACGACATACGTACACTGCCTTCTCTCGCCTTAATTTTTTTACACAACCAGATTTGACCAAATAGAAGTACTGTGCTAAATTTTGGAATTATTCTGGGTTTGTTTGGCCTTTTTATACATTAATTGAGTTTCTGGGCATTTAATGCGCATAATTCATATTTGAACTACAAGCACAGGCTCCAGTGCACCAAAGTTGTTTGAAAAATCACATGTGTGTCCTTGGGTGAATTTCTAGGTCCCATGCAAGAGATGGGAGTGAAATTCAAACATCTGGGCATCGTGGCTCGGCCGGAAAGATTGAGAAACTTGGTTTTTTAATTCCTGTAAATCCAAAACACACTTGAAAATCATGAAACTTGGCATGGTGTCATGACATGGCACCAACATGCTGCGGTAATTTTTTGGCTGAATTGGGACAAGCTCTGGTGTAAGCTTCTTGCAAACCGGAGCTTCCCTCAAGAAGGCTCGTGGTTCCGAGAGGGAACGTGTTATCTCCGTGTGCGAAACGATGTACGTACACTGCCTTCTCCCGCCTTAATTTTTTTACACAGCCAGATTAGAACAAATAGAAGTATCGTGCTAAAGTTTGGAATTATTCCGGGTTTGTTTGGCCTTTTTATACATTAATTGAGTTTCTGGGCATTTAATGTGCATAATTCAAATTTGAACTACAAGCACAGGCTCCAGTGCACCAAAGTTGTTTGAAAAATCACATGTGTGTCCTTGGGTGAATTTCTAGGTCCCATGCAATAGATGGGAGTGAAATTCAAACATCTGGGCGTCGTGGCTCGGCCGAAAAGATTGAGAAACTTGGTTTTTTAATTCCTGTAATTCCAAAACACGCCTGAAAATCATGAAACTTGGAATGGTCTCATGACATGGCACCAACATGATGTGGTAAATTTTCTGTCCGATTTGCAAAGACGCACACATTAACAATCAACAAAGTCATTTTGGAACAAGTGTTGTCACATTACAAATCGGAAACACAAGTATTATTGAAACCGTGGGCGTTCGACTTACCAATTACGTGCGGCCACACGTCCCCTTTTTTATTGGCTAGGAGGTGCCGTGCGGGGTAGCTATTTGATACGGGAGGCGTGCGACCAGACCCCTGCGCGTGCTCGTCGGGAGGAGAGCCCTTTGACCGCTACCCGCCGCTCACCTCCCTCCCAACATCTCCATTAATGGCGCCTGAGCACCTGTTCTACGGCGCAGATATATGTCTCACTGGACTAAGATTTAAGAGAGAAAAATGAAAATCTGACAAGAAAGTTTTGCACGGATCTTGATGTAAGATCCGACGGACCTATATAGCATCGACTGTGAATTATAGCAAGCATGATGAATATAAGGACGATGACAGTGGATAATAATTGTCTTACATATTTAGAAACATAATTAAAAAAGCCACATGCGGCAACGCCCGAAATACACAAGGGCAAAAGAAGAAGGAAGACAACTATCCGCTCATCGATCTCTACTTTCTTGATGCGTTGCTGCAGGCCGCGAACTAGTCTCCGCGGCGAGCGGCGACGAGCTCTTTCTTGTCCTCAAGATGCTGCTTGAGAGCATCCACAGATTCCTCCACCAGCCTTCTGTGCTCGATGCGCAGCATGGCATTCTCGTCCATAAGTTTCTCGACGATGACGCTGGTCCTCTTCAACAAGGCAATGGTCTGCTCCTGCTGCTCCACACTTCCGACGTTCTTCGCCCTCAGCAGGTCACGCTCGGCCCAAAGCTTCGCATTGCTCTCATTTAGTTGCCGGATGACGTTGGTAGACTGTTCAAACGAGGCTTTCAGGTCATCCTGCAACCTCGCCCACCTGGAGATCTGATCCATCTGCCTAAGGACGAGGGCACGCATGCGCCTATAAGAGTCCTCGCCTGCCCGCGAGACATTTTCCCAGGCCTCCGCGACGCGGGAGGACATCTCTGCTGCATTCGCGGTGTGGCAGGACATCTCTTCTGCTTCCGCGGCGCGGCCGGACGAGTCTGCTACATCGACAGCACGGCGGGTCCTCCGTGCTGCTTCGGCGGTTGTAGCGACCCGACCCAAAATCGGTCAAGTCTCTGTGTAGCTGTACCATCCCAAGATCATGCTGGCACACACAGTACATTGATGAAATAATCAAAGTTCAATCACACCTGAATTTATTACACGATTCTCATATCGAGTCTTTATTACAATAGAATAAATTCGGCCGAAGGCCAACTCATGAGAAATACACTAAGTAAAGCTGCGGAAGCGTAGAAGAATAGCGAGTCCATCCGACTCCATAGGGCAATCGCCAAGCGTGGATCGTAGCCTCACTCCTGATCGGAATACTCCTCTGCAACATAAGACGTTGCAGCCGTGTAGGTCAGCATTTTGAATATGCTGGCAAGTCATGAAGAGAGAACAATAATACAAATTACTAACACTATATGCAATTTGGTTGTGGGGCTCTAAGTTTCATTGTTTTTTGCGAAAAAGCCGCTTTTTCCTACAACAATGGACTTGTTTGCAAATACTACAAAATGTTGGTAGTTATTGAGATGGTTCCGCCAACCAATGTCTCATTCCCAATTATTAAATAATCCCCTCAATTATTTTATTAATTTTGGTGTTGAGATATCCGAAATACTCCAGTTCCAGAGGCTCAAATTGTCCGTATCGGGACACGGCTAACCGATTAGATTTTCACTCTGCAGAGGTTTATGACTTTACCCGCAAGAATCGTTCCTCCTTTTAAGTCTTCGTACTTCATGGTGTTTGAAGACGGATGAACGAAACAGGGTCTTCCAAGAGTTCCTCCGCCACCGCCGGTACCCATCCAATCCTACCGTTCTTCTACATCTCGTAGCACCGTCCGCCAGAGTCACACCTAAGGTTGACCAAGCCAGAGCCCATAATGGCTTGCGGCTGCATGGTAAGCTTCGTCAATGAGGTATACATCCGTCTCTTCGTGGCTGGGTGAAGCTTTCCGCAAGATGTCATGGCGCTTCTCCATGCATCCCGCCAACCGCTGGTTTTCTCAGGTGCCCGTCAACCGCCCTCCACCCAAAGAGTGAATTTTGAAGTCCATCTTGAGCTTGAAGTCATGGGGTTTTCATCATCTTGACTCTCACATCTCCCTTATGAATTCACTCAACCAACCCCGTCTAGGAGCATAGCAAAATAAACTACTTCGTCCCGGGCAATGGTAACAAGGGAAATTGGGTTCATCCTACCTCATGATACTACTCAAGAACATAACTTCAAATTCTCCTACTGCATGCATGGTGGGGAAGGTGTAATTCTAATGCAAATAAAATCATAGGTATTGTAAATGAAAATATGATCAATGACTTGCCTTGCTGACGATCTTCGAAAGCTAGGGACTCGTGGTAACAAGCTTCGCACTCCGGAAATTCTACCGAGGCAAACAACAATCATATAAGCATACAAACATATGATCACTTAACATAACAGCATACTAATATAACACATGAAACAATTGAATCAAAACCCAAAGAAAACTCGAGGAAATCCAAATCAATGTTTTCACCATATCAAACAACAACCAAGAAATAGTTTTGCACAACCAAATTTTTCTTAACAGAACCTAAGCATGGGTTTTTGCTAACTAACAGAAAAGAAAACATCATGCAACTAGGAGCAAAAAGAATCACATTAAAATCTATTATAGAACTCCTATTATGCCTAAAACAATCCTAGCAAGAAAAAATAAAATAAAAGTTTTATTTATTGCAAATAAAAGTCCATGTTCTAAAGTTACGAAACTAACCTAAAATAAACTATCACATAGGAAAAATAAAATTATTTTCTAAATAAAACAATAGGAAAACAGTAGCTAGTTAAATAAATAAGAACTACATGATTTTGATTAAAACTATTTTTTATTAAATCTAAAATGCCCAAATAAATTCCTACGGTTAGGTAAGGTCAAAACAAAGTTGTGACAAAAGAATCACTAAAATAAAATAATCTTAACTCATTTTATAGCAGAATTACTAATCTGTCTAAATCTAAAATAAAACAATTTATAATAATTTTAACGTGACTAAACATATTTTCTCTGAAACTACAACAAATTTGCAAACTAACAAAAAAGAATCAATTAAAAATATTAAGTAGATTAAAAGATATGGATTTTACAAAACTGAAACTATTCTGTTAAAAACAGAAACGAAAAATATTAACTAAAAAGAAAAACCGGCTAATGGGCCTATCTAACGCATCGGGCGTCAAATAACTAAAACGTGCACGCGGAATTAAACCGAGCCGGGCCGGTCTAAACTAAACCTAACTAACCAAAATAAACCGTAAACAAAACCGGATCTTTAAACTAAAACCTAAATAAACCGTACCCCTTTGTACTTCTAATCTAAACCCTAGGATCTAGATCGAACGGCGACGGGGTTCTCCGGCGACTTACCGTGGCGGCGACGACGGCGATGGTCGACGGCGGCTCGGGCGACGATGGTGCGGCGGTCTCCGGTGGTCGGGGAAGACGGCGGAGGCCTCCGGCGGGTGCGGCGGAGCAAGGGGAACTCGGGGTTGGAGTAGGGGAAGCTCGAGGGGGTTCGGGGCGGGTGGAGCGGTGGCAATGGTGCGGCGGCGGTGCGGTGCTCCGGCGAGCGATTGCGGCGAGAGAGAGGGGTCGGGCGAGGGGGAAAACGGGGGAACGGGTCGAGGGGGGGGGTTATATAGGGGGTCGACTTGGGCGAGGGGGCAGATCGGGCGAGGATCGGGGAGGAGATCCCGGATCCTTCGGGATTCCGGCGAGCGGCGGCGCGGTGGTTGGCGGGTTGGCGTGGGCGAGGGGAAAGGAGGGTGGGGTCCAGCGCCGGTGAGAGAGGAGAGAGGATCGGCTCAGGCGACCGGGCGAAGGGATTCGGGCGAGGGCTCGGTCGGTCGGCTCGGCCACCGGTGGGCTGGCTGGGCTTGCTTTGGCTGCGCCACCGGGCCGCCGCTGGTCTTGGCTGGGCAGTTGGCTGGCTGGCGCCTAGGTCTCTTCTTTTCCTTTTTTTTTGAATTCATGAGAGAGAGAAAATATATTTAAATATATATATTTTATATAGGACATATATATATCAAAATGATCAGGGGAATATTCCCTATAATTTGAACATTTTTCCAGGGGAAAAACTCAAACTTTTAAAAAAACATTTTTCTAAAATCCCAAATAAAATCAAATTTGAATTCAAACTTTTTGGCAATGTTTTTCATCTGACATTTTTGGAGTGTCATGTTTACTCCTCTCATACTTCTTTTCAAGTATTTGTCAGGCATTGATTTGAAATAAATTTCAACTGCCAAATTTTGAATTCAAATTCCATCAAACTCAAAATCTTCTGAAACTTCAAATGCCACTCAATTTCAAACAATATGCATAGATGCTTAGCTATAATTTGTAAAACATTCCAAATAGGAAATTTGGGATGTTACAGCGGTGCGGCGGGACCTCTCTGCTGCTACGGCCGTGCGGCAGGACATGTTGGCTGCTTTCGCAGCGAGGCTGGACATCTCTCGTGCTTTCGCTTCCAGGCTCGCCTCTCCCTGGTGGCAATCTCTCGACCCAGAACTCACGCTGGCCATGGCAGACGCGAGGGAACGATGATGAATGACTTGTTTGTTTTGACTTCTTGTGGATGAGGAGTTGAGGAGGAATGTGCGTCATCTTGGAGTAGTAGTATTTATAACCGCGTAGTAATCGCTCCTAAGTGGGAAACCATTTAGGTTTTGATCGGTGTGAACAGGTTTGCAATTTGGAATGTGACGGACGCGCCTCCTGTTCTTCTAAAAAAATTATGACGGACGCATGCTCAAAATTCTTGGACGGTTATAAGTGCGGCACTATTCCCGGAAGGCGAACGTGGCACGTCGCCTTCTCGTCACAGACGTGGCGTTTGCACCATAGGGTGCACCGCAATAGGAAATGTCAGCAGACGTCTTGTTCCAACAACCGTGCGCTCGTTATTACCATCACACACGCTTCTTTTGATTAGAATGGGTGTGCCCGTCTAGCGCACACACATTGATCTATCTAACTATTTCAGTTTGTTGTGGCTAATCGCAAACAGTTCATCCATGTGAAGTGTATGCCATCAATCGCAGACACTTCGATCTAGCTTACCCGTTTCTGTTCTGTTGCCTAATCGCAAACAGTTAATCCTTCTGAAGCGTATGCCCTCAATCACCCACACCTTGATCTGGCTAACCGTTTCTTTTGTGTTGCCTAATCACAAACAGTTCATCCGAGTGAACCGTATGCTGTATATCACACACACCTTCATCTGGCTGCCTGTTTCTTTTGTGTTGTCTAATCACAAACAGTTCATCCAGGTGAACCGTATGCTGTACATCGTGCTCGCCTTCATCTTCCTACCCGTTTCTTTTGTTCCTCCTCATTGAAAACGGTTAACTGAACTGAACCATATGCCCTGAATCACACACGCAACTAAAATATGAACCGTGTTCGATTCATCCTCCATCGCAAACATTTTGCACCTTTTTTGATGGTCTTTTTACACCACCATTTGCGATTATGGCATCGCACACAGTTTCGTTGAAGGGTCTCTGATCGTAGTGTCGCGTTAGCAGCATCCTGCTGTAGTGGTAGTACACTTGCTCGACAGGGTTGCCGTAGGGCGACAGTGGCTACGCGCGTATGAATGTGTGGGTGTCCAACCTTCTAACCCTTTCTACGGGTGCCATGGGCCTCCTTTTATAGATTAAGGGGTCACCACAATGGCAAAGTAGTCATTTTGCACTGACAAGATAGCAAATAGTGCTATCATACCTAACTCTGCAGGCTGACAGGGTGCATTAAATGCGCTGCTCAACGTCACATCGTTGCTTGCCCGACTAGCCTTACCGGGTTGTTTTGCCAGCTTCATGCCTGCTCGCTTGACACGTCGCAGGACAGGTGTCGTCGGTAGGTATTTCTTGTAGAAAGAGGCTGCCATGTGGCGAATGGCTGGCACTTAATCAGTCTGCGGCTTAACACCGCACTGATCGACGACGTGGGTCGTGGTGGGGTGGTTGGGTGAGGTGGCTTTGCCTCCACGAGTCCTGGCAGGCCTTGCCGGGATGCCTTGGATGCTCTCTTCCGGGGGTGGCCCTGTCCTTGCCAGGCTCGACTTCCCAGCAAGGGAGGTTTTTCTCCTGGGGTTATCTTGCTTCTCTAGCTTGGTCTTGGTCCTTTTGATCTGCATGTTGGTTCTTCGAAGATCTTGGTCCCTTGTACTCTGGCCTGGCCTAGTGCTGTAATCTTGCTCCCATGCCTATGCACAGTCTGGGCAATGGAACCAGGGTTTGTTGCACCGACGGAAGCCCCCGGGCCTGCCCCGAAGAAGCTGCCGAGCGTCGTCGGGGTAGGCCCTAATAAGTGTACACGCAGGGGTGCGGAAGAGGCTGGTCTCTTGAGGTCTTCTTTGCTTATTCATTAACTTTGAGCCCGGGCCAGTTTCGGTTTCCCCGCGCGTCGTGCGCAATGTTGCAGAAAAACTTGGACCGTGGCCCGCGGATCGCCCACGCCCCATGATCACGGGGCAAAAACTGCCATCCTACTTGCCTCCTGCTTCACACACACCTGCCACGTGTTCTGCATGCATTGGGCGCGGTAGGTGGTGGATGCGGAGAGCGCATGGACGAGTGTCATGGCAGAAAACCAGGCGTCGATGGTTGGAGCAGAGGGTCGTCCTTGATTCTTAGAGCCACAGAAGGCGCAGGGAGGCCGTATTGGAGGAGCAGGGCGGCCGCTCCCTGCGCGAGAGGCTAGCCCCTACCCCATCCTTCTATAAGAGGGGGCAGGAGCAGTGCATTTTCACACACGCTTCTTCTTCCCCTCCGCAATCTTTCTTCACTCGCCATGGTGAGAGGACGAGGGTGCAGTGGTATTCCAGTGGTGGCGACAAGGGCTTCTACTCGACAGCGCATCCCCCCTCCTCCGAATCCTGCGGTAGTGGAGCTCGCCGTGAGAGGAGGAGGGAGGGGCGAGGCCGTGGTCGCCGTGGTGCTCGAGGAAGAGGAGGACGGGGCGGTGCCTCGGCCGCGCCTCCACCGGCGGCTCTTCCTCCAATGGAAGGCCACGTCGGGGATCATCCTCGAGAGTTCATCATCAGGCTGTACAAACCTCCGTGCGACCATCTTCTTCTACCTACTCCATTCGCACGGGAAATGGAGCTTGAACAACCACACACTCTGAGGTTGCATATGAGGGGGTGTGGAAATGGCGGCATGTGGGTGGATGTTGACTTCCCAGCCCCCCTTGTTATGTACCTCTGCCGTGGTTGGAAGACCTTTGCTCATGCCCACAGCTTCTCGGAGGGGCACGTTCTCCAGTTTAAATTAATGGAGAGCGGCCCGCTCTCCATCAAGATCTTTGGTCGCTCAGGAGCTCGCTTAGGGTGCTGCACGGAGAGATCGACCGACGACGAAGGCTCCTCCTCGAGTGAAAGCGACGAGGAGGACATTGACGACGATGACGACAACAGCGACTCAGAGGGCGACGGCTCTGATCCGGCTGAGCGTCCGCCCGCATCATCTTCATCAGACGGCAACACCATCATCTGCACCTGTATCTCCTTCTCGGCAAGACGATTCGCTGGGGAGTTGGATGCAGAGGTGGGGATGGTGCTTCTCGGCTTCTTCCAGCAGCCTTCCAGCTGGACTCCGGCAAACTTCCTCACGGGCTGTAGCTCCGTTAGCCTTGCCGAGTCCTGCTGGCCCTAGTGGTGGCGGTTGACGGGTTGCCTCCACCATGCTCTCCATCGACGCGTTCGCCGACGTCTTCCCTTCCCCGCCAGGCTACCTCTCTTGGAGCCCGACGGGGCTAGGCCCGGGTTCTGCCCTGGTGCTCCTTTTGTCTCCTTGCCTTCAACTGCCATGCCAAGGAGGAGGGACAAGAAAGGGCATCACGAGGCACTTATCTTTTTTCAATCTTAAACCTGTAGGCATTCGCCAAATTGTAGTTCTAATAATGTAATCTCTCGAGTCCATGTTTGTGTTATGTAAGATTTTGTAACAGCCTGGTTTTTGGCCCTTTTCTTTTCCTTTTTGATTCATTGGTTTATGCATTGATTTTCTTTTTGGAGTGGTTATGTGGCCCTGTCACCTCGGAAATCATCATCATTTCCTCTCCCAAGTGACTCATCATCCTCAAATCTTGCCCAAGACCATGTCATTTCCATTCTAGCCCAGCCCTAGAATTCTTTTCTTGGGGAATATTCCTTTTTTTTATTAAAGGAATAACCCTAATTGCCCTAGGTTGTGAGCAACCTATATTTCTGTCCATCCAAAATTCCCAATTAATTCTCATAATTTCTTTGGGTCATATGTTGCTCAAATATGCCCAAACTTTCCTGTCCTAGCCCAAGAATAATTCCCCAATAATTATTCTTCATTTCTTTCTAGTGTGAATTTCTGTGAAGGAAGTGCCACCTATCCTTTCATGATTGATCCCAAGCCTTTTGGGCATTCTCTTATGTCCAAATCATTGCCTCATGCCAAAGTTCAACTTTATTTGCCTAGCCAATCTTCCTCAGCAATTTTCAAACTTTCTGTCAGACAGAAGGCATTGTGAAGGAAGTACTAGCTAGGAGTTTCCATATGAGTTGAAATTTTGCACACTCCTTCATGTGCTCATAATAGCACTCTCCTCCAAATTTCAGCTCCATCCCTTGATCTATGTGAGCACAAGATCAAATCTTTGATTCTATTAATATTTCCAGGTTGTGAGGCAAGTATAATTTTTATTGCTTTATTAATTATAATAAATTACCAGATTGGGCTCCTACCCTTATAACATCTCTCCACCAAATTTGGGACCATTTCATCAAGCCATTTTCCTTCCAAAATTATTCCAAGTTTCTGTCCACAGAAGATGTGTGTGAAGCAAGTACCATTTTGGTTTGTCCATTTGGTATAAAACTTTTACAGCATATTCATATGGCCAAATAACTCTGTCTTGCCAAATTTCAGCTCAAGTGGCTTCTCCATGTGAGTGCACCTTCTTGATCAAGTTTCTGGACCCAAATGTGTGTTGCACAACAACTATATTAGTTTGTGGTCCAAATCCCCTCATAAACCACAAGATTATATTCCTTCATAAGCTAATCACTCGAGACAACTCCACTGGAACCAATCAACTCCCTGTTGATCAGCAGTGCACGTCCAAGTTTGATGCAACAAACTTTGCTCGATGCCTCACATCTCTCCAGTGCTCCTTTTGTCGATTCATCACCTCTCCCAGACTCAGTGATGCAGGGACTAGTCACTTGACAACTCCTCGCAGCCTCCCTTGTCCTCTTCGTGCCAGTGCCCGTGGTGACTGTCCCCTTCGCATGGCGTTTCACGCGCTCTGGCAACGTCGCCTCGCTCTCGGCGTTGGGAGGCGCCGACCAGCTCGGCATCGGCGGTTACCGCGTGTCTCGGCGTGCCGATCTGACGCCCCTTCCTCTCCCGTCGCTGTAGTGTCCATGCCCCCTCCCGGAGCCTCCTCGCCGGAGCTAGACGCCGCGCGCCCACGGACAGACAATGGTCCTTTGGCTCTGCCTTCGTCTCGGCCGCTTCCTCCCCATGCCTCTTGGCCACCTCCGCCCTGTTAGTCTGCCCTCTGCCCACTCCCGTCGCCTTTCGGCAAGCAAGCTCGTCCGCCCACGCGTCCGCGGCAACGCCAGCGCGGCAACTCCTCCCCCGCCTATTTATGGCCAGCCCCGCAGCACTCTGAGCTCACCATTGGGCTTCTCTAGCTCCCCCAGTCCTCCCGAGCCCCTTCCCGAGCCTCTGGAGCTCTCCCTGCTCACCATCGCCGCCATGGCCGCCGCCCGGCTTCTCCTAAATTCGCGACCACCGGAGCCCCATTCTCCCTCCGAGCATCACCACTAGATCCTCTAAACTTCGGTGGAGCCCTCCCCATCCCCTCGTTCGTATTCCCATCACCAGAGCGCCGTACCCATCTCCGGTTGAGCCACTTCCTGCCGCGGCTAGTGCCTCGCCCATCTCCAAGCTCCTCGGCATTCGTGTCCTTCCTGGATGGAACCGCCTCGGCCCACTGATCTCTCCAGTAGGTTGAGCGCCGCCGATGGTGGCCGGTGTCGCTGACGAGCCTCAACGGGGCCGGCCCGGTCCTCTGTTCTGCGGGCGGCATCGAGGTGAAGAAGAAAGGAGCGGGAGGAGAGAGAGAAGCAGCACCGGTCCCACCTGTAAGCGACACTAGGCCCGGCCCCGCCCCCTCGCTGACGTGGATAAGTGGAGACGTACTCCAGTACGCTTTCCCTTATCGAAAGCGTATTTCACTTCTTCTCCGGGCCAGAATGCGCTTTCCTCTCTGGAAAGCGTATTCCCGAGAAAGGCGCGTTCTGTTTAAACTGCCAGGGACCTGTTTGTAGAAGTTACTTTTGTAGATTAGTCCCTGGGCTTTAAACGGTCGTATCTTTTTACCCGTAACTCCAAATGAGGTGATTCCAAAGCCCACTTCTTCGTCTCGTCGAGCCCGTTCTGTTGGTGTCATTTTCAGCATGTGTTAACATTTTGAAAATGACCATTTTGCCCTTGCACTAAATCAGCCCCCTCCGATAAAGAACGTTTTCCGGCGATTCTTTCCACGAGTTTCTCGCACTTCCTCCCAGTGAATCCCTCCACCCCAGGCAAGGCACACCCTCCATTTGCGCGACTGAAATGCAATGACATGGTTTAAATTATTTGAACTTGTTAAAATATTGTTTTAGCTACTTGTGATTTGTTCATGGCATTTCTCGGAGTATTGTTTAATCTTGCTATTGCCATGATATTGTTTGGAGTTCTAGGTTTAATATTTTGCATCTTATGTGGATGATATGTTGCCTTTGGATTCTTAGTGGCTATTATGATTATCTTCATGATGGTATTATGCTTTGGAGTATTACTTGGATATCTTGTAGCCTTTGGATTATAAGTGGCTAGTATTATTTTCATTGCTACCTCTTGAGCATGCGTTGGTTTTCCCTTGAAGAGGAAAGAGTGATGCAACAAAGTAGCGTAAGTATTTCCTCAGTTTTTGAGAACCAAGGTATCAATCCAGTAGGAGACATCACACAAGTCACCTAGTACCTGCACAAACAATCAAGAACCTTGCAACCAACGCGATAAAGGGGTTGTAAATCCCTTCACGGTCATTCGCAAAAGTGAGATCTAATAAAGATAGAAAGGTAAATATTTTTGGTATTTTTGTTGTATAGATTGGAAAGTAAAGATTTCAAAATAGTAAACGAGATACGATGTAAATAAAAGAGATGCAATATAATAAGAAAGAGACCTGGGGGCCATAGGTTTCACTAGTGGCTTCTCTCAAGATAGCATGTATTACGGTGGGTGAACAAATTACTGCCGAGCAATTGATAGAAAAGCGCATAGTTATGAAGATATCTAAGGCAATGATCATGAATATAGGCATCACGTCCGTGTCAAGTAGACCGAAACGATTCAGCATCTACTAATATTACTCCAGACATCGACCGCTATCCAGCATGCATCTAGAGTATTAAGTTCATAAGAACAGAGTAATGCATTAAGCAAGATGACATGGTGTAGAGGGATAAACACAAGTAATATGATATAAACCCCATCTTTTTATCCTCGGTGGAAACAATACAATACGTGCCTTGCTACCCCTACTGTCACTGGGAAAGGACACCGCAAAATTGAACCCAAAGCTAAGCACTTCTCCCATTGCAAGAAAGATCAATCTAGTAGGCCAAACTAAACCGATAATTCGAAGAGACTTGCAAAGATATCAAATCATGCATATAAGAATGGAAGAACCAAATAATATTCATAGATAATCTTGTTCATAAATCCACAATTCATCGGATCTCGGCAAACACACCGCAAAAGAGTATTACATCGAATAGATCTCCAAGAACATCAAGGAGAACTCTTGTATTGAGAATCAAAGAGAGAGAAGAAGCCATCTAGCTAATAACTATGGACCCGAAGGTCTGCGGTAAACTACTCACGCTTCATTGGAGAGGCAATGTTGTTGATGTAGAAGCCCTCCGTGATTGATTCCCCCTCCGGCTGATCGCCGGAAAAGGCCCCAAGATGGGATCTCACGGGTGCAGAAGGTTGCTGCGGTGGAAAAGTGGTTTCTTGGCTCCCCCTGATCGATCTAGGGTATAAGAGTATATATAGGCGAAAGAAGTATGTCGGTGGAGCTACAAGGGGCCCACGAGGGTGGGGGGCGTGCCTACCCCCCTGGGCGCGCCTTCCTGCCTCATGGCCGCCTCGTGGCGTTCCAGACTTCAACTCCAAGTCTTCTGGATTGCTTTCGGTCCAAGAAAGATCATCACGAAGGTTTCATTCCATTTGGATTCAGCTTGGTATTCCTTTTCTGCAGAACTCTAAAATAGACAAAAAAAACTAGCACTGGGCCTCCGGTTAATAGGTTAGTCCCAAAAATAATATAAAAGAGCATATTAAAGCCCATTAAACATCCAAAACAGATAATATAATAGCATGGAGCAATAAAAAAATTATAGATACGTTGGAGACGTATCAAGCATCCCCAAGCTTAATTCCTGCTCATCCTCGAGTAGGTAATGATAAAAACAGAATTTTTGATGTGGAATGCTGCCTAACATAATTATCAATGTAATTTTCTTTATTGTGGCATGAATGTTTAGATCCGAAAGATTCAAGACAAAAGTTTAATATTGACATAAAAATAATAATACTTCAAGCATACTAACAAAGTAATCACGTCTTCTCAAAATAACATGGCCAAAGAAAGTTCATCCCTACAAAATCATATAGTTTGGCTATGCTCCATCTTCATCACACAAAATGTTCAAATCATGCACAACCCCGATGACAAGCTAAGAAATCGTTTCATACTTTAGTATTCTCAAACTTTTTCCACTTTCACGCAATACATGAGCGCGAGCCATGGACATAGCACTATAGGTGGAATAGAATGGTGGTTGTGGAGAAGACAAAAAAAGAGGAAGATGGTCTCACATCAACTAGGCGTATTAATGAGCTATGGAGATGCCCATCAATAGATATCAATGTGAATGAGTAGGGATTGCCATGCAACAGATGCACTAGAGCTATAAATGTATGAAAGCTCAACAAAAGAAACTAAGTGGGTGTGCATCCAACTTGCTTGCTCACGAAGACCTAGGGCATTTTGAGGAAGCCCATCGTTGGAATATACAAGCCAAGTTCTATAATGAAAAATTCCCACTAGTATATGAAAGTGACAAAATAAGAGACTCTCTATCATGAAGATCATGGTGCTACTTTGAAGCACAAGTGTGGAAAAAGGATAGTAGCATTGTCCCTTATCTCTTTTTTTTGTTTGGCTTCTTTGGCCACTCTTTTTTTTCATTGGCTTCTTTGGCCTCTTTTTTTTCTCATACGGGAGAGTGCTCTTATAATGATGATCATCACACTTCTATTTATTTACAACTCAAGGATTACAACTCGATACTTAGAACAAAATATGACTCTATATGCGTGCCTCCGACGGTGTACCGGGATGTGCAATGAATTAAGAGTGACATGTATGAAAAAATTATGAATGGTGGCTTTGCCACAAATACGATGTCAACTACATGATCATGCAAAGCAATATGACAATTATGAAGCGTGTCATAATAAACGGAACGGTGGAAAGTTGCATGACAATATATCTCAGAATGGCTATGAAAATGCCATAATAGGTAGGTATGGTGGCTGTTTTGAGGAAGGATATGTGGTGGGTTTATGGTACCGGCGAAATTTGTGTGGTACAAGAGAGGCTAGCAATGGTGGAAAGGTGAGAGTGCTTACAATCAATGGACTCAACATTAGTCATAAAGAACTCACATACTTATTGCAAAAGTCTACAGGTCATCAAAACCAAGCACTAAGTGCATGATCCTAGGGGGATAGATTGGTAGGAAAAGACCATCGCTCGTCCCCGACCGCCACTCATAAGGAAGAAAATCAAAGAAACACCTCATGCTTCAAATTTGTTACACAACGGTTACCATACGTGCATGCTACGGGACTTGCAAACCTCAACACAAGTATTTCTCAAATTCATAATTAATCTACTAGCATGACTCTAATATCACCATCCTCATGTCTCAAAACAATCATCAAGCATCAAACTTCTCATAGTATTCACCGCACTTTATATGAAAGTTTTTATTATACCCATCTTGGATGCCCATCATATTAGGACTAGTTTTATAGCCAAAGCAAATTACCATGCTGTTCTAAAAGCCTCTCAAAATAATATAAGTGAAGCATGAGTGATCAATAATTTCTATAAAATAAAACCACCACCGTGCTCTAAAAAGATATAAGTGAAGCACTAGAGCAAAATTATCTAGCTCAAAAGATATAAGTGAAGCACATAGAGTATTCTAATAAATTCCGATTCATGCATGTTTCTCCCAAAAGGTGTGTACAGAAAGTATGATTGTGTTAAACTAAAAAGGAAATACTCAAATCATACAAGCCTCTCCAAGCAAAACACATATCATGTGGTGAATAAAAATATAGCCTCAAGTAAAGTTACCGATAGACAAAGACGAAAGAGGGGATGCCTTCCGGGGCATCTCCAAGCTTAGGATTTTGGTTGTCCTTTAATTTTACCTTGGGCTGCCTTGGGAATCCCCAAGCTTAGGCTCTTGCCAATCCTTATTCCAAAATCCATCAAATCATTTTACCCAAAAACTTGAAAACTTCACAACACAAAACTTCAACAGAAAATCTCATGAGCTCCGTTAGTATAAGAAAATAAACCATCACTTTAAGATACTGTAATGAACCCATTATTTATTTATATTGGTTTTAAAACTACTGCATTCCAACTTGTCTATGGCTCATACCCCCCGATACTACTCATAGATTCATCAAAATAAGCAAACAACACACGGAAAACAAAATCTGTCAAAAATAGAACAGTCTGTAGTAATCTGACTTGTTCGAATACTTCTGGAACTCCAAAAATTCTGAAATAAATTTGTGGACGTGAGTAAGTTGTCTATTAATCATATGAAAAAATAATCAACTTAAAAGCACTCTCCAGTAAAAAATGGCAGCTAATCTCGTGAGCGCAAAAGTTTCTGTTTTTTACAACAAGATCGCAAAGACTTCACCCAAGTCTTCCCAAATGTTCTACTTGGCACAAACACTAATTAAAACATAAAACCACATCTAAAAAGAAGCTAGATGAATTATTTATTACTAAACATGAACAAAAATCAAAGAACAAAAATAAAATTGGGTTGCCTCCCAACAAGCGCTATCGTTTAACGCCCCTAGCTAGGCATAAAGGCAAGAATAGATCTAGGTATTGTCATCTTTGGTATGCAATCCATAAGTGGCTCTCATAATAGATTCATAAGGCAATTTAATTTTCTTCCTAGGAAAGTGTTCCATGCCTTTCCTTAACGGAAATTGGAATCTAATATTTCCTTCTTTCATGTCAATAATTGCACCAATCGTTCTAAGGAAAGGTCTACCAAGAATAAGAGGACATGTAGGATTGCAATCTATATCAAGTGCCATAAAATCTATGGGAACATAATTCCTATTTGCAACAATAAGAACATCATTAGTCCTTCCCATAGGTTTCTTAATGTTGGAATCCGCAAGATGCAAATTTAGAGAACAATCATCAAATTCACGGGAACCTAGCACATCACACAAAGTTTTTGGAATCATGGAAGCACTAGCACCCAAATCACATAAAGCATCACAATCCTAATCTTTAATCATAATTTTAATAGTAGGTTCCCACTCATCATAAAGTTTTCTAGGGATAGAAACTTCTAGTTCAAGCTTTTCTTCGTAGGATTGCATTAAAGCATCAACGATATGTTTAGTAAAAGCTTTATTTTGATTATAAGCATGAGGAGAATTTAACACGGATTGCAAAAAGGAAATACAATCTATCAAAGAGAAATTATCATAATTAAATTTCTTGAAATACAAAATAGTGGGTTCATTGCTATGTAAATTTTTGACCTCTTCAATCCCACTTTTATTAATTTTTGCATCAAGATCTAAAAACTCTGAATCATTGGGGCGCCTTTTAACTAAAGTTGACTCATCTCCGGTCCCATATTTATCAAGATTCATATTGGAAAACAAAGATTTAATAGGAGACACATCCATCACTTTTAGATCTTCATCATTATTATCATGAAAACTAGAAGAACACGCTTTCACAAAGCAATCTTTTTTAGCACGCATCCTAGCGGTTCTTTATTTGCACTCATCAATGGAAATTCTCATAGCTTTGAGAGACTCATTGATGTCATGCTTAGGTGGAATAGATCTAAGTTTCAAAGAATCAACATCAAGAGAAATTTTATCTACGTTCCTAGCCAACTCATCAATCTTAAGCAATTTTTCTTCAACCAAAGCATTGAAATTCTTTTGCGAATTCATAAATTCTTCAACACTAGTCTAAAAATCAGAGGGCATCTTATTAAAATTTCCATAAGAGTTTTTGTAGGAATTGCCATAATTATTAGAGGAATTACTAGGAAACGGCCTAGAATTAAAGTTTCCTCTATACGCGTTGCTACCAAAATTGTTCCTACCAACAAAATTCACATCCATAGATTCATTATTATTCTCAATCAAAGTGGACAAAGGCATATCATTAGGATCAGAAGAAACACTTTTATTAGCAAATAATTTCATAAGTTCATCCATCTTTCCACTCAATCGCATGAACCTTTTTACTAGTGGATCTTTCAGTGTGCCATTGAGAATAATTAACCATAATATTGTCTAGGAGTTCAGTAGCTTCTCCTAAAGTGATTTCCATAAAAGTGCCTCGCGCGGCTGAATCTAAAAGATTTCTTGAATCAAAATTCAATCCGACATAATTTTTTTGTATAATCATCCACAAATTCAAACCATGTGTAGGGTAATTACGTATCATTAATTTCATCCTCTCCCAAGCTTGTGCAACATGCTCATGGTCAAGTTGCTGAAAATTCATAATATCGTTCCTAAGAGAGATGATCTTAGCGGGAGGAAAATACTTAGAGATAAAAGCATCTTTGCACTTATTCCATGAATCTATACTATTTTTAGGCAAAGAAGAGAATCAAGTTTTAGCACGATCTCTAAGCGAAAACGGAAATAGCTTCAATTTAACAATATCATTGTCCACATCTTTCTTCTTTTGCATATCACACAAATCAACAAAATTGTTTAGATGGGTAGCGGCATCTTCGCTAGGAAGGCCAGAAAATTGATCTTTCATAACAAGATTCAGCAAAGTGTTATTAATTTCACAAGATTCAACATCGGTAGTAGGAGCAATCAGAGTGCAAATAAAATCATTGTTGTTGGTATTGGAAAAATCACACAATTTAGTATTAAGCCACCGTGACAAACAATCAATCCAACACACAAGCACACAAGAAGCAAGCGAAAAGAAAAAGGGCGAAGAAAAGGTAAAGGTTTTCAAAAATCATTTTAGAAGTGGGGGAGAGGAAAACGAGAGGCGAATGGCAAATAATGTAATGCGAGGGAGAAGAGTTTATGATGGGTACTTGGTATGTCTTGACTTGGTGTAGATCTCCCCGGCAACGGCGCCAGAACTCCTTCTTGCTACCTCTTGAGCATGTGTTGGTTTTCCCTTGAAGAGGAAAGAGTGATGCAACAAAGTAGCGTAAGTATTTCCCTCAGTTTTTGAGAACCAAGGTATCAATCCAGTAGGAGACAATGCACAAGTCACCTAGTACCTGAACAAACAATCAAGAACCTTGCAACTAACACGATAAAGGGGTTGTCAATCCCTTCACGGTCACTCGCAAAAGTGAGATCTAATAAAGATAGAAAAGTAAATATTTTTGGTATTTTTGTTGTATAGATTGGAAAGTAAAGATTGCAAAATAGTAAACGAGATGCGATGTAAATAAAAGAGATGTAATATAATAGGAAAGAGACCCGGGGGCCATAGGTTTCACTAGTGGCTTCTCTCAAGATAGCATGTATTACGGTGGGTGAACAAATTCCTGCCGAGCAATTGATAGAAAAGCGCATAGTTATGAAGATATCTAAGGCAATGATTGTGAATATAGGCATCACGTCCATGTCAAGTAGACCAAAATGATTCTGCATCTACTACTATTACTCCACACATCGACCGCTATCCAGCATACATCTAGAGTATAAAGTTCATAAGAATAGAGTAACACATTAAGCAAGATGACATGATGTAGAGGGATAAACTCAAGCAATATGATATAAACCCCATCTTTTTATCCTCGATGGCAACAATACAATACGTGCCTTGCAGTCCCTCCTATCACTGGGAAAGGACACCGCAAGATTGAACCCAAAGCTAAGCACTTCTCCCATTGCATGAAAGATCAATCTAGTAGGCCAAACTAAACCGATAATTCAGAGAGACTTGCAAAGATATCAAATCATGCATATAAGAATTCAGAGAAGAACCAAATAATATTCATAGATAATCTTGTTCATAAATCCACAATTCATCGGATCTCAGCAAACACACCACAAAAGAGTATTACATCGAATAGATCTCCAAGAACATCGAGGAGAACTTTGTATTGAGAATCAAAGAGAGAGAAGAAGCCATCTAGCTAATAACTATGGACCCGAAAGTCTATGGTAAACTACTCACGCTTCATCGGAGAGGCAATGTTGTTGATGTAGAAGCCCCCCGTGATTGATTCCCGCTCCGGCCGATCGCCGGAAAAGGCCCCAAGATGGGATCTCACGGGTGCAGAAGGTTGCGGCGGTGGAAAAGTGGTTTCTTGGCTCCCCCTGATCGATCTAGGGTATAAGAGTATATATAGGCGAAAAAGTATGTCGGTGGAGCTACGAGGGGCCCACGAGGGTGGGGGGCGCCTACCCCCCTGGGCGCGCCCTCCAGCCTCATGGCCGCCTTGTGGCGTTCCAGACTTCAACTCCAAGTCTTCTGGATTGCTTTCGGTCCAAGAAAGATCATTGCGAAGGTTTCATTCCGTTTGGATTCCGTTTGGTATTCCTTTTCCGCGAAACTCTAAAATAGGCAAAAAAAGAAACTGGCAGTGGGCCTCCAGTTAATAGGTTTGTAACATCCCAAATTTTCAATTTGGAATGTTATACATAGATCATTCTTGCATATCATATTTTATTGCATTTTGTTTTGCGATCCTTGAAATTCTGAGCAACTCAAGGACCCTCGGAGAGAGTTGGGGATTTCACGTTTTTCATATTTGAATTTTATCAAATATTGAAACAAGTATCACGCTGGTTTTAATTTATTTTTCTCTCTGAAAATATTTCATATTAAAATATATGAGAGGAGATAATATGAATTCTCCAAAATAAATGAAATATTGGAGTAAAATGTTAAAATCAAATATTTGATTTTATCCGGATTTTATTGATATTTTATTTGCATAGGAAAAATACGCATTTTTAGAAATTGCATTATAGGCCCAAATAAATGTTCACCTTGTCCGTCATATTTTTAGAGGATGGGGAAAATTTATTTCAGGATTTTTGGAGTCCGTTTAGTATTTCTTTTCTTTCTTTTTCTACACGTCGGATTGTTAAAAAAAGGTGTAACCGACTTCAGGCCGTACCCGGCCACGACACCTTGGTCCGGCCTTTTTAAGCCGCGACCCCGGGGCCCCGACAGCCCAGCCACCCCACGCCCCCTCGCAAACCCTAGCTCGAGCCGCCGCCTCTTGCTTGCCAAGCCGACGGAGTCGCCGCCTCGCCGCCATTGCCCCCCGCCATGAGCCGCCCCGCCTGCCGTCGCCATGAGCCGCCCACGAGCCCGCCCGCCTCTGAGAATCCCGCCGGACTCGAGGTAGCCGCTGCCGGTTTTTGTTTTAAAATCGTTCGATTTTTTTAAACCCTAGTTTGTTTTTTAGATTAGTTCGTTGGTTTTCTCGGTTTAGTTTATTTAGCGGACCTTCGTCCGTACATTCGTTTTAACGAACGGTTTTTGCCCGTTAGTCGCAGACAGCGAATGTTCGTTCATTAGCCTGTTCGTCAGTTTTCTTTTTCTTGGATTTTTCGCGATTATTTTCGATTGCGATTTCTGATCCGATTTTTGTTTTAGTTTATCTTTGCGCTCGTTTATCGGAATCAGGCGATTCAAGCGCCTAGATCTTCATCTCGAAGCCCTCTTTACCAACCTGAACAAGATTTTGGTACTGTAAAATTTGACTTTAGTCCAGATTAGTAAATGGATCTTGTTTCTTTCGTAGTTTGAGTTTCGTTGCTCCATTTGATTTGATTCTTTTTGCAAACCAGAGTTCTTAAGTTGAACTTTCTGGTTAGAACTTTGCTTGATGTCTTATGTATGCTATTGTTTGTTTGTGATAGAATTCCCGGAGTGCGAAGCGTGCTACTATGAGTCTCTAGGTTTTGCGGATCATCAGCAAGGCAAGTAACACATTGATCATACTCTTTTCATACACAGTTTTTATGCATTAGTTCCAATCCTCAAGCACTGCATGATTAGGGTGTGATTAACTTGTGTGTATTGGGAAGTAGTTGCTGAGGTAGAACCTATTACCTATTTTATTATCAAACCCTCGGGAGATACTTGTACGTTATGCTTATATTGCCATGCTATGCTCGTAGATGTGGATTGGGTTTGAGTGTATCCATGATAGATGTGAGTTGTTAATTAATGGTTCAACTTAAGGTTGCTACTTTAATACACATCTGGGTGGATTGCTTGTTTGGGCACCTGGGGAATCTAGTGTTGTCCTAGGAGATCCCGGGGCATCCGTGTGATCATCCTACGGTCCGCCACCCAGGCTCAAAGGGATCGTGAGATTATTCATGCTAGAAACTTCCGTGTGCAGCCACAAGCTATTATGGGCTTTAGCATAGTTTGAGTAAGTTGCATGACCTCTTCCAGTGGTAGGCTAGCAGATGTAGGGGATGTAGGTTGGTACTGTCTACCCGGGGTTAGAGTTAATGCTTCTGAAAGACTGTGTCTCGGTCATCCGTTTCTCAAACACCATGTAGTGCTAGAAATCCAACGGAGGAGATCAAGTCTTGTGGGGAAAAGTGCGCAAACCTCTGCAGAGTGTACAATCTAATCATGGTTAGCCGTGTCCCCGGTTATGGACATCTTGAGTATCTAGTACTTGGATTATCCTATCATATCTCCTCACTCTAAATTAATATGTTGGGTGGTTAATGATTACTTTAATTGGGATTGAGATGGGGGTACCATTCTCAATGCTTCAACTACCATGATGGTCAAATAAAATCTATTCCTTTGTTGTAGGGAAAAATTTTCTTTTCGCAAAAAACCATATAACTATAGAGCCTCCACCAGCCATATATGCATGTAGTGATAACATTTATTCTATTCATTGCTCTACTGTTTTACATTGCCAGCATATAACATGTGCTGACCCGTTTTCGGGCTGCAATGTATTATGTTGTAGACTTTTCAGACGAGGAGTAAGGTTCGCTAGGTCGTTGTCGTGCAGCTCAACTATGCCGTTGGAGTTGATGGACTCACTTTATCTTCCAAGCCTTCCGCTGTTATCGTTTTAGATGGCCTTAAGCCATATTTATTGTAATAAGTTCTCTTCTGAGATATTCGATGTAATAAGTGTGTGATTTCCACTCTGTTATAAATCCTTCGAGTATTGTGTGTGTCAGCATTACCGATCCAGGGATGACACTGTAGCACAGAGACTTGACCGTTTGAGGTCGTGTCGCTACAAGATGGTATCAGAGCACAGGTTGAGTGTAGGGCACGACCACTAAGATAAGCCATAGGTCACTCTTCTCTACTCATTTCTGACTCCTCTCCATTTTCTACTCTTTAGGATGGCGGATTCAAGGAACAAGTTTGCACAACCGGATGAAGACACACCCTTTGGGCGACACTTGAAGGAAGTCACTAGGTACCTGAACATCGGAATACAAAGCTTCACCGGGACCTACAACGCCACTTTACCAGAAGAGGAGCGCTGGATGATACGAGTTCAAGTTCTAGGAAGGACATTCACGCCACTCACAGAGCCCATAGAGTTTTCCTTTGATGCACCAACCTGGAGTCTCGGCAAGAGCATGGCAGCTCACATCGCCATGGGGCGCATCGGCGAAGTTTACCACAAAGATCTCAAGGATACTATCTACCAGATATGTGGGCGCCGAGATGAGCAATGGGAGATAGTCAGCACCAAGAAGGACATGTCCATTGCAACATTCATCCAGGAGTTAAACCAGCACATTCGACGCCAGGAGAATCAGATGTGCGCAGACATGATAGATTTGAAGAAGGTGATGACAAGGATCACCGAGCTGGAGGAAGAACTCAAGTCTACACGCGATGGATATGAGGAGGAAATCGCGACACTATTGGAGAAGAACGATGACCTGTTAAAGAAGATCGGAGTATTCATGGGAGACCCCGTGCCAGGAGGAGAAGACGACGATTCTAATTGCCCGGATAACTACATCATCATCGACGACACCGATTCCGACCCCGATGAAAGTGATGATGATTTTGAAGACGAAGCTGGAGCAGACATCATGGAGTCTTCCACCGATCAAATTTCTAGATGACCACCAAATGATTAATAGTATTCCCCCATGTATATAGTAGTCGTCTGAGCACTTTTAACGATAGTTCTAGACCATTTGTATGCCTTTGCTTGATTGATTGAGTGATATGATTGTGTTTATCTCATGTGCATATGGGTAGTGTTTTCTCACTAGATCTCTTTTCTATTCTAATCTCTCCCCTCTAAACCCATCAGATGCCTCCGAGACTTGACACCGGATTTGTCTTCCCACCGGAGATCACCCAGTTGATCCAGCAGCAGAATGCCTTGATGCAGATATTAGTCCAGAACCAAGGAAACAACAACAACAACTCGCCTCCAGTTGACAAGTTAGCTCGTTTTCTGAGGTTACAGCCGCCGGTGTTCTCCAGTAGCACCGAGCCAATAGTTGCGGATGACTGGCTACGCAGGATTGGAAGGGAGTTGACCACCGCTGGTTGCACAGATGCAGAGAAGGTGCATTTCGCCGCACATCAGTTGGATGGACCAGCAGCCTCATGGTGGAAGAATTACACAGCCACTTTCCCCATAGCCAATGTTACTTGGGACCAGTTTCAGCAAGCATTCTGCACAGCCCATGTCTCAACTGGAGCTATGAGCATGAAGAAGCGTGAGTTTTGCAACTTACGCCATGGAAACCGTACTGTAGCTCAGTACATGGATGAGTTTAGTAAGCTATCTCGTTATGCCCCTGATGATGTGGCCACAGATGCCGCAAAGCAGGAGAAGTTTATGGAAGGGCTTAATGATGAGATGAGCATGCAGTTGATGGTGGCAACATTTGCTAACTACCAGGAGTTGGTAGACAAGGCTCTTATGATGGAAGGGAAGTAGCAGCAGATTAAGAGCCGCAAGAGGAAGTATGGGCAAGGAAAGTACAATTCTGGAGCTCAGCATAAGCCTCGTCTAACCCCAAACCCGGGAGGACTTATCCATAACCATGGAGGCCACACTCATAATGGAGGAAGTTCCCATAATCACAGTGGCCCCAGGAATGGAAACGGGAATGGAGCAGGCAGCAATCAGAACCGTTCTAACCCAGCCACACCCGCCAAGAAGGACCAAAGTCACATTACTTGTTTCAAGTGCGGGAAGACTGGACACTACGCCAATGACTGTCCGGAATTGAAGAACGACAATGGTAATGGAAGCGCTGGGAAGAAGGCCAACCCTTTCAATAGGGGACAAGTGAACCACGTGAACATGGAGGAGGTTGAGGAGCAGCCTGATGCAGTTATCGGTAAGTTTTTGGTTAAGTCTTTTACCGCTCTTGTTCTTTTCGATACTGGTGCATCTCATTCATACATATCGAGGGGATTTGTGGATAAGTTTAAGTTGCCAACCCAAGCCCTTAGGACGCCCCTGTTAGTAAGTTCACCTGGAGCAGAGTATATGGCCAGCCGATGGTGCGACCGGATACCCTTAACCATTGGAAGCCATGTTTTCCCGTCAGACCTAATAATTTTGGAGTCACAAGGATTGGATGTGATATTAGGCATGGACTGGATGTCAAAGTATGGAGGAAGCATTGATTTTGCTAGTAAGTCAATTCTGCTCACCACCCCGGAGGGAAAAAGGATCAAGTATGTATCCAAGCATTCGTCAAGGAGAACCCAAGTAAATTCCCTCTTAGGAGTTGTTCAGGAGGAAGTGCCTGCTGTGAAGGATTATCCAGATGTATTTCCAGAGGAATTACCCGGCATGCCCCCAGATCGGGACATCGAGTTTTTAATAGAACTGTTGCCAGTCACCGGACCAATATCGAAGCAACCATACCGGATGCTCGCAAATGATCTGGAGGACATTAAGAAGCAGATTAAGGAGTTATTAGAGAAAGGTCACATCCGACGAAGTTCATCATCGTGGGGAGCCCCGGTGCTTTTGGTTGAGAAGAAGGATGGATCCTTAAGGATGGTTGTTGATTATCGTGCACTAAATGAGGTGACGATCCAGAACAAGTGCCCATTGCCGATGATCAATGATTTGTTTGACCGGCTACAAGGAGCTAAAGTATTTTCGAAGATCGATCTGCGATTAGGATATCACCAGCTGAAGATTCAAGAGAAGGATATACCAAAAACAACATTCACCACAAGGTACGGGTTATATGAGCATACGGTCATGTCATTTGGACTGACTAACGCCCTTGCCTATTTCATGAGTATGATGAATAAGGTGTTCATGGAATTCTTGGATAAATTTTTGGTTGATGATATAATGGTATACTCGAAGAATGAGGAGGAGCACAAGGAGCATTTGCGTTTGGTTCTCGAGAAACTCAGGGAACATCAGTTGTATGCCAAGTTCAGCAAATGTGTGTTTTGGTTGAAGGAAGTTGGATTCCTTGGACATGTTATATCAGGAGAAGGTATAGCAATAGACCCCACCAAGGTTCAGTCAGTCACTGAGTAGTTGGCACCCACCTCAGTTAGCGAGATCCGCAGTTTTCTTGGACTCGCGCGATACTATCGGAGATTCATTGAGAATTTTTCCAAGATTGCGAAGCCAATGACGACATTTTTGAAGAAGGATACCAAATTCAAATCGACGGAAGAATGTGAGGCAAGTTTTCAGGAGTTGAAAAAACGTTTGACTACAGCCTCAGTGCTGATTCTGCCAAATATACGCAAGGATTTCCAAGTGTATTGCGATGCTTCATGCTCAGGACTTGGAGGTGTACTTATGCAGGACGGAAGAGCTGTTTAGTATGCATCCCGATAGCTTCGACTGCATGAGTTGAATTATGCTACCCATGATTTGGAGTTAGCAGCCGTAGTGCATGCGCTCAAGACTTACAGACATTATCTTATCGGAAACCGCTGCGATGTGTACACGGATCATAAGAGTTTGAAGTACATTTTCACACAGAAGGAGCTGAACCTCAGGCAGAGGAGATGGTTGGAGCTTATAAAGGATTATGACATGAAGCTTCACTATCATCCCGACCAGGCCAATGTCGTAGCAGACGCTTTGAGCCAAAATAGTTATGTTAACACCCTCATGAGCGGAGGAATGCCAAAGGAGTTAGCAGAGGATCTCAGGGAACTACGTCTGGAGATTGTTCCTAGAAGTTTTGTTGCAGCAATGGAAGTTCAGTCTACATTGTTGGGAAAAATTCGAGAAGCTCAGAAGGATGAAAAGGAGATCGCCGAGATAAAGGAGAAGATGAGTGAAGGGAAAGCCAAAGGTTTTCGCGAGGATGAGCACGACACCTTATGGTTTGAGGACCGGATTTATGTGCCCAATAATATGGAGATCAGGAAGTTGATACTACAGGAAGCCCATGACTCGCGATACTCGATACACCCCGGAAACACTAAGATGTATTTGGATTTGAAGGAGCGTTTCTGGTGGACCGGTATGAAGAAGGATATTGCCGAGTATGTAGCAGTATGTGATGTATGTCAGAGAGTAAAGGCAGAACATCAGAAGCCAACAGGACTACTGCAGCCTATGCTGATACCCGAATGGAAGAGGGATAAGCTTGGCATGGATTTTATCACCGGATTGCCCAGGACCCGATCGTGATATGATTCCATATGGGTAGTGGTTGATCGCTTGACCAAGGTGGCTCACTTTATTCCAGTGAAAACCACGTATACCAGTGCGAAGTTGGCCAAGATATATATGACCAGGATCATATGTCTGCACGGAGTTCCAAGCACCATCGTATCAGATAGAGGAACACAGTTTACTTCAAAGTTTTGGCACCAGCTGCACCAGACTTTGGGTACGAGGCTAGAGTTCAGTACAACATTTCATCCGCAGATAGATGGACAGACCGAGAGAGTCAACCAGATTCTGGAGGATATGTTGAGAGCTTGTGTGCTAGATTATGGATCTAGTTGGGATGACAATTTGCCCTATGCGGAGTTCTCATACAACAATAGCTACCAGGCTAGTTTGAAGATGGCATCATTCTAAGCCCCATATGGACGAAGGTGCAGAACACCGTTGATGTGGGATGAAGTGGGAGACCGACAGTTGTTTGGACTAGATTTGATCAAAGAGTCTGAAGAGAAGGTTAAGTTGATTCGAGACAAACTGAAGGTAGCCCAGTCCAGGCAGAAGAGTTATGTAGATTTGAAACGCAAGGAGGTAGCCTATGAAATCGGAGACAGAGCATATCTTCGTGTATCACCACTCCGAGGGGTGAAACGTTTTGGAGTTAAGGGAAAGTTAGCCCCAAGATTTGTAGGGCCATACCGAGTTCTGGAACGTATGGGAGAGGTTGCCTACAAGTTGGAATTACCTGAAGGATTGTCAGGAGTTCACGATGTGTTCCATGTTTCTCAGTTGAAGAAGTGCCACACAGAGATGGCCGATATACCGCTAAGAGATACAGTGCCCCTGGAAGCAATTCAGTTGGACAGTCATCTGACCTATGAGGAGAAGCCGGTCAAGATCCTCGAATTTGCCAGCCGAGTTACACGCAGCAAGGTTATCAAGTTTTGCAAAGTTCAGTGGAGCCACCATACTGAGGATGAAGCCACCTGGGAACGAGAGGATGATCTTCGCAAAGACCACCCACACCTATTTTCTAGCCAACCCGAATCTCGAGGGCGAGATTCATCTTAAGGGGGGTAGGTTTGTAACATCCCAAATTTTCAATTTGGAATGTTATACATAGGTCATTCTTGCATATCATATTTTATTGCATTTCGTTTTGCGATCCTCGAAATTCTGAGCAACTCAAGGACCCTCGGAGAGAGTTGGGGATTTCACGTTTTTCATATTTGAATTTTATCAAATATTGAAACAAGGATCACGTTGGTTTTAATTTATTTTTCTCTCCAAAAATATTTCTTACTAAAATATGTGAGAGGAGATAATATGACTTCTCCAAAATAAATGAAATATTGAAGGAAAATCTTAAAATCAAATATTTGATTTTATTCAGATTTTATTGATATTTTATTTGCATAGGAAAATACTCGTTTTTCAAAGTTGCATTATAGGCCCAAATAAATGTTCACCTTGTCCGACATATTTTTAGAGGATGGGGAAAATTTATTTCGGGATTTTTGGAGTCCGTTTAGTATTTCTTTTCTTTCTTTTTCTGCATGTCGGATTGTTTAAAAAAAAAAGAGGTGTAACCAACTCCGGGCCGCACCCGGCCAGGACACCTCGGGCCGGCCTTTTTGAGCTGCGACCCCGGGGCCCCGACAGCCCAGCCGCCCCACGCCCCTCGCAAACCCTAGCCCGAGCCGCCGCCCGCCGCCATGCCAGCACCCGCCGTCGCCTCGCCGCCGCCATTGCCCGCCGTCCATGAGCCACCACGCCGAGCTGCCGCCGCCTCGCCGGAATCCCGCCGGACTCGAGGTAGCCGCCACCGGTTTTTCTTTTAAAACCTTTCATTTTCAAGAAAACCCTAGTTCGTTTTTAGATCGGTTCGTCGGTTTTCTCGGTTTAGTTTATTTAGCGGACGTTCATCCGTACGTTCGTTTTAATGGACGGTTTTCGCCCGTTAGTCGCAGACAACGAACATTCGTTCTTTAGCCTGTTCGTCAGTTTTTCTTTTTCTCGGATTTTTCACGATTATTTTCGATCGCGATTTCTGATTCGATTTTCGTTTTAGTTTATCTTTTTGCTCGTTTATCGGAATCAGGCGATTCAAGCGCCTAGATCTTCGTCTCGAAGCCCTCTTTCTGCTTAACCAACCTGAACAAAATTTTGTAACTGTAAAATTTAACTTTAGTCCAGATTAGTAAACGGATCTTGTTTCTTTCGCAGTTTGAGTTTCATTGCTCCGTTTGATTTGGTTCTTTTTGCAAACCGGAGTTCTTAAGTTGAACTTTCTGGTTAGATCTTCTTATTTGAGTTTTACCTGTGCATCTTCGCTTGATTGCTTATGTATGCTATTGTTTGTTTGCGATAGAATTCCCGGAGTGTGAAGCATGCTACTACGAGTCTCTAGGTTTTGCGGATCGTCAGCAAGGCAAGTAACACATTGATCATAATCTTTTCATACCCAGTTTTTATGCATTAGTTCCAATCCTTAAACACTGCATGATTAGGATGTGATTAACTTGTGGGTATTGGGAAGTAGTTGATGAGGTAGAACCTATTACCTGTTTTATTATCAAACCCTCGGGAGTTACTTGTACGTTATGCTTATATTGCCATGCTATGCTCGTAGACGTGGATTGGGTTTGAGTGTATCCATGACAGATGTGAGTTGTTAATTAATGGTTCAGCTTAAGGTGGCTACTTTAATACACATCTGGGTGGATTGCTTGTTTGGGCACCTAGGGAATCCAGTGTTGTCCTAGGAGATCCCGGGGCATTCGTGTGATCATCCTACAGTCTGCCACCCAGGCTCAAAGGGATCATGAGATTATTCATGCTAGAAACTTCCGTGTGCAGCCACAAGCTATTATGGGCTCTAGCATAGTTTGAGTAAGTTGCATGACCTCTTCCAGTGGTAGGCTAGCAGATGTAGGGGATGTAGGTTGGTACTGTCTACCCGGGGTTAGAGTTAATGCTTCTGAAAGACTGTGTCTCGGTCATCCGTTTCTCAAACACCATGTAGTGCGAGAAATCCAACGGAGGAGATCGAGTCTTGTGGGGAAAAGTGCGCAAAACTCTGCAGAGTGTACAATCTAATCATGGTTAGTCGTGTCCCCGGTTATGGATGAGGGAGTCCTGGATTAGGGGGTCCTGATGTCACGTTATGAAAAGTTGTCAGTAGATTAGATTTGTGGAAATATTACACTCTCTGTGGTGGTATGTGTAATTTGTTTTGCAGAGCCGGACACTATCCTTGTGTTTAAAATATTCTATGGAGTATTCGGAGGAGGAACCCGCCTTGCAATGCCGAAGACAATCTGCACGTCGGACTCATTGTCATTGAAGCCTGGTTCAGGGGCTACTGAGGGAGTCCTGGATTAGGGGGTCCTCGGATAGCCGGACTATATCCTTTGGCCGGACTGTTGGACTATGAGGATACCAGATTGAAGACTTCGTCCCGTGTCCGGATGGGACTCTGCGTGTAAGGCAAGCTTGTAATTGCTCCACAGCTGACTGAATCTCAGTCACTTTGACATCAAGATCGTAGAATTTTTGTTCCATGATTCTCTCCAGGCTCTCCTGGTTTTGAGTTAGGGTGGCCAACCCCTTCTCAATCCGCAGAGATGATGCTATTAAGTAACCAAGCTGCTCCTGCTTGCTCTTCAGAAAGTAGTCAGATGCCTCTGCTTGAGTTGGCATCTTTGCAGCTTTCTCTTGCCTTGCCTTCTCCTTTCTCTCCTGAGCTTGCACTGATGATGGTTCATTCTCTATCATGACAACTCGATTGTCCTCAAAATCAGGATAGAGAACCATGTGTTCCTTATCCAAGAGATACTTTCCTGTGCCCATCTACGAGTTAATCATCTCCTGAATCTGTGGGGCATAACCACAGCTTCTCTTCTGATCTGCTGCTGTCCTCTTAATTGTCTCGACTATGAGGCTCATGACCTTGAATTTCCGAGGCACATCAAAAACATGAAGCAAATTGATTGCATGCCCTCTAATCATGTTATGGTCACCTAACTTGGGCAATGGAGTATGCCTTAAGATCCAGTTGATCGTAGGCAGCCCTGACAGCAGAAAATGGACTGATCCAAACTTGAAGGTCTCAATTGCATCATCTGGGATCTCCTTGTACATGTGTGCCATTGAGTTTTGATCCATTTTCTTCTTACCATAAATGTCCAGGTCATCCTCATTTTCCTTTGGGGCATTGATCAAACTTGCCCATTCCTCTATGGTAGACTGATATCTGGTTCCTTCTAACATCCACACTATCCTGCCATCTGGATAGAAATGTCTTTGTGAGTAGAATTGCATGATAAGTTCATCGTTCCAGTTGGTGAACTTCGCCCAACAAAATCAGCAACTCCACAAGCACCAAGCTGTCATATACTCGTGGTAGTGTTCTCGTTCTCCTTCATGTAGGTCCAGTTGACCCATCTCATATCGCAAACTATGGGCTTCTTATCCAGCAAGATAGTCTCATAAAAGTCCTGCTGCTCCTTGGTGTGGAACCTGTAATCCACTGCAGTCCTTCTCCTCGTGGCATATGGATCTGTCTCTCTCCATAGCCTCAACCCATTATCTCTCCTGATCTTCATGTTTTCAGCCACAGGATGAGCATCATTGTGGTATGGGATCTTGGGTTTGAGCTTCCTTAGGACCTGCCCTTCTTCATCTTCTTCAGCTTCAACTTCAGGCAATGGGGCCTTGTTCTTTTCAGCTGCTGGAATGCTCCTGGTATTCCTCTTAGGTGCATTCTTGGGCTTGGAGGAAGCTTTGGGCTTGGAGTTGCAGCCCCTGACTTGATTGCATCACCCATCAGTTTTTGTGCCTTGGGTGCTGGATCTGCAACCTCTTCTTCTTCTTCCTCTTCCATCATGGAAGGCTTCCCAATCACTCTTGCCATGGTCTTCTTGACCCTTTCTTTCCTTTTCTTTCCCTCTGCAGCAACATGCTCTTTGGGTAGAGATTCCAAAGGAGCTTGAGTAGACACTCTAGCTTTGGACATTGGTTGTCCGCACTTTTTGGCCTTTTGATTTTCAAACCAGGCTTCACTGCAGATGTGCTTAATTCCCTCTTGAGCACTTTCTTCTTGGAGCTTGCCTCATCCTCAACTGCCACGTAATCCTCATCCTCAGACTCTGAGGTCTTCTTCTTTCTTGACCTTGTGGCAGCCTTGGGAAAATTTCTCGAGTGCTTCGCTCCCTCATCTCGAGCTGCTTGAGGGACTAGTGCCCTCGCTTAATCGGATCTGCTCTTGATTTGTTCTCGCTATCACTCGTGCGACATCTTTGTGCAACCGATGCTGACCCACGTGAATAGTTATAGATGAGGTAGAGTGGATAAGCATCACAAAATGCAGAGATTTTTGCAAAAGAATGATTAAAAAAAACTTAGTTTTAGTTTCCCACTGAAAGCATTTCGGATCTACCGATTTTCAAACTCGGTGATATCGAAGCAGTTTTGGAACCTAAACTAGTGAACTCGGTCAGACCGAGTCACAGTTCTGTGGCACCGAGACTGCTAGGGTTTCACAAAGTTCAGAAATCGGTCACACCGATTTGTAATTCTCGGTCAGACCGAGACTTACAAGTGCAATGGCATCACCAAATCGGTGGGACCGAAGTTTTTCAACTTCGGTGGGTCCGAGATGGTTTCATGAAACCTAACCCTAAATTTTCGAATCGCAACTATTCTAAGGATTGATTTGATTGAATAGGAGTGTTTCAATCGTGGCAAGATGCATAATGAACACAATGTGCTGAGAATTGGACGGGGAAAGCACTATGATCGAGTCCATACCCTAGTTCGGCGGGAACTCGCGACGGCGGCAACGGCGGAGGAGAATTCCGTTGATGGCGGCGGAGACCAGCGATCGGAGGTGGTGGCGGCGAAGTCGACGATCCGTGAACCACGTTGGCGAGTGAGCTATGCGCGGGCGAGAGGATTCGGAGAAAGTTTTCCAAATTTTGCCCGTCACGATATATATAGCCCGACCACAGCGGTGTGACCGAGTGGTACAACTCGGTGGCACCGAGATGCAAAACTGTGAACAGTTATTGCAACTCGGTGTGACCGAAAAGTACAAATCGGTTGCACTGAGATGAGAACCTAGATCGACTTAGTAATCTCGGTATGACCGAAATGGAGGAATCGATCAGACCGAAAATCACAAAGAAGTTTTGGAAGTTTAAGTCTATGATTAATCGGGACTCAAGTGCTCCTCACACGAGTGGTTCAAATCTGACTTGATCAAATTTTGTGATGTAGCATGAATAGAGTTTGAGACGAGAAAAGCATAGATAGCTAGAGAAGGTTCTTAGGCATTCTTGTCCATCCACTTGGCCAAAGAAAGAAAAGCCAAACAATCAAAACAACAAGTGGATGTCCTCGAATGAGTAAAGTATGCAACCAACATGCTCACACAATAAAATGACAAATGAAATATGTGACAAAGCATGCACAACCAATTCTAGCATCTATCAAACAATTGGCGATGACTAGGTCATCTATATATGAGTATATTGACTTAGGAGTCAAATGAGAACATTTGATCATAGGTCATACTCATCGTTTAAGCTCAAGTGGGGTTACCACTTTTACATAAAGCATTTATGTGTTCACATCATTAGAGTTGCTTTGACTCAATTCTTAGAGTTAAGCTCCCCCTAGATGTGAGATCCCCCCTTAGAGGGATAAACTAACCTTGGGTTTTTTCGATGATGACTTCATGTAGGTGTTGAAGATGTGGATGCTCAATGTTGATGTAGATTGTTTGGAGCAATCCTTTGGGTTGAGTTGCACTTTCAATACCTACATGGGTTAGTCCCACAAGGAACAAACAAGAATATCCATAGACATAGAGTGATGCACACACAAAATGATGTCCATGAAAACATTAGGTTACCTTGTCCCTTGCCTTACCAACATGAGGGTTTGTTACTCCTTGAACTAGTGTAAGATATGGAAGTTGATTGCACTTGTCCTTTCCATAATGATATGAGTGAAAAATGTTGGCGGAGTCACCCTCGAGAACTCTCTAGTTCTTCTTCTTCGGGATCCACATCAACTTGATGGGAATCCTTGGTGTAGTAGTTGTACTTGATGAAGTAGAACTTGACGTAGTCTTGGGAACCCACTTGACCAAGGCCTTAGGTGCTTCTTCAAATGCATCAATCTCCTCTTGAAGCTTGTCCTTGCCTTTGTTCTTGTGGTCTTGTGGTGGAAGATCATCTTGTGCTTGTGTTCCCTTGAAGGAAGTAGGATCATACTTCTCTTGTTGAGGAACAAACTTCGTCTTGGGATATTGATCTTCTTCCCACTCAACTCCATTGGCATTGAACTTTCGCTCAAAACCAACACCTTGATTCTTCCGGTGCCTTCCTTGCTTGCGTACAATTTCCTCAAATTGCTTACTCCCGGCAAGACTCTTGTATACACCTTTCTCTATAATTCCCTTCAATAAGCTGTTTTCTTGCTCAAGTGTAACTTGGCTAAGAGGATCATTAGTGGAATCAAGAGAAATAGTAGAAGCAACAATATTGGATTTAGCATTATTATTGTTACTACTAGAAGAAGAATCTTTCTTGTTCTTGTTACTAGACTTGACTTGAGGCATGTAAGTAGATAAGAGTAAACGCTTGGCAATGTAAGAAGAACTTTTCTTACGAAGATCATCATTGATTGCCTTTAAGAACTCATGCTCTTGCTCAATATTGAGCTTTTCAAAGCGTAACTTCTCATGAGCCCTTAAAAGTTCTCGATGATCTTCAAAGATAGTTTCATGAGCTAACTTAAGAGTGTTTAGTTCTTTAGTTAGACGCTCAATTTTCTCCTTATCATTGTCATTCGTTTCAATTTGATTAGCATGATTAATTGACGTTTCATCATAGTATTCATCACTAGAGTTGTCAACAAGTAAATCATCATCACCTAGCAAGTCATCTTCATCAACATCAAAATCAACATACTCGGGGTGTTTTACCTTAGGACCTTTAGCCATGAAGCATCTACCAATTCCTTCATTTGGTGATTCAAATATGTCGTAGGAGTTGGTTGACACAAGTGCTAGACCGGCAACACCTTCATCTTGAGTGTATTCGGAGTCGGAGTGATAGCTTCTCTCGGAGTGATGGTCGAGTCGGGCCGGATACCCATTCACCAACATGAGCTTGATGTCTTCGTTTTGTGTAGCTCTTTGATGACTTGTCCTTCCGTTCCGAATCCTTGCTTCTCCGTGAGGGTCTTCGTTCATAACGATCATCTCTACTCCTTCTCTCTCTTGGTGGTGATTCTTCTCTTCTACTTCTTCTCTTGGGAGAATCTTCTCTTCTTTTGTAGGGTGCCGTACACTCATTGGAATAGTGTCTGGGTCTCCCACAATTGTAGCAATTGCGCTCTCGACTAGAAGATCTTTTGTCATTGTAGGACCTTGACTTAGAGCTTCTTTTTTTGCTTCTACTCTTTTAGAATTTGTTGAAGTTCTTCACCATTAAGCTCAATTCTTCATTGAAGGTTTGTTTCTCACTTGATGATGTGGGGGCTTCACTTGAGGCTTTGTAAGCACCACTGATGTAGGGCGGAACCCTACGTGGACGATCTTTCATGTTGGAGCGGATCCTACGGGGGAATCACGAAGAACGAGCGGAAGAACACGAGGAAATCACGGGGAGGAACGAGGGAAAACACTCAACCAACAAGGAATCGGTCACACAAATGCTAGATCAAACAACACAAAGGGAGATACATGATTCAAGGTCAACAAAGGACGACACAAACGGTAGCTGTTCTTCTCCGTGAGGAGGTCTTGATGGGGGCCACCCAAGAGGGGGTCTTGAATCCAAGGTGGATCTTCTCCGAAGAGGGGCCGCGGTCTCTCTCGTCGAGTAGATCCGGTATGGATGAGCGAAGCTCTATCTAATGAGCTAAATCAACGCTAACCTAGAAAGAGGAAGGGGATGGAGTATATATAGTCTAGGGGGGGGCGAAGAGGTACATGGTTCTCGACCCTTTACTGTGCGCAGACAGGCGGAGCCGGATGTCCGGGTGTCGGCCCGGATGTCCGGGGCTTCAGGAGGCGCCGAATGTCCGGGCTGGGGGCCGGATGTCCGGGCTGGCCTGGGTCTTCCAGACGCATCGGGCTGGGCGCCGATTTCGGGCGAGGGGCGGATATCCGGGCTTCGTGGGAGGCCGGATGTCCGGGGCCTGGGGGCGGATGTCCTTGCCTGTGGTCTTCGGCTGCTGTGGTGGTGGCCGGATGTCCGGCTGGGGCGGATGTCCGGCTTCTGGAAGGGCTGATGTCCGGCCGACGCCGGATGTCCGGGCTCTGCAGACTTTCTCCGTTCCTCTCGTCGTGTTCCTTCATCCTTGTACTTGGGGACTTGTCCATCATTCCGAGCATCTCCGAGAGGGTCTCCTTGGTACCTAGGAATGCATAGAGTCCTCGCCTTAGGTAGCAACCATGTCTCACACGAATGGAAAGGGGAAGCATTTAGGAACGGGTTCACCTTGTGTCCAATGGCGAATAGTCGAGGTCTCATCTCATGTATCCTTGGGGCTTGGAGAGTAGTCGGAGTGTACATGGTGATGAACGTGGGATGCTCCGCATCATCTCCCCTCCCTTGGGAAAGATCCGACCTCGGATCGTGATCCTCATCACCATGGAAACAGTTGTCGTAGACAGACTTGTAGTTGGACAAAGTTGAAGACATGACGCAATCCAAGTAGTCCAAGGTGTCGCCGGAGTGATAGACATGCAAAAAGAGCAAACACAAGAAACACTCGGAAATACAATGGTTAGCGCACACAAAGTGTCCATCATGTAAGAATGAGTCCGTGCGGCAAGATTGGTCGTGACAAAGTACATGAAGCTTAGCAAGATGATATGGAATGAGATGTAAAGCATTCATGGGAGCAAAAGCATTCAATGTGCACACAGTTGTGTTATGAGTATGAGCAATGCAACCACGGTGCAATATGATGTCATAATGGGATGGTGCATCAAAAGCATGAACATAGCAATGGATGCTCAATATGTGAATGTCATCATGCAATTGATGGAGGACCATATGATCATGATGTATGAAAATGCCATCAAGGAAGATCACAACAAATTTGCTAAGGAAGTGAACAAGCTCATATATCATGGATGTCATGGAAATAGGTGCAACAAGGCAAGCATAATGTGAGTCAATCCATGTATAGGGTGCAAACTTGTGGTGAGTATGATATGTCCATCGAGCATGACATGTATGAGCACAATCAACAAATATGGAGATGGTGGTGTACCAATGCTCGATGTCGTGGCATGAGTGGAATTCCAAAGATGCATCCAATAAGTGCGAGCGCTCCTCAATGTGAAGGTCCAAAGAGCCAATCTCCAATGTTGCTCCTCCATCCAATAGATGTAGCATGTAGACAACAAGAAAGAAACAACAATGAAAGAGTGACCCATCCAATATGCAAACTTGAGGATGGCTCAAAGGGAAGGAGTTCACCTTATGAATGTTCCGGAAGATGTTGGAGTTGCACATCATGTATGCCTTCACATAACCAATATGTCTCATGACGGTAATTCCTTGTGAATCCTTCAAAATGAAAGAACATGACAAACACTCGGAAAAACAAATGAGGTTAGCGGAAGTGCAAAACCTATCATTCATGTGGTAAGATACCGAACAAGTGTATGCATCATGCTCATCATAAGAAAGTACAAGGGAGGATTTCAAAGTATGGAGGCATATGATGTAAGAACATCCAAATACAAGAGGCTCAATCAAACAAGCATGCATCACAAGTAATATGTCCAAGTCTCCAAGATCATGAAGCATAGAGGCAACTATTGGAGGCAAGCGACAATAAACAAGATATATCATGTGAGAGGCACGAACATATATGTCATCAACCCAAGAAAGCGAGTAATAGTGGAACATGGTAGATGCAACATAGCAAGCAATCATATCTATCAAGTCAAGCAAGCTAGTAGTGCGAAGATGCAACGTACTAGAAGGAATCATGGTAAGCATGTCATGTGTGCAAATAGTGGGCATGAATAACTCACATGGCATAGCACAAGCATGAAAGCAAGGTATGAGCAAAATAGCATCAATAGCATGGGGCACATGATAAACATGGCAAAAGCAACAAGGATCTCCACCAAGCATGCAAATACACATAGAAGTAGCATAATTGTGAATCATGGGTAAGTGCAAGCAAGGGTCACAATTGCATGGCAAAGGTATAGAAGCAAGCATAGCATGCAAAGTGAACACGGTAAAATGAGCATGAATCGACAAGTGGTAAATAGCCCATAGCCGTGTGAGAGCCAAGTAGAGGAGTTAGCGTAGTCCTTGCGCCAAGGGGCGTTGGTGAGTATAGTCCATGGGATCCCAAAGCATCATTGCTCTCAAGAGCTCGTTTCGTCAACTCATGGGATTGAGATGTTGACGAGTGTATGTGGGTACCTACACAAAACAAGGACAAAGGGAAAATTGTGTGTGCGTGGTAGATGTACACATCATCCATCATGATGCGCACGTGCATGTGTCGGTTAGCACAAAATATCCAATGCTCAAATAAATGAGATGCGTGATATAGAAACATGTCATCCATCATGAGAGGTTTGTTATTATGTATAGCATAATGGAGACTCAAATTGTGTAATGCATCATGAGAAATATGTAGAGCATTGTTATCCATGGAATGCATATGGTTCACGCAATTATGGGAATCATGCAAAGTATGAGATGCATCAAAATCTCCTAATATGTATGAGGAAACTATGGGGGTCTCCTCATGAGCAAGAGTAGAAACATCACGTGGAGAATGTTGACAACATCCAAAACAATGCATATTTGGAACAATGTGATCATGACATGGAATAGTAGACAATTATAAATCATGTAAAGGAAGCATGGCAATATCATCACATGAAAAACAAAAGCCAATGACCATCATCTCGCCATCTATGCCATAAGTGCAAATGGGATTTATTTTAATGGGGCATGCATAGTTACTATGTTGAGATTGAAATGATGCAATATGGGAGATCTCACTCATAGCATATGACAAGTTCAAAGGATTATCAAACATAATGTGACCAAAAGAATTTTCACATGATATCCTATGGAGCATAACATCACAACTAGGCAACTCAACATGCTCATCATCATATTCATCATAAATAGGTAAGTCAAGGCATGAAGAAGTTTCACTAGCATGAAGCATGGTAATAGGTGGGTCAACATCATGGGAGCAGTCAATGTCAAGATGGTCCACTAGTGGGACAAGAGAAGTACCATCACCTATGTTACCTTTGGAGCATCGCTCATGTGTTGTAGGCGAGGTGTCAACGATCCATTCGTTGTCATCTTCATCTTGATGGAACCATGTGGGGGTGTATCATCGCCCACCATGGCCATCGCTGCTCCAATGTAGGGATGGACTCTTCGAGGATAGGCATGTCGTCATGTAGGAGACCTAGCACCAAAGAAGAAAACACACTAGGAGTAGAGGTTAAGTCATTAGAAATCATAGTGGCCTCATGTGCCGTGTCAACTACCTCACTCACTAAGTGTTGTGGCTCACTCACTCCCTCAAGGATGCTCTCACTCGTATGGTGGGTGGAGTCACTCAAATGGCGCCAACCTCACATAGGATGTGTGCATGCTCTCATGTGTGGGGCTAGTGGTGGTCACACTCATCCTCATAGGAAATGCTCTCAATGTCACGTATGGTGGAGTCACTCATGTCACTCATGGGGTGGTGGCTCTCCTCACATGGCAATTGGGGCATCTCGACATATGTGGGTGCCGGAGAGATGTAGGTGCAAATGTCTCCATGCGCGGTCGCGTAGCTTGACTCGGAGTATGAGTCCAATGTGGGCGCTGTCTTCATGTTGTTGAAGAGGTTCGCGCTCGTCGCCGTGGTCGAAGGGGATGGCCCTTGCTCGACCGCCTTGTCACCGCCTTGGTGTTGGAGGCCCATATGATGTGGCGCCTCATAGCTCGTCTCCATGACCGAAGGGAGTTTCCCATGCTCGGCCATCTTCCTTGAGGGGCTTCCGAAGATGGAAGTGTCGCCTTGCTCGTAGGTGGTCGCCTTTTTGTTGAAGGTGTCGATGTAGGCGAACTCACGGGAAGTAGGCGAAGATGCCGTACGTCCAAAGGCGAAGATGCCTTGAGAACACTTGGCGAAGATGCCGAAGTGGTTGATGTAGCCGTAGCGCCGTCTTGGTGGTGCTCGTCTCGCGGTCTTCTCTTGTGCTTATGAAGCTTCGACTTGGCATGAAGTAGGGCTTGTTGGGAATTGTGCATTTGCGCTTGTGGAGCGTCTTCATGATGATGATGTCGTTGTCGTGCTTGAGCTCCTTGGCGTTCGTCGTCGTCGTGCACATGATGCTTGGAGGTGACTTTCCCTTCATGACGATGTTGATCACGAATGTGATGGTGGTCTCCATCGGGATGTGGACGACTTGCGCTTGCATCGCTTGGGCGCTCCGAAGACTTGTGGCTTGAACGTCGCCGTCTTGAAGATGACGAAGGGGAAGAAGACTTGATCAAGGCCCGAATCTCCTCCATCCTTGCATCTTGCTCCTCTTTATGTGCGGCAAGCTTCTTGTCGAAGTAGTCCCTTCTCCTTGCTTCGGAGTGATGAATGTCGATGGAGATGTTCTCGATGCGCTCTCGCATCTTGATTGTGTGCCTTGCACTTGTCGTTGTAGATCGAAGAGAGACGCTTTGGTGATGTAGTTGTTCACGCCGTCGTTGTTGTCGAAGACCGGAGATGAAATGCCTTGCTTATCCATCACAAGACTCGAGCACATATGAGTGGGAGAAAGAGAAGAACTTATACCAATGTACCTTGACCGATGTTGAAAATGAATCAAGTTCACTCAAATGCGGACAATGAAATAGCACTATTGGTACCAATCCTTGTCGGTTCTCACACCTACACAAGTAAAGCTTACGGAGGAGATCGGTGAGGATAGTGGCACAAAAATTTGATGCAAAATGTTAGCAAGAGTCAATAATGTTGAAAGAGATTCACAAATTCGCAAGTGAAACAAATGGACCAATAGCAAAGAATGGCACACGGAAACACACACTCGGATAGATAAATGGGGTCGTGCAACCAAGGAATGAGCACAAAATGTGGAATCCACGGAAAATGCTCGTGTTGCACAACTCAAGAGAGACGCTAGCACGATTGCTCAATAGGCGGATACGACACTTGTGCACAACCTATAAGATGCAAAATGGATAAACTTCTATCCCAAGTATGCTATGTATGTATGGTTCCCGGTGTTTCTCTCAAGATGATCCAAGATGATCGGATATGACAATCTTATATGCAATGTGGTATGATGCTATGGCACTTGCTTACAAGCTTCTTTGCTCTCTTTCTTTTGCTTAAAAGCTTTATTTTTTTATGGCCACTTTGCACAATGCACAAACCAAGATAGCAATTGTGTATATGCGGGAACAAACTTGAGACACAATGGATGATATGATACCAATATGATATGGTATGGTATGTAATGGAAGGTATGATCACTAATGTGCACAAGTAACGTTGCCGCAATACTCAAATGGCTAGTCTCGATAGGCAAGTAACGCAAAAGTAAGGCTAGGGGTTAACAATGCAATGGCAACGGGAATATACAATGGAGGGATACCACGATACCAAGATGATATGGAGGTTACCGTCCGGCGATGATGAGTAGCGGTGTTCTTGATGTAGATACCAAGATGATGGAGACTCGTCCCTAAGTAGCGAAACACCTTAGGAAACGGAAAACCGCGAACTCAAAATCTCAAACGCCAAATGTCAAAATGGTGGTAGCGGAATGCGGTGGTGGTTTGCACTTGGCAACGCGGAAGTGGAATGATGGGCTATACACGTGTCGGAGTTGAAGTTGCCATCCCTAAGTAGCCGAAACACCTTAGGAGACACAAGCCACAACTCAAACAAGCTCAAACAACTATTGGGTTAAGTTGAGGTGGTTGAAGTGTATGGTGGGCAAGCCTATCTGCGGAAGTTATGGTGGTGGTGGTGGTTGATGAAGATGTAACCGTCCCTAAGTAGCCTAAACACCTTAGGAGACTCGAATCACAACTCAAACAACCTCAAATGCAAAGGGGAACAAAATTGGTTAGGTTGCAGAAGTCGGTGGTGGCTAAGCGGATGATATGGTGGATGGCCTAGGCAAACTTGCCAAATTTTCAAAAATTTGATGGAGTCAAATGGTGGTGGTAGTATTTTTATGGGAAGGGGGATGTCAATAGCTTCAAAACAAGCTAAAGAACGTCAAAATAGGACTCCGGATGAATTAGTTATGGACAAAACGGTGAAACGGAAAAAACAGAAATCCCAGGGGCCGGACATCCGGGGGCCGGGCCGGATTTCCGGGACCTGATGTCCAGAACCGAGCGGATTTGGTGCTCCAGGGGCCGGATGTCCAGCTTGGGGCCCGGATGTCCGGCCGGATGGCTGGATGTCCGCCTGAGGTCGGATGTCCGCCCGAGGTCTGGATGTCCGCCCGACGAATCCCGATCTCGTTTGGGGCGGAAATTTTTGAATTGGGGGCGGAAATTGATGATTTCAAGGTCAAAATTGGAGAGATTTCGTGGATGGAAAGTGGGGAAACTTGGGGAAATGCTAGATCCACTTGAAACCAAGAAAATCCACAGATCAAAATCAACAAAACATCATCAAAACTAACAAATCACAAAAAAAAATTTGGGGCTATTTTTGGTGGGGATTTTCGGATTTAGGACGAAATCAACAAAATCAAGCTAGAAAACACGGGGTACGGGCTCCAAAAACGTGATCAACCTAATCTCTGATCCATAGATGATGTAGGGCAGAACCCTACGTGGACGATCTTTCACGTTGGAGCGGATCCTACAGGGGAATCACGAAGAACGAGCGGAAGAACACGAGGAAATCACGAGGAGGAACGAGGGAAAACACTCAACCAACAAGGAATCGGTCACACAAATGCTAGATCAAAGAACACAAAGGGAGATACATGATTCAAGGTCAACAAAGGACGACACAAACAGTAGCCGTTCTTCTCCGTGAGGAGGTCTTGATGGGGGCCACCCAAGAGGGGGTCTTGAATCCAAGGTGGATCTTCTCCGAAGAGGGGCCGCGGTCTCTCTCGTCGAGTAGATCCGGTATGGATGAGCGAAGCTCTATCTAATGAGCTAAATCAACGCTAACCTAGAAAGAGGAAGGGATGGAGTATATATAGTCTAGGGGTGAAGAGGTACATGGGTCTCGCCCTTTCTCAGGCGCAGACAGCGGAGCCGGATGTCCGAGTCGGCCGGATGTCCGGGCTTCGGGGAGGCGCCGGATGTCCGGCTGGGGCCGGATGTCCGGCTGGCTGGGTCTTCTAGACGCAATCGGTGCGGCGCCGGATTTCGGGCGAGGGCCGGATATCCGGCTTCGTGGGAGGCCGGATGTCCGGGGCCTGGGGCCGGATGTCCGGCCTGTGGTCTTTCAGCTGCTGGTGGGCGCGGATGTCCGGCTGGGGCCGGATGTCCAAGCTATGGGAGGGGGCGGATGTCCGGCCGACGCGGATGTCCGGCTCTGCAGACTTTCTCCGTTCCTCTCGTCGTGTTCCTTCATCCTTGTACTTGGGGACTTGTCCATCATTCCGAACATCTCCGAGAGGGTCTCCTTGGTACCTAGGCATGCATAGAGTCCTCGCCTTAGGGAGCAACCATGTCTCACACGAATGCAAAGGGGAAGCATTTAGGAACGGGTTCACCTTGTGTCCAATGGCGAATAGTCGAGGTCTCATCTCATGTATCCTTGGGGCTTGGAGAGTAGTCGGAGTGTACATGGTGATGAACGTGGGATGCTCCGCATCAACCACTCAACTTGTTGTGAAGTTCCTCCTTATCCTTGAGTGACATCTCATGCGCAACAATTCTTCCAATGACTTCCGTAGGCTTGAGATCTTTGTAGTTGGGCATCATTTGGATCAATGTGCACACGGTATCATATTTTCCATCCAATGCTCTTAGGATCTTCTTGATGATGAATCCATCGGTCATCTCTTCACTTCCTAAGCCGACAATCTCATTTGTGATGAGAGCAAGCCTAGAGTACATTTCAGCGACACCTTCACCATCCTTCATTTTGAACTTGTCAAGCTGACTTTGGAGCACATCCAACTTGGATTCCTTGACGGAGTCGGTACCTTCGTGCATATCAATCAAAGTATCCCAAATTTCCTTTGCATTCTCAAGACGGCTGATTTTGTTGAATTCTTCGGGGCACAATCCATTGAAGAGGATATCACAAGCTTGAGCGTTGTATTGCAACATCTTGAACTCATCCGCACTAGCTTCACGGTTCGGTTCTCTCCCATCAAAGAATTCACCTTGCAAGCCAATACACACAATAACCCAAACGGCGGGGTTATGTCCGAGAATATGCATTTTCATCTTATGCTTCCAACTAGCAAAATTAGTGCCATCAAAGTAAGGACCTCTACGGTGATAATTTCCCTCGCTAGACGCGATACTCTCCTAGGTTGTAAAACCAAGGCTATGACCACCAAAAGCTATGGAAATCAAAGCAAATGGAGACCAAAGCTCTGATACCACTTGTAGGACCTTGAAGTATGTCTAGAGGGGGGGTGATAGACTACTTGACCAATAAAAACTTAACCTTTTCCCAATTTTAGACTTTGGCAGATTTTAGCTATTTTAGAACAAGTCAAGCAATCTTCACACAATTCAAGCAAGCATGCAAAGAGTATATAGGCAGTGGAAAATAAAGCATGCAACTTGCAAGAATATAAGGGGAAGGGTTTGGAGGATTCAAACGCAATTGAAGACACGGATGTTTTTGTCGTGGTTCCGATAGGTGGTGCTATCGTACATCCACGTTGATGGAGACTTCAACCCACGTAGGGTAACGGTTGCGCGAGTCCATGGAGGGCTCCACCCACGAAGGGTCCACGAAGAAGCAACCTTGTCTATCCCACCATGGTCGTCGCCCACGAAAGACTTGCCTCACTAGCAGTAGATCTTCACGAGGTAGGCGATCTCCTTGCCCTTACAAACTCCTTGGCTCAACTCCACAATCTTGTCGGAGGCTCCCAAGTGACACCTAGCCAATCTAGGAGACACCACTCTCCAAGAAGTAACAAATGGTGTGTTGATGATGAACTCCTTGCTCTTGTGCTTCCAATGATAGTCTCCCCAACACTCAACTCTCTCTCATAGGATTTGAATCTGGTGGAAAGAAGATTTGAGTGGAAAGCAACTTGGGGAAGGCTAGAGATCAAGATTCATATGGTTGGAATGGAATATCTTGGCCTCAACACATGAGTAGGTGGTTCTCTCTCAGAACTGGTTAGTTGGAAGTGTAGGTTTGTTCTGATGGCTCTCTCCACGAATGAAGAGGAGGTGGATGGGTATATATAGCCTCCACATAAAATCTAATCGTTACACACAATTTACCAAACTCAGTGGGACCTAATCATCAAACTCGGTCAGACCGATTTAGTAAACCTAGTGACCGTTAGGATTTTCGGTGGGACTGACATGCATCTCGGTAGGACCGATATGGTTAGGGTTAGGGCATAACGTAATCTCGTGAGACCGATTACACAAACTCGGTGAGACCAAATTTGGTAATTAGCTAAACAGAGAGTTGGTCAGGTAAACTCGATGGGATCGATTTGCTCTTTCGGTGAGACCAAAAAGTTACAAAAGGGAAACAGAGAGTTTACATTGTAATCTCGGTGGGACCGATTCGCTCTTTCGGTGAGACCGAAAAGTTTCAAGGAAGCAGAGATTACAATCCCATCTCGGTGAGACCGAGATCCCTGTCGGTGAAACCGGTTTGCCTAGGGTTTGTGGCAGTGGCTATGACATCTGAACTCGGTGGCGCCGGATAGAAAGAATCGGTAGGGCCGAGTTTGACTCTGGGTTTAGGTCATATGTGGATATGAGAAAGTAGTGGAGGGTTTTGGAGCATATCACTAAGCACATGGAGCAAAAGGCTCATTAAGCAACACGTCATCCCTTGTTGATAGTATTGGCTTTTCCTATAGACTCAATGTGATCTTGGATCACTAAAATGTAAAATGTAGAGTCTTGAGCTTTTGAGCTTGAGCCAATCCTTTGTCCTTAATATTTTGAGGGATCCACTTTCATCATCCATGCCATGCCATTCATTGAGCTTTCCTGAAATGTTTATCTTGGAATAGAATTAGCTCAATGAGCTATATGTTGTTATGAATTACCAAAAACACCTAGGGATAGTTGCACTTTCAGCTACCCTCGGAGTATTTTGACATGGCGATAGTATGCTTTGGATTAGTTATTGGATATTATTATGAATTGGAATACAGGGTGATAGATGAGATCGGAGTATTTTTGGGGATAAATTCCGTCATTAAGTTGGTCAGGTACCACTGAAACGGGCTTTTCCCAGTGCAACCACATTTGCCTTTTATAGGGAGGCCCTAATGCGGTCTGTTGTCATGCCTCTCGCGGGTGCCTCCAACGAGGGAAGGTTATGGGCGCGCGCTACCCTGATCAGGTAGGCGTACATAAACCTTGTGTGCCCATAGTTGTTGTAGCCGGCTTTGTCCCCGTTTGGGACCGTTTTTGTTTTGCCACGAATGTGGCCATTGATGCCTTTGGTAGGCACGGGGCCACCCAGGACTGAACCCAAAAGGGGTGTTGGTCGGAGTGGCCGGGAGAGTGTCATGGCAGTAGGTCAGTTTTGTCGGAACATCATTGGTCCACCTGAATGGGAGTGCGAGGCCATGGTTCCTGTGGTGTGGGTAAAGTGTGCTACCTCTGTAGAGAGTGTGTGTTTAAACTATCGATAGCCGCGTCCTCAGTCATGGGCATAAGTTCGTACTAGGTCACACCGTTCGACCAACACTCACGTGACGGAATGACTTTTGATGCTTTATATGTTGATGTTTTATGAGCAGTAACAGTTGGCAGGATGCAGATGATGATATTGAGATGATCTTGAGGATGATCATTCAGTTTATGATGTGGTCATGAGGTGATCATGTGATGTTTTGATCACAAGGTGAACAGGCGGATCACGAGGTGATCGAGATGGTATATTGCTTGGCCAGATAGCCAAGAATGAGATGGTTACTGAGATATGAGATGGTGGTTTATCAGTATTGTAGTAGTTCATATCATGATTAGTAGTTGGGTTCGCATCATAGTTGTTTTTATTTAATTAATCTGCTAATGCTATGTTTTTGTGTTGCCTTGATGCTTTTGGTTGTTGTGAGCTTGCAAGTACATTCAATGTACTGACCTGGTGTGTCATGCCAGATTGCAGGTGCTGCCGTGATTGATTGCTTTGCTTGTCGAGGTTACCATGCGTGCGAGCTAGATCGTGTCCCAGCCAGAGTCCCTGCAGAGTGGAGTTCACCACCTTCGTCGTTGTTCCGCTGCTAGAAGTATTCCGCTGCTACGAGTTGTTCCGCTGCTAGCATAGAGCAAGTGTAGTATCGCAGTCATAGTGTCACCGTGCTGATGTGATCCTTTGTAACATTAGACACTTGTATCATTATCCTTTGTAATAAGAGTTGATTTGTTCTATGTCAAGCAGTGTCGTATTCCAGAAGACTTCATCTCGATCTCTGGGCTGGAATACATGGCGTTCCGATTTCTCTGAGCCGGGGTGCCATAGGCTTGGTATCAGAGCAAGTCTGGCTGTAGGACGCCCTAGTCAGCGCGAGCGGTAGAAACCGGTAGTTTAGAGTCTATCTTGTTTGTTGCATTTGGTCGCTGCATTTGTTTGTTGCATAGCATGCACATAGTCTTAGTTTTTTGTTGCTAACGGTTTAATCTGGTGAGTGTAGATGGCATCTGTTCGGATCCACTACAGCTCCGCCACTGTATTTATTCATGTTTCTTTTCTTGCTCATTCTTCGGTGTTTGGCGTCATTTCTGTCCCAGCAGAGTGATGCCAATTGATCCTGACACTGTTTGCAAAAATGGTGTTCAGGTATCGCGCTGATATCCTTGTTTCAGCCCCGCCTATCGTTTCGGTGGTAGACATGTTGCTACCCCGGATCGTCCTTTTTATCTTGTCGTGTTGGCAACCCTTACACTACAAAAAAATACACTTCCGTGATGATACGTGTTTGTCACAGTATGTCGCGTTTTTTGTCATGCATGTACATCCATGACAAATTTATGACAGAATCAAGATAGTCATACCTGTGCCGTCGTAGAAGTGTTCCATGACATTACCAAAATTATCATCACGGAAGTGTCCACTTCCATGACGATAAATCACGCGTCACAGAAGTGCTTTCGTCAAGGGTGACCGACATGTGCCATCCACCGTAACGGAACGCCGTTAAGCTATCAGGTCGGGTTTTGGATCCGATAACCCGTTAAGAGCCCCGACCAATGGGAAATTTCCACGTGTAAAATTCTTATTGGCTGGACGAAACACGTGTCAGCTCGTCAGTGGGTCAGATAGGCCCCTATTATACGTCCACACGTGGCACGGTTGTAGCGCCCCAGATTCGATGCGCCAGGTGTCCGCCAGTTATTCGTCGTTGTTGCCATGTCATTTGCTTGCGTGTTGCACTTTGCCATGTCATCATTTGCATTTCATATCATGTCATCATGCGCATTTCATTTTGCATACGTGTTCGTCTCATGCATCCGAGCATTTTCCCGTTGTCCGTTTGCCATCCCAAGCACTCCTATGTCTCCGGCGCCCCTTTTACCTCTTTTCGGTAATGCGGGTATTAAACTTTCTCGAATGGCCCGAGGTTTGTTAAGCGGCCTTGGTATAGCACCGTAGACCGCTGTCAAGTTTCGTGCCATTTGGAGGTCGTTTGATACTCCAACGGTTAACCGGTAACCGCAAAGCCTCTTTGTGTGCAGCCCAACACCCTTCGAAGTGGCCCAAAACCCAGCAAACTCCCTCCATGCTCTCAGTCGTTCGATCACGATCGCGTGGCAAAACCGCACCTCATTTGGACTCTCCTAGCTCCCTCTACCTATAAATACACCCTCCCGAAATTCGCGGATCAATCCCCCCAAACCCTAGATCTCGCCCTCCTTGCCGGACACGTCCGATCTGGACCGGACATGTCCGACCCGCTCCCGCCGCCGCTCTCCTCCAACCGGCGCGCACCACGTAACCTCCGCTGCCCGCCCGCCGCTTCGCCCGCCCGCCCGGCCCATGCCGCCCGGGCAGCCCGCCGCCCAGCGCCGCCGCCCTCGCTTCGCCGCCCGCCGCCGTTGACCGCCGGCGCTCGCCGCCGCCCGCCCGCCGGCTGTCGCCACCGCCTCCGCCGACGGCCGCCGCCCGCCGCCGTCGCTCGGCCGCGCCGCCTCACGGTTGCCGCCCGGCCGCCGTCGCCCCCCTGCCGGCGACCTCCGCGCCACCGAGTCCGCCGCGCCTCCCGGCCTCCCGGCGCGCCCGTCCCGCCTCGCCGCCTCCTCCGCCAGTGCCGCTCCGGCCTCCTCCCCGCCCCGGCCCCGAGCTCCGGCCGCCGTCCCCGTCGTCTCTGGCGAGATCCGGCTCGCCTTGTAATCCGTGCCATGTAGTTGACCTTTTTTCCCCTCCAAATTAATCTAAGTCCCCAAATTGTTGCATATTTTATTGCATTTTCATCGCATCATAACTCTGTGCATGTAGCTCCGTTTTGCGTGTATAATATGTCGAAATGTTCGTCTCGAAGAGTAGATCATTTCATCTCATTGCATCATTTTCATTTGAGCTCATCTTGATGCCCTAAATGCTGTTGGAAGAGTGCTATGTGATGTTAGTTTACGCTTTCTTAATGAACATGCACTTTGTCATTTTGCCATGATTGATGTGTGCATCCTATGAACTTGAGTCCTACATGTGTTTTGTAATATGCCATGCCATCTTTACAGGGGTATATGCCATGTATTTTTGTGATCAATGTGGTGACTAGCACAAGCATGCAAACTAGGTGTCTTGTTGTTGCTGATTTCAGCCTTGTTTTGCTGATATTTTTATGCCATGTTAACTTGATGCTACCGAGAGATCCATGCTTATTTTGAGATACTTCAGTAAGGATGTTTTGTTAAACATGTCTTTCTATATCCATCCATGCCCTTGTTTGCAATTATGGAGTGCCATAGCTTGAGTCAATCGAGCTCTACTTTTGCTATAAAATGTTTCCTGGCAGATTGTTTACATGTTATTCAATTTTGCCAAGGTTGTTGTAGTTGATCCGTGTATGCTATGGTGTTGTTCTTGCCATGTATAGCTTATATGCCATGTCTTCTTACTGTTGGTTGCCTTGCCATGCCATGTATTGCTCTGTGGTGAGTGGTTCAAGCTCACCAACATGCCTACTTATCGTTGTTCCTGCCATGTATGAATCTGTAACCATTGCTTCTATCGCTGACGGGGCCTTTCAGGCTATCTAAAATACCACCATCGTAAAGGAGGATTCGAAGAAGACGGCATGACCGGGAGAGAGACGCAAGGATGGTAACTTGCCATGTTTACATGGGTGCCATCATATCTTCTGATCCTTTTTGGCTCATGGTCAGTAAGGGACTTTTGTTCTATGCATTTAGTAGATTCATGCCATGCCTTTGTTTGCCATGTTAAGTTCCTGAACATGTTTTTTCATAGCTCTAAACATTGCAACCTGATGTTATTTCTGCCAATGCCTGAAACTGTTATTATTTGCAATCTTGCCATGTCATTTTGAGCATGTTCTAGTGATTTCTGGAGATAGCTCAGTGTTCATGTTTTGTAATGCTTTACCTGTACATCATGCCCATGCCTTTTGTTATTATGTTGAGGTGCTGTAGCATGTTTTTTTGATGCTTGCAATATGCCTAGTTGCTGTTTTGGACAGCTTGTCCTTTAAACTTGTATAGAGTGCATGTGTTGAACCGTTGCTCCGTTTTGAGTGTGCTCTATATGAAACTTGCTTGATTTTGCATGTAGCTTCATATTATCATGTTGCATCCTTGTTTTGAGGTGTTTGCTTGATGTTTGTATGCATTTTGCATCAATGCCATGTTTATCTTGTTTTGCTCATATCTTCTAGGCCGTAGCTCCGAATCTAATGAACTTTATATGTAACTTGACTAGAATTTCGTGTAGATCATCGTGGTGCATGTTAACGTGCTGTTTAACAACTTGAACATAAAGTTATTCAGATCTGGACCAATTTCGAAATAATGCATATGAGGACTTACCGGAATTGTTCTATGTTGTTCCCGGCCTCATTTAAACTTGTTGATGTGTTGCTCTTGTTTGCATCATCTCTTGCCATGAGTAGCTTCATCTAGCCTTGTCATGCATCATGCTTGTTGTGCATCATGTCTTGTTCATGTGTGGTGTGTTTACTATGTTGTGTGCTTCTTCTTGTTAGTTCCTGTTTCGTTGCGATCGTGAGGATTCGTTCGTCTACGCTTGGTTCGGCTTCATCCGTTCGTCTTCTTCATGGACTCGTTCTTCTTCCTTGCGGGATTTCAGGCAAGATGACCGCTACCCTGGATCTCACTACTATCATTGCTATGCTAGTTGCTTCGTTCTATCGCTATGCTGCGCTACCTATTACCTGTTATCAAGCCATCCCAAATTGCCATGTCAGCCTCTAACCTTTTGCACCCTTCCTATGCAAACCGTTGTTTGGCTATGTTACCGCTTTGCTCAGCCCTCTTATAGCGTTGTTAGTTGCGGTGAAGATGAAGTTTGTTCCTTGTTGAACATGGAGATGTTGTTCCTTGTTGGAACATGTTTTACTTGTTGGGATATCACAATATATCTTATTTAATTAATGCATCTATATATTTGGTAAAGGGTGGAAGGCTCGGCCTTATGCCTGGTGTTTTGTTCCACTCTTGCCGCCCTAGTTTCCGTCATATCGGTATTATGTTCCCGGATTTTGCGTCCCTAACGCGGTCGGGTGATTTATGGGACCCCTTGACAGTTCGCTTTGAATAAGACTTTTCCAAAGAAGGCCCAACATTGGTTTTACCATTTGCCTCACCTATGCCCTTTTTCCTTGGGTTTTCGGAGCCCGAGGGTCATCTTTATTTTAGCCCCCGGACCAGTGCTCCTTCGAGTGCTGGCCCGGACTAGAGCCCTGCAGCGCCCCTCAAGGCAACTTGAGGTCTGGTTTTAGTTGTATGGACTGCTCATCCGGTGTGCCTCGAGACCGAGATATGTGCAGCTCCTATCAGGATTTGTCGGCACATTCGGGCGGCTTTGCTGGTCTTGTTTTATTGTTGTCGAAATGTCTTGTAGCCGGATTCCAGACCGATCGGTCTTCCTGGGAGAAGGAATATCCTTCGTTGATCGCGAGAGCTTATCATGGGCTAAGTTGGGACACCCTTGCAGGGTTTAAACTTTCGAGAGCCGTGCCCGCGGTTATGTGGCAGATGGGAATTTGTTAATATCCGGTTGGAGTAAACTTGAAGCAAACTCTCCTAAAATACACCAACCATGTGCGTAACCGTGAGTGTCTCTTTTCGGGGTTGATCGAGAGGAGAACACGGTTTCTGGGTTATGTCTGACGTAAGTAGGAGTTCAGGATCACTTCTTGATCATTACTAGTTGACGACCGTTCCTTTGTTTGTCTTCTTGCTCTCATTTGTGTATGTTAGCCACCATATTATGCTTAGCCGCTGCTGCAACCTCACCACTTTATCCCTTGCTTTTCCCTTTAAGCTTTGCTAGTCTTGATACCCATGGTAATGGGATTGCTGAGTCCTCGTGGCTCACAGATTACTGCACCACCAGTTGCAGGTACAGGTTGCGCGATGATCATGACGTGAGAGCGATGTTTGCCTGTTTTGGAGTTCTCCTTCTGCTTCTTCGATCAGGGGATAGGTTCCAGGTCGGCAACCTGGGCTAGCAGGGTGGATGTCGTTTGAGTTTCTGTTAATGTTTCATCCGTAGTCGGATGTTGTTCTCATGTATGTTGTTGATGTATTCTTGTGGCATTTGTGCCTTATGTATGTATCCCCATCTATTATGTAATGTTGATGTAATGATATCCACCTTGCAAAAGCGTTTCAATATGCGGGTCTATCCTTGGTGGGACCTTCGAGTTCCTTTTGGATAGGGTCGCATATTGGGCGTGACAACGGCCCAACAGAGGCCCATTCTTGTGAAAAGGCCGGCCCGTTTGACTTGGTCAAAAGGTGGCGGGCCGGCCCATGGAAAGCTTGTTAACGGTTTGTTCGCATATAGCCCATTTACAGCCCGCTAACCTAAGGCCCGTTACGCCCTATCTGAATTAGGCCCAGTAGCGTCATCTGGGCCACCCAATATGATTCCAGCCCGTTTTCACTTCTGGCCCATGTATGGCCCATGACGTCTTTCGGCCCATATGAGGCCCTATGTAACTCTTGGCCTATTAACGGCCCGTGGTGAAACTGGCCCGTAATGAATAGTGTATCACTTTACACCCATTAACGGCCCGTGGTGAAATCGCCCGTAATGAACAAAGTATCACTTTATACCCATTAACGACCCGTTATTCGCTTGGGCGTTTCAGCCCATGTTATCTTTCGCCTTCTCGAGCCCATTTATTCTTGGGCTCATTTCGGCGATTCGCTACTTACGACCCGTTACTATCATTTTCTGCTTGTGGGCCAAATTCAGCCCGTGGTTACAGTCGGCCCGTTTGTGGTCCGTTAATACGTTGGGCCGTTTTCATAGCATCATCAAATACGGCCTATTAATGATGGCCCGTTATGGTCGGCCCATGAACGGACGATTCCAACTCTAGCCCGTTTACGGCCATAATGCAGCCTGTTATTGGCCCATGTTTGGCCAATCGATCATACTGCCCGTATAAGGCCCATTGATGATACGGCCCGTAGAAGGCCCATTGTTTCTACGGCCCGTAAAAGGCCCATTGTTTCTATGGCCCGTAGAAAGCCAATTGTTTCTACGGCTCGTAGAAGGCCCACTGTTTCTATGGCCCGTAGGAGGCCCAGTGTCACTACAGTAAATATTAGCCCATGGTTATTGTGGCCTAGTTTTGAAAAATAGGTTATTGCAGCCACTAGCAAACCGCGGAAAAAGAACTGCAATGACTACAAGCAAACAAATAAACAAGACAACAAGGAAATAAATAAGCAAGCAACTTACGCTAGGCTATCGCGGCTGTCACACATATTACATCCACTGGGCATCAAAGTTCGCCACCAAAGGCAAATAAACGCTACCGACAAAAGAATATACAAAACCGAGAGCACTTCGAAGGCACTAGGCCCGCCAGGTCGGGCCCCCAAACAGTGAAGAAGCTCAAGAGACCTCGGTTGTGTCAACAATAGATGCATCAACACTAGATTTAAGGCATGATGGTGCGACGGCAGTCCTCCTCGACATCTTCATTGCATCTTTGACTTCAAGTCGGAGCTGAGCTGAAGCAAGCCTTTCCGCTTTAAGTTGAGATCAAGAAGTCGAACTGATTGAGGCAGCGATCGCACAGAGGTTGTCTCACACCTGCCGGTGAGTAGCTTCAATCATCTGTATTCATCAAGACAAGACCTTGGGGTCATCTCGCTGTCCTCAAGATGGTTTGGCTCGCTATCTTTCTCAAGTTCTGCTCATGTAAGAGATACGAGTCCGAAAGAGAAACAAGGAGACACGTAATAGGTTTCACAATTATATAAGAAAATAAATGGATCTGTTACGCATAAGGAACATGTTTTACAACTACAATTTGAAACTGGTAGATGTTGCAAACATCCAATCAGATGTAAACAGCAAAGCAAACAGCGAAGGAGGAAATGATGCCTATCCAAATCTATACTAGAACAAAGTTTGAAGGCTTCGAAGGATGAACTTACATTACATGTTAACACGGGCTGGACAAAGCCCTTCTCCATGTTGATGGAAGGATAATTCAATAAATTCCCCAAAGAAAATTCTTTATAAGCGTTGCCATTATTCTACATTTTGCAAAGAGTAAATATAGATCAAATAATATTGGAAGAAACGGAGGATAATGAAGCTCAGGTGCAGACTGATGATACATAATCAATAGCAATTAATTAAGTACAACGTTACAAGGCAAAAGGGAGAGAAGTACTCACAAGAGCAATGCAGAGCCCATTCTTGTTTTGAGATCGTATGATCCTTTGAGCAAGGAGATTCATCTGAAATTAGTCTTCATACAAGAGAGAAGGTAAGGCACAAGCAGAAATTTAGGAGTTCAAATTTTGAATTGATATCATAGACAGTACCTGACGTTGGGCTCCGAGCAGTTCTAATAGGGGTTTGGCCCTTTGGAGTAGGGGTAAAGTGTGAATGCAGTTGGGCTGTGTTTTACTGTGGCTGCTGATCTATCTGATTTAACATGTATCACTACCTTTTCCAAATACCTAGTTTGTACTCCTTGAGGACCTGCACTCACCCTCTTCCTTTTGGACATCTATTACGAAAGAACAACATTTGACTGGAAAAACATAGTGTGACGACACATGGAATAGGTACAGAAAATGGATAGGTATGGCATATACTGTATATGATGCTTAAACTAAGCAGATGGTGTAACAAAGTAGAAGTAATGCAAGAGGTCGATGCAAAATATAAAGTACCAATACAACTTTGCAAAGTTAGAGCAAGCACCTTGATGGGTGAATAAGATAGGCCATCCTCCACCATGCCAAGTTTGTTAGCAAGTGGATCGTTCATAATATTCCTCTCATGCACCCATTCTCATATTCATTTTGATAATGTTCAATATCTGACATGCATGAAAACATAAAAACAAGTGAGATTTTATTTGTAATGCAGAAGTGATTCTAATCCAATACTGCCTCCCTGTAAACCCCTTTGTGCTATCTCTGCAATTCTTTTAAAAGATGCCATGCAAGCTGTAATTTGTTGTGTGCATTAATAAAATGTGGCCTACTACTCAAAATATGAGAGCTCCAGAAGTGATGACACTTCGCAGATGATAGCTTCAACATATAGTAAAGAAGAACAAGTCGACCTGACCTGACAGATTCAAAATATACTAAGGGAGAACAACTCGACCTGACCAGTCGACCGCAAGAGAAGAGTATCATCTTAAAGAAGAGCAAGCAGATTGAAGATATTACAAGTCTTTCAATACAATGTCGGTTGGCCACCCATGATGAACCAGAGCGCACAAAGAAATACTATTCTTTCCGGTCTCTCCATATGTGGCTCACATGCATTTCGAAACTAAAGTAGGAACATTTAGCTAACCAATTAAACATCTCTCGCTTTACTAATATCAGCAATAATATCAGATATGAATTTGTACAACTAAGCTTGTTTAGCTCGATGGGTGGAGCAGTGCTATTACGACACGAACCACGTAGGCTGATTGTGGTCATCATAAAATGGGGAAAACATAAGCATGATGAGTACAATGTTGACCGTGGCAGTGGGATGGCAGATCTGAAGCTGCAAACCGCGCAAAGGGTAGTTAGCAACCGGTGTTTGCTTTGAAATAACAACTAAGATTTGGTATGGACAAGAAAGTACGGTCAACAAGTGACAAAGAAATGCAATTATGTTGTCTCTCTATATGTCGTGACATGCATTTGGAAACTCAAGTGGGACCTTTAGCTAACCAATTAAATGTGTCGGTTAACTAATATCAGTATCATATCACAATCATATTTGAACAACTAAGCTTTTGAATTCTGAGTGTTGTGTTGTTTATCTTGAAGGGTGGAGTAATGCTAGTACGACAGAAAGCACCTACGCAGATCATAGTAGAGTAGATAAAAGGGGAAAACCCTAAGCATTAAGAGAAAAATCAGGAAAGTTGAACTAGCTGGACTAGTGGGTGGCGCACATGCTTTTCGAAACGAATATAGGAACATTAGGTGACCAATTAAACGTTCTCTGTGTTAGTGATATGAGCATCATATCAGATTCGTATTTCAACACGTAAGCTTTGGGTTGAGGTCTTGAGGAGCAGCGCTAGCATGACACGAAGCACCTACGATGATGGTAGTGAATATAAAGGGGGGAAACCATAAGCTTTAGGAGTATAGTGCCCGTGCCATGGCGGATTTGAAGGTGCAAACCGGACAAAGCTACTTCGCAACCAATGTTTGCTTTCAACTAGCTACTACGATTTGGTACGGACAAGAAAAGTACAGTAAACAAATTACGATCTATTTTCTGGGTGAGATAAATAACTTAAGCACATATGGAAGAGTAACACCTCTCTTGCGACGTTGTGTAGGCCTATGCTGATACGTTGAGGGTGCTGCGGGTGCGATGGCTGTCGGCGGCGGGGAAGAAGACTTTAGACCGCAGATGGCCGGGTCGGGGGATATATCCTGTTGCCGTGGAGGAGGCGGTCGTAGGAGCGGCAACAGCAAGGTGGATGACGGCGCCGATGAAGCGAGAGGAGGCGATGAAAGGATCCTGGTCCAGCGCCGTGGATGAGGGACGTCCATCTCTTGCAGTGGACGGCGGGGTAGGGGTTGCGGCTCCGGCAAGGTGGAGGATGGGGTGACGGGAGGAGGAGGCTGGCGCGGCAGGAGGGTTGTCGTGCACCGACGGTGTATGAATGGGGAAATGGAGGGGAGGGGGGGATCTCAAACTTTGGGACGCGCTTCTCTGAAATGGGGGAAAGTTACGAACTTATCCCCCGTTTAAAATTTCGGACATCACGTCGGTTGGGGATAGGACGGTAATCTCGCATCTCCGAAATATTTGTCGGTAACTATTTCGAGCGAGGAGAGGGTGTTTTGCCACCCACGGTTGGCCCCCACGGTGTATGAACGGGGCTGATAGGTAGGGCGGTTGTGTCACGTCTGATGGAAGTTACACATCTGCCCCTATTTAAAATATTAGCCTACATCGATTTCGGACGAGGAGAGTTTGTTTTGCCGCCCACCGTGTATGAATGGGGAAATGGAGGAAGAGACACATGTCTTTCGGACGAGCTTGAATCAAATGTGTTTTGCCGCCCATGTTTGGGGCCCACCGTGTCTGAATGGGCTCAGAGGCCGTCGTGTCACGTCTGATTGAAGTTACTAGTCTACCCCTATCGACAGCAGTGTAAATCCGGTCGATAAGGATGTCAAGTGTCAGGGGTAGACAGTAATTTCCATCTAGCAAACACTTGCTTCGGGCAGCCCACAAATTATAGTGGGTGTTTAGCCGCTTTGTTCAAAACTTGGGAGAATTAGCATTCACGTTTGCCCTGGGACCTGGCAAACTAAATTCAAATCCAATTTGTATTCGATTACGAATATCCAAAGATAATTATATGTTTTGTTATTTATTTCTTCAAAACCACAACAAAGATTTATTCCACCTTTATATATGATTATGATTTAGAAATGTCGTGATCTTCGAATTCAGTAGGTTGGATACACTCCGAGTCAAACAGTTATTTCATCCAATACAATATGCTCACACGAAAAACAGTTCACCTTATGTCAATCATACAAGTACTGAGGATTAGCTCGCCTAAAAAATTCGGATCATTACAACACATGGACAACATAGGTGGTCTTGCAACATAATCCATTCAGAGACATGACACAACATGCAAGTACAAAAATCTAATTACAATTTCAACTGGTATCTAAAGAAGAACCAGGATTACCTTGGGCTTCAGATAGCAGAAACAGCAGGACCTCCTCCGTCTTCAAATGCAACATTCTTACTTCCTCCAATTCTTGGGTTGCTTGCATAATGTGTGCCGCTATTTCCGTAATTTCCAGCCTCAAGATAAAGATTACCTCATACATGGCAGCCACACCATCTCTTTCTGCCTCTAGTAGAGCCTCAAGCACTATAATATCTGTGCTCAGACTGCTCTCCGGTGGTGTTGCCTCTGAACTGCTACCATCTGGTAACATGGATGGCGCTCGCTTCCACAAATAGATTCGGGTTGTACATTGTGTCCTAGTGTGAGCGGCATCCTGAAAGGTTTCATTTGGACATGAGTAAGAGATAGTTATCATATGATCCAGGTAGTAAGCTTACATGGTAAATGACGGACGAATTATTGCCGAGCATGGCAAACTATATTTAAATGGTTCGAAGCAGCATCAACCGAAAAGAAATTAAAATGGTAACATGAAACTAGGGATGTAAGTGGCAAATAAACGACATCCGCCATCCCATCTAGTTAGTTTTGCTACCTCCTAGTTCATTTTCCTCAAAAACAAAAACTCTTTTGAACTATTATACCACTAGTGGACTTTAATCGATTAAACGGACCCGATTGACATCCCTAGTTGAAAGGGAGTGTACAACCGCTATATTTAAGTTGCCAAGGCATCTAAGCAGTTGAAATAATTTGAGAAAGCACTTAACAGTGTGGCCTCATATAAACTACAAAGATAGTCTTGTGATGAAGTTGAGAGGAAAAGTTAAGGACTCAAATTAAATAGGCATGCATTTCTTTACGATAGTACAACATGCATTCTGACATATTGGCCAACTCGGTATAGCGTAACAACAAATAAGCATTGAATCAAGCAATACAACAAAGCGATACACCTGAACTATTTGTAATTCGGTAGGATTACACGTTGAGGGCACAAGCCAAGAAAGTAGCCCACTCGCATTACATTTCACATGTACTAAAACACACCGGCTTACCATATGTTGTTTGTGAAGCCTAGCTGCTATTGCAATGTTCTTTGAAGATATCACGACATCCCATGGTTGCAAATCTAGTTGTTGTAGTTTATTCTGCACCATCTATTTAGGTAAAATTAATTTTAATCGCATGCACTGGTCCGAATTGATCATCAATGGTTCATCTAAACTAATGAAAGAAGGGTGTTTGTGCATACACGACAATATATCTGCTTATTTTTATGCTTGTTCGAGGTGCCAGCCCCAAAAGAACAAATATTTTTCTTGATGGGGTTGGCAGCTCCATAATTAATAGAAGCATCAAATTAGTCATGCAACTTGGGAAGATCAAGAACACACAAACAAGTAATGAACAGAGGCTCAGAGAAGTGATGTAATAGCTAGCATCAGAAAATGTTGGGTAGAATGAAAAAAAAGCAGCGAAACCACATGCTAGTTTGCTGATGTGTAATTAAGCATAGAGAACATTAAGCAGTCTGATGGAACCAACAGGTGGCATCAGAACAAAACTAAAGCATATTAACTATATGTGCACTAGTATGTAATTTAGCACATGTAACATGTTCACTGCCAGAAGTATGGCCCTACAGGTGCAAGCAGAAGAACACGTCTCATGAAAAACTGAATGATGCCCTGAAGAAATTCAAGGTGCGGTGCTTATGCTAGGAAAGTGAACGTAGGCGCCGACCGTTGGATAATAGTACCTGATTCTCGGCGGCGTATGGGTATCGTTGTCATACTTGATAGCTAAGGATCGTCGATGGTGCTCGTGTTGCGGTTGAGTTTGGGCGGTTGTCGCCGTCGCTGAAGCGGCTCGGTGCTATGGTTGCGGTGCTGTCGACATACAAGAAAGCTCATCGTGGTAAGTGAACAGTTGCGATAAAGAGAAAACCGAAGGAGTACAAATCAAAATAACTGATGAGGCTGCGGCGTCGGTAAAGCAGGGCGGTGGAGTTGAATATGGCGTCCGTGGAGCGGGTCCAGTGCAGTGGACGTAGGCTTCGGCGGGCACGTTGTACAATGCTTTGGTGAGGCGGATATGTTGCGGCGGACGAGGGCTTGAATGAAGGGCCAACGAAGCGGCGGACGAGGGAGTCAGTGAAGGGCCTACACTGTGGTGGACGAGGCGCCGTTAAGCAGATCCGTGTGGTGGACCATGATGGCGGTCAAGGAGATCTGGAGCGGTGGACAAGCCCGATCGCTTGAAGCGGCTCCGTGAAGTGGTGAGTTGGCGCTTAGGGGTTCCAAGGTGCGGAAGGTAGATCCGGCGGGTGTGAGGTCCACCGCTTGCGCGGAGGACTAGATTCAGCGGCTTGACATGGTTGGGGGGTCGGGAGGGAAGGGAGGGCTCTGGGAAGAATGTTGGGGCAAAGAGGGAAAACAATGGAGTTACCAAAGCAGCCCTTTTCCGTTCATGTGGTAGGGTAAAACAGGAATATCGCAGGCTAAACTTTCGGTAGCGTGATATTTCGATGTGAGCGGAAGTTTGAAAGCTTTTGCGCCTAAAATTATAAGTATTCTGCTCTCGTGCGGCCGACTATGATATCATGGCCGACAATTTGTTTGTTTTGCACGCAAAAAATGTGCAAGTTTTGAAAATCAATGTCTCCAACTCGAAACTTAGATTGTCCATTCAATTCAAATATGGATCATTGAGCTACTACAAGCAAATACCATCATACAGTCCAATTCAAATGAAATTCCAAATGTGTTTATCCTAAATATGATGACAAAAGCAAATATGTGTATGTGTATAAATAAAGTGGATGATTATAAAGTTTGAACATGCCCGTATGTGTATATCTCTAGGTTTGATATATGAATTTGAAATCACGAAATCCCAGCTTAAAAATGTACCTCTGTTTAAATGAATTACAAAAGCTAATGATGGAGTCAATTCCAAAATTCCAATCTTAGGTTTGTAATTCGGTACATCAAGGTATATCACGCATGTTCAAAAGTATCGTTATCTCATAGTATAAACTGTGAAACAAATTGATCAACCATGAGTGCACAATATCTCAATTACGCTAAAGTCCCTCAAATATAGACACCTCACTCTTTATCTGAAGTCAACCCCCCCACCACCACCACCACACACACACACACACATAGAGAGTCGTTCTCTCCCCAAACACCAACACACGAGCACATTAACACCCTCTCTCTTGTAAAGTCCGGACCCCAACATAGGTCTCTATCACTTTGTCTCTCGGGCATGCACACATCTCTTCCCTCACTCTCTAGGTCTCCCGCTATCTCTCCTACCCAAGCACACACACTATGTAGAGTGTATATTTCCCATACACACAAAACATCGCCCCCAAATGTCTATCTCCCTAGTTATGTGGTTCTCGTGCACTCACCTCACACACCACCCCCACTGCAAACAAGCACACTTTGTCTCCTTGTGCACCACTCTCCTCTATCTCTCCCACATGCGGACCTGCCCCAGCTCCTTCCCTGTATCCATATATGTCGTGACTCTTTGCATAGCTCCCTAATGTATACTCGTTCTCTATTTTGCACATTGTTCTCTACACCATCTATTCTAGATCTCTCATGAAGTCCCTATCACACACACGATGACTCGCTTCCCTTGCGTCTCCGTTCATAGGCCAATTTTGGACAACATCAACATTGTCTCCCTATCTATACGCCATTTATGGACACAAACGACCCCTCTCTCCCCTCTCTCTCTCTCTCTCTCTCTCTCTCTCTCTCTCTCTCTCTCTCTCTCTCTCTCTCTCTCTCTCTCTCTCTCTCTCTCTCTCTCTCACGCTAGCTCTCTCTTTCTCTCGCTCTCACCCCTCTCCCACACACTCGATGTATCTTCCAAATAGTCTGCTCCCCCCCCCACACTGCTATCTCGCTACTACACATGTCACACCATTCCCCCTTCCCTTATACTAGGTTTACATCATCAGTGATCTCTCTACTCCACATACACTCTCTCCCTCTCACACACAAACGCGTGCACAAACACACACAGACACGCACAAACACCCATTTATCTGGATCCTCATCACTCCTCATGTCCGCTTGTGTATCTCACACACTCACTCTGTAATTATGTATATGTGTCTCCATGTTACACAACACAAAGCCCCATGTACATGTCTCTCTCTATCCTCCACACACATAGACAAAGAATCTGTTATCACTGCCTCAGTCTCTAACATATCACACACGCACACTGTCTCTCTCTCTCTCTCTCTCTCTCTCTCTCTCTCTCTCTCTAAACACGCTCAACAAGGGTTTCCCCGTGAATAACTTAACTTACCGTCTATTCATCAACAGTCGTGGCAGTACAGCGAACACGAGACGTGAAAAAGAATAAATCTACACGTGCTTAGACCACCTAGTATGACTACTAGGACTAGAGCAAGCCAAAAAGCGCGCGCCGTCACCCCCCTCCTTGTCGGCGACGGAAAATCTTTGTTTTACACAGTCGAGAAGTCATTGTGCTAAGGCCCCACATGCCGAGGCGTTGAATAGAATGTAGATGCTAGTTTATAGAAGCAATTACCGATAATACATTTGTATCTCCATACTTATATTTCTTCTCTTATAAAAAACCGAGTTGGTGATGATGGTACGTGTGCCATCTTGCAATATAGACCGTCTGATCTATATCGGACGGATGGAAATTAAACTAAAAGATACCCGCACCCCTCTCCACATTTGTAGACAAGGCCTTCCCTCGTTCATCCTTATCTCCAACAAACCTCATTGTTGAGCAATTAAGAAAGAAGCCTCTGGAACAAAGCTGGCACAGTGGCATTGCCAGGCGTCGTCAATCCCCATGCCTCCGCTCACCACCACCACCAACCACCACACCCCACTCCTCTTCACCTTATCTCATATTTCTCGAGATATCATTAGTTTTTACACATGGGATTACTCCCGCAAGGGTCAATCACAACAAGTGTTTTATAAAAAATTGCATCTTGATGTTCCGTGCAATGCACGGATCTTGCTAGTACTCCTACCCAAGACTAAGTTGGTGATGCTAGTGTGTCTGACATCTGTCGTTTCTGACCATTAGATCAACATCTAACGATTGTGAGGTAAGTTGTTGTCTTTTCTCACCAACATCCCACTTGTCTACCAATTTGCAGAAAAACCCATAATTAATATCTTAAAACCAACCACATCCCTCCCTGACCTCACCAAAACAGCCCAAGGAATATATTCTAATTGAAACATAATATATCTCTAGTGACATATGTATATCAAAATTAGAGTGTTTTGTACCAAGTTTGTGAATAAGTATTATTCTAATTATGATTTGTTACAAGACATGAACATTGCTAGTATTTCCAACCATGCATTTTTCCTAGTATTCCATAGTTTGAGTTTTCCATCAAGATATTAGTCACTCATGTTGATATTTACTTTCAATCATATACACATATGCACTATATAACTAGCCTTGCTTATTGGCTTCCAAAGCTTAACTTTCACTCCTACTTACAATATGTAGAGTATTTAACAAAAACTACCACTTTCAACCAGCCCTAGGAAGAATCTATTGTACAAAAATAGCAAAAACATACCCAAAATTTCTTAATCCACGCCAAAAACTACCTAGTACTCCTACCGATTAGGTTCGTTTAAACCCATTTATGACAGGGTTGGCCCACGTCCGTCTTGTGAGGCAGCTTAAACTAACACATTTTGTTTGACCGTTGACACGAGGGACCCACATCGACTTTCTATCCTGTTATTCCCCTCAAATCATTATTTTTCCTGAACATTACTTCAAACAAGATCTTGATGTGTGTTCGTTGGTGGCGCCAGTGATGGCGAGTAGGCCGCCCGCTCACGGACGGGCCGGACGCCGTGGCGCCTCCGCACGGGTTGGCGAGCTGGCCCGGCGTGACTCACGAGCGAGCAAGCCGCCGCTGGCCTTCGCCGAGCCGGATGGCTGGCCTTAGCGCGCGCGCGAAAGCAAGCCGCGTTGCCATGCCAATCTAGCTAGCAAACCTTGCGACAAGCAGCTGGGCGGAGCTATCTTGGCTAGCTAGCGGCCGCGAGGGCAGACGGAGCTGGCATCTGGGCCGCCGCAACATGGGCTCCGCACACGGCGGTTTTGACCTCGCCTATGCCGTGGCGGTGGCTGCGTCCCATGGCCGAGGATGACTAGGTGGACGGGCCGGAGGTAGGAGGTCACTCGAGGATTTTTGTTGGTAAGAGCATGTACAATGGTTGATAAGGTAGTCTTATCTTAAGTCTACCACGTATGCAAGCGGTAGTAGTTTCTTGGCATTTTAGTGGTTTCTTGCATTATTAGAGCAAGTACAGTAGAGCTGAGTCAGCGGGCTATAAGAAATAAACTAGTATATTTCTACTTAGTTGGAGGAAAGAGAAGAGGAGAGAGAAGGTAAGCGGGCTCTTCGTGAAGAGCCAGCTCTAGCACGTGCTCCTAGGCACTTTTTGAGAATGAGAAGTGGGCCACATAATAGAAAAGTAGTACACTCTTTTGATCTATTATTGTACATGTTGGCTATAAGATGGGCTGTAGATGACATGGCACTGGCTTATAGCCAGCAGCTCGCTATACTATTAACCATGCTCTTGGGGTTTCTTGTAAGGAACAATGTACGTACTACTAGCGACAAAAGGCGATTCTAGGTTGCGTTGTACTCCAACGAGTACTACTAGTGGTCGTGGGAGTGTATACCTCGTTTTGTGGGTTCGATCCTGGCCGAACGCACGGTGACCTTTTTTTTAAATAGTACTACTACACTTCGCTGCGAGCCAATATTTTACATGGGTAGTTTGAGTTTTGAAGTCAAACGGACGTGCGGCCCCACAATCTGGGTGCACTGGGCAGCCTAGCCACGTGAATGGGTCTTCCTTCCCAGCATCCTGTGGCTCGCGTGCTCGCCCTAGCCGCATCTCGCTTGCAGCTTCCAGCTAGTAGCATATTTAAACTAGCGCCTCCCAATTAAGCCCGAGGAGCCGGAAAAGCCTGGCAGGGCATTGGGAACTGTGCAATATGGCTCTGTACGTAAAGTGCTCTACTACTACTCTGTAGTTTGTGGCGTTGCACGCATGGAATTCACTCCATTATCGGCTCTACTATAAAAGAAATTCCTCTTGATGTGTTTTTTTTAAACGGAGGCAAAAGCTTTGCTTCATCTCATTCATAAAGAAGGAACTACTAACAAAGTTCGACGAGATCCATTACACCTCCACAAATGGGCGAAAATCCTAGTCTTGTTTGTATCAAATAACTAAAATGTTACCCTGCAAGATAACCCTCATTGATAAACAGGCTGCTAGTGTGTGCGTGAGAGGAGGCGGCTGAGTAGGCCAGCTACGTGAGAGGAGCGGCTGAAAAGAGCACCGAGAGTACCCACTAGGCCACTACTGCAGTGTACTTCCCTGCATTGATAGTACAATGATGGTTCTAGAGAACAGTAGTACCCTCCACTTCCTCTGTAGCTCCTTGGCCCCGAGATTCAAGAGTTCAAAACTGGTGCACTAGACTAGACTAGACTAGAAGTACAGACATCGCACTACTAGTTGAGAAAAGTAGTACTAGTATGCTTTCTGATGCAATCACGTACTCCTCCGTCACATAATGTAAGACATTTTTTGACACTAGTTGGCGTGTACAAAAAATGGCAAAAACGTGCCCAAAATTTCTTAATCCATGCCAATAACTACTACTTAGTGCCAAAAATTTCTTACTAGTGCTATTATTTACAGTATAATGCAATCCCATAACGTTCCATAATGCTAGTACTAGTAGTAAATAATAGCCTCACCCCTTCACTGAGGAACGATCTACAGTTGGAAGGGACGAGGCCCTACGGTTACTACGCTCTCATCTCCTCCTCGCCAGTTCCCGTCCCCCCGAAGAGAAGGCAGTTCGTCGCTGCTCCCATGGATTCGCCAGGCGGTTCTCCTCCTCGTCGGGGCTGGGAGACCTTGGGCAGACGATCCTCTAGGAGAAATCGCGCGCCGCTCCGGCGTCCTCACCGCCCAAGACTCGGTGCTTCCTGCACCAACTTTTTCAAGACGCCGCTTAAACAGGCTTGGGAAAAGGCCATGCTTGTTGGTCTTCCATGCGTCCTTGAGGAGAAGGTTCTTCTACGGGACAATTCTTCGAATAGTCCACTGCTCCCTGGCCATGGTTGCACGTTGACTCCGCTAGAGTTGACGACGTTGAGAGGTAGTCGGATTTTGTCCGATGAGCAGGTCAGTAATGGAGTTTGATCATGTAGTACTTAGTTATTCCATTTCCATCCGTAATTTCTCCGCTGCCCACCGTCTTATATATAGGTCTGGTCGGTGCCAACAAAGATTGGCTGGCATACCTCGGCGGATACCACCATGATTTTGCACAACATCCACAATAAGTGCGGCCGTTCGGTGACCCTTCTCCACCATTGGGATCGGCCTTCCGGACTGGCTGGGCAAGAATCGTATGATGATGCCTACATGAGATTGAAGAAGATAGCAATTGCGGACCCGCCGACAAAGCGGCGCGCTCGGCGATTACTATCTCATCGTGGTGTTCGACATAAGGACTGCCATCAATGCAAGAGGCGATGTGGCGAAGGCTGGCGCATGTTGGCGGCGGCAGATTTGTACCCTTACACGTTAGAAGACGCCGTGCGCCATCTAGGCCGCATCTTCGTGGTGACAAGATAGGGGACTTGTTTCGTCTGGTTGACATCCTACGGTACGGGAGATTACAAACGGAATGCACAAACCATCATTTGCATCCCTAACGGTACTCCATTATTTTGCAGGGCCCAATCATCCCCCGATCAAAATAAGATCGCCGATCCTGGATGTGCATTTGCATCCACGATTCGGTCTAACACGGAACCTTGTAGCTGACTTTGGCATATTGGGATCAACTATCTTAGCGATGCGTTACCCATGGTACCAGCGATGTGCAACATGGTCACACAATCTACCACGATAGGACCATCACCATCTACCCGTATTCCATTTTTAACCCTCTCGCCTTCTCTTTCATTGTTGTACTAGTAGTATACTTTGTAGTACTAGTAGGAGTACTTTTACCTTGGATGGCGCGTATAGCTAGCTAGGCCCTTGAAGACTTGAACCCACTAGCTTCCACCATTTTTGTTTTCCATGTCTTACTATCTCATCCATGTAGCCAAGAGTGGCTATATATAATAAGCCGATTATTTTACTTCCTCTATACGGAGTAGTACTATTTGCTGCAGTATTCTGACCGCCATATTTGAGCACAACATTATTATGCATGGACCTTGACTATATACGTCACCATGTGTCCAGATCTGGGATGCGCGTGTACCGGATGAGCGGCGCCGAGTTCGACCTCCGTGATGCTATGTGGGTGCGAGAACACTCTTGGAAGTACTACGCTTTTCATCGGGGACAGCTACCCCATTGTGAAGCGGATGCCACCTTCCGTGCACGACACGGAAGGCCTGCCGTTCATGAAGCATGGTTGTGTCTTGATGCGCATCGCCGGATGAGCGACATCTTTGGGACACGTTATCCCTGATTTATGCCGCTTCGGCTTGGATGAGTCTCCATCGTGTGGAACCGGACTAGAAAGCTGCGACATTGATTCCGTTCCCACCGCTATGGATCGTGCCATCCATGAAGAACACAGGGGCTGGAACACGGAGGAGGACATGTAGCCCATCTATAGCGTGTAAGTGGAGTACGGTAATTGTGAGCGATGGCGCTGTGAATATATGTAGACTAGTCGTGCACAAATTTATCACATGAATTGGAGATGAAATTGTGTGGCATCTTGGCATTTGTCCTTTAGAATTTATTACTAGTAAATGTGTTATGTGTATGCGTGCAACTTGTGTGGTTGTTGCACGGGCTCCAACACGCTCTTTGAGAAAAAAGGTGGCATAGCTTTGGATATCGTGACTTGGCGGCATCATACAGTAGCATCGTTAGCTATAGTTGTACTAGTACACTCCTACTAGGGCGACAACTCCTATAAAACCTTGCGCTTGGCTCTTTGCCTCTTGAGGAGGTTCAACAGTTCGTACTCGTGTGAACCTTGCACTTGGCTCTTCGCCTCTTCAGAAGGTCCAACAATGATGATACTACCATACAATATGCTTCTGGCAATCTGACACCGATTGAACTGCTGCACGTCCACTGCGAGGGCGAGGGCGAGGGCGAGGGAGAGGGAGAGGGAGAGGGAGAGGGAGAGGGCGCTGTAGTCAAAACCCTCTCCTCGTCCTGCGAACCACCGCACGCGTGGGCGAGGGAGAGGCGTAGTAAGCAAGCTTCTCCTCGTTCGGCGAGTTGATGAGACACATCAAAGCAGTACTAGTACTAGTAGTAGTAGTCCATACTGCGTCCTTTCCGATTAATATGGCTTAATTTGAAACGAGAAAAATACACTGGTGGTCAATGTATGTAACAATACGCTCTTTACGGTCACTATATATAGTTTTGCGGCGATTATACGATCACTAGATCATCGTAGAGCACCATATTGCACCCTACTGACCAGCCACATGGTCGACGTGGCATTTGTTGACTGGTTAAATTGTCACCTAGTTTCTAGGTCCCACCTGTCAGTTGGCAGAGCAAAGAAATCAGTTAAACAAAACTTTACGCAGGCGCGACACGAGTCCAACCCTTGCTTGAACCGCCTGGCTGTGTATGTGAGTGCATGCATGTGTCCTCCCTCGGTCTTCCAACAAAGAGTGTACATCGGCTATAAAACAAAGAGTGTAGTACATGATGTACATCTACACTTCCAATGCATTTAGCCTTTAATCTAAATCGATATTGATTGACTAATGCACCAACTTGTGCTGTGGGTATAGGCTACATGTATATCCTTAATTACAGCATGCAACGACCTTCATTTAATCTTCTTATCTCAATGGTCGCATGCACACATAAGTTTGCTACTTTTGGGCGTTAATTATGCCCTGGTCAATGTGTAAATCTCTGAATGTACAGTCTTTCACGGACGTAGGGAGTAGGTTGAGCACTTGAGCGTGAGCGTGTGTGTTGCGTCATGTGCTGTGTGCCGCATGGGTGTGTGAGTGTTGCGTGCGTCCATGTGTACGTGCGAGTGTTGCATGTTGCATGCATGCATGCATGCATGGGGCTTACTCCCTCCCATTGACATGTTCATATTTCAAGCTTCCTCTGTTCCCTCCATATGGTGATACTCCCTCTGTTCCCAAATAGTACGGAGTAAAAGCCTCCCTCTGTTCCCAAATCACGGAGTATTTGTCTTTCTCAGATTTCAACAAGTGACTAGGTGCGACAAAATGAGTGAAGTGGCGTGAGGCATAGGGATCTTGTAGAAAGGAAGTCCTCGCGATCCTTATTCCCCATCTCGGTCGAGAGAGAACTATTCAACTAGTCTTCACGGTGAAGTGACAATACACGCTGCGGAGATGGGACACATAATTAATAAGCTGAACCAGCGTGTTGGTGTTACTAAATCAGCCTTACCCGATCTGCCATCATGTTTGCCATGAAACGCGCTTCCATAAATCGCCTCGCACTCTGTCCTCCATTAAGCGACATATGGGCCCTGTTGTGGTAGACCCACATGTCATGGGTGTAACTATTTACACTCAGAAGGGCGGTATATCCTGGTAGTAGTACTAGTAGAATTGAGATTGAATGCACTTTCTTCCCGTCTTCCACTCTTCTTCCTCCTCTCTTCTTCTTCCTCCTCTCTTCCCCATCGTCGGCCTTTTTTTACCCCGCTCACTTTGCTCGCTCGCCGTGCCATCTTCCTTGGTAGCTCACGCGTACCATACCCCCGCTCCTTTGCTTTCGGCCATACGAGGAGAAGCTTCTTCGCTCGCCGCCGAATCCACTTCCCGCTGCTCGCGAGCACCGAAAACCCCAATGGCAGAACCGGCCCGACACGCAGAGCCGCGATTGGAATTCCCTCCCGATGTTCTCTTGGAGCAGATCTATAGTCGTATGGACCTACTCAGCACCGTCCGTCGGCGCATGCTTGGCGTCTTTGTACCGCTCTACTGCGTGCACGCAAGCGGCGGCTCTTTTCAAGACACCCTGCTTGCTGATGCCCGATCCTCGCAGTCGGCCCAGACACCGACTTGACGATCCTACAGAGGTTGCCCTGGTGCCCCTCGACATGCTACCACTACGCGTCCACCTGTCCTTCATGGACGGCCACTACTGGGCGGGCATGAAGGCCAACTGGATCGTCCTCATCCACCACACCTGTCATCCGTGGCGTCTCGTGGATATCTACACTCAGCGAGGGATCACCCTTCCATCGTTGGATACCGCCGCCATCGAGCCTCGCGGCCCGCCGGACACTCCTGCCTACTACGCGACGAGGCGCGCAAGCTTTTGGCTCGACCTCATTTTGCGAAAGTTGTAATCTGCGAAGTGCCCACACCATCGAAGACTACATGGATTACAAGCTCATTGCCTTGTTCAACATGGGATTAGTCTATCTGGAATCCGATCGCCATAGATGGTTATGGCTCATCATCAATCTGTTGAGGCAACATTTACATGCGATGCTATAGTGCACGATGGCATCGTTCTGCGATCGGCCTTACAGTTGGCTGCCTATATTGGTGGAATCTACCGTCATGTAATTGTTCTATCTCATCTCATCTTTACCTTATGAATCATTGCTGTTCATTTGTTACAAATTTAGAATGCATAGCATGTCTATAACCACATCATTGCTATATGTTCCTCTCATTTCCTAGATTTTTATGACCACACTTGTTATTGTTAGAGTTGATATGAGAACAATTGGCAACTAATGATTGTTAGAATACATATTATGAGCATAACATCATGATTGCTATATGTTACTCTCGTTTACAAGATTTTTATAACAACGCATGTTATTGCTTAGAGTTGATATGAGAACAGTAGTAGTAAGTGCTATGGTAGAATATGAGTAGGCGCTGTCATAGCTGTTTTCCTCTCATTGTTACATGATGTTTGAACCATGACATATTGCTAGAATATGAAAGCCATTGGCTTATTTTTTAACTTGGGGTATGATTATGACCACGACATTGCAATTCTCTGTCTATGATATGTGTCACTGTTATAATAATCTTAATTCCACACATACTCTGAACATGATTGTTTATTTTTGTCCTTTTGGTCTCCAATTTGAATTGTTGCAGCAGACGCCGTCGCTGGCCTTCATGATTCAGGACACTGGAATCATACCAGCCGATGGGTGGTGGTTTATCGCTCGTTCAGGTGACGGCGGTCATTTGATGCTCATTCGCACGTACCAAATTGACCAAACCATTACATCAAACCACATGCGGTACAATGCATGGGGCGTTAAATGACATTGATGGCTATGGCTGCTTCGTGTTAGAAAGATCCTAGCTCCGTTGGGCGGCGTATTCAAGCTGGAGGCGGGTTTACAGCCTCGGCAACCACTCCTTGTTCCTCGGGCTCAATTATCCGATCATCCAACCAATCATCAATCATATCACCGATGATGATTACTGTGCTATGCAACTTCCATTCGCGAGGGGGGGCTGTGTTTACACATCATACCATGGGTTTCATGAATCACCATATCCATAGATTAAATCGACACAGCTTGTTGCGGATAATCTTGATGTGTGAAAGGCATCAAGCTTCCATGCGATGGATGGCTTTTGCAAACCCGACATGCGGCGATGTGGTTCATGCCAACAGCAAATATGCACAACTTGATTCGTGCTGATATCTAGGCGAGCCATGTATTCTGCGATGTAGCACGACCCTCTTTTGTTGGATATTATGTACTATTGTTAGTTTGAAGCACTCCTCTGGTTTGAAGGATAGATACCTTCACGGGATCAAGTGCATCCTAACTCACTGCGTGGGATGTCTTGATAATGATGATGGAGATCTTTGTGCGAGAGGATGTATTGATATATATGATGAAGATCTTATATATATAATGATGATGGATCAGTTAGGCTTCAAGTGCGTACTTGTTAGTTAAACCTATGTATAAATTGTGACACTAAATCGACTAGTAAGTAGTACGATGCGAGTACTAGTATACGTCGGTCAAATTATTCATCATGTCCACACATTGAATTGACGTGACAACACGCTGCGTGTGAGGTGACAAAAGAATCCCGGCGGCGTGTTCGGGTATTCTGTACTTTAGATTTGGAGTACCACTTATCTGTCAAAATCTTTCATCATTCACTTAAAACAATCGATTGATCATACATTGAGTACCAAATAACTGGAATTGCCGATGCAAGTCAAAGAAGGATTGGCCGGTGCTGCCGGCTGGCGTCAAGTTCGATCCCACGGATTAGGAGCTGATCGAGCACCTTGAGGCCAAAGTGAGTGCTGACAGCACGAGATTTCAGTCTCTCATCGATTTGTTCATACCAACCATCGACAGCGAGCACAACATATGCTACACCCAACCTGAGAAACTTCCAGGTAAGACACCGATCGGCCGTCTACTTGCACAAACATATTCCTTTGTTTATAGCTCTATTTTTCTTTTTAGAGCGCAGACTGGTGAAGCAATTACAATTTGACAGTTAATAAAAAGTGAAACAAGTGGCGTAACATGCCAAAGATGTTATGAAAATTCCAACTAGGTACACTAAAACTTGTATTCCACAATCTGCGGGTATCACCTTGAGTGGCCTAAGGAAGCATTTCTTCAGCGCAATTCAGGCGTTCAAAAGGGCGCGTGGACGCGTCGCAAGATCTGATCAGTCACGGCATGCAGCGATGTGGCACCAGACCGGCAATACCTTGCCGGTGATGGTCAACGGCCGGCAGACGGGCATCAAAAAAGGTTCTGGTGCTGCACACCAACAAGAACTTCGACCAGCAGAGGACCAACTGGGTGATGCACCAGTACCACCTCGGGGACCTGGAGCAAGAGAAGGAGTGGGAGCTGGTCCTCTGCAAGATCTTCTATCAGACGAACCCTAGGGCTGGGAGTAAAAAGATTATAAGTTAGTTTAGTATTGGTAGTTGTACTACCTTGTCGTCCGCAAGTTGGTATTGTTGTTAACGATATTTTGGTATGAACTTGCATTTGCTTCCAACCATCATGCCGAGGGTCGACGTGGATATAAAGCTGAATCATTTGTTTCGAAACGAATTTTCAGGCACCTGATTTTTATTTGATGGGTAGCATAAGCACCCGCCGTTCGAATTCCCAGTTCTCCAATTTTTTTGAAACAAGTGCCTGCACTTATTATCATGATTAAAAAACAATATCCGTGCTGCATCCCAGTTATCAGTTTGTACTTGCAGAATTCTCTCGTTTATTGAGCACGTATATTGTTTTTTCAGGTCAAGCAAGTTTCAACTGGGCTGTAGACTGCCCAGGGTTGGTTTTGTTATTAACAGGCCCAAACAATGATGACAAAGGGGCACAAAGATCCAGCAGGTATCTACTGGCCTCTGGACCTCCAGCGTCAGTTATATTTTGTCTTACAACATCCGCATGCAGTTTTTTTACTGAATCAAACACACAGCCAGTTCTATTTTCCTCTTGAAGCATGTCCTACATCCGTTTTCTAATCTCTACCTATAGTTTTACTAGTTCATATACGTATCAT
>CM038677.1:356908713-357208713 GCA_021605205.1 Aegilops longissima | reverse complement strand
TACACCAAAAAAGTTCAAAACGAGAAACTGGACCCACTCACGGCATGACAAGCCTGTCTCATTTAGTTTGTCGGTCAAAGCGCTTCCTCTTCTTTGCATAACAATAGAGTTCAGTAAAAAAAATAGAATGCTCTAGGCATGTCGCTAACCGACCTCAGTAGACGACAAAATCACCAGTCCGCCGCACTTTGAGAGAGATGAGGAGCGGGAAGCCATACGAGCTGGTGGATTACTAGATCTAGGTGTCGCACGGAGGTGAAGAAATATGGTGATAGCGTGAGGTGTGCCATGTCTCTACTCTTATAAAAAACAAAGTTGGCGATGATGGTGTGCTTGCCATCCTGCAATATAGGTCTCCGATTTTTATCTGATGGATGGAAACTATGGCAATTTTGCAAAAAGATACCCACACCCCTCTCCACATTTGCAAACAAGGCCTTCCCTCGTTCATCGTTTTCTCCCACAAGATAAACTACTCATACAAATGCATCTTGATGTTCCATGCAATGCATGTGCATCTTGCTAGTATGATGTAAACTACATTGGGTTGCCGTGTTTCGGAGGTCTACTAGATGTGGAGAAGACTTGGTTGATTTTATATCGCTGAATATATAAAATATATTAAGAGTCCAGAACGCTCCACCGCGAGGTTCCTTGCTCCTTCGCGGTCATCGGAAAGCGTTCTTCTTCGTTTTGCCATCACGTGGGACATCCAGCATCCAGGTCCACGGGCCATGCAAGAAAATGGAGTAAGTAGTAGGAGACTCACCAACGGTCACGAACGTAGGTGGCGTACGTGCGTGAATCACCCGGAAGGAAAGGAATACGTGCATGACGAGAGGAGGTGCAGGCACCGACGCAGGTACTCTGCCTCTTTCATACTCACGTGCGGGTTCATGGTGAGCTCGGTTCTTTACGAAGAGGCATCTCACGTGATAATTTGGCGAGCGTAGTAGTTTTCAGTGGTGGGTTGGGAACCAGGCGTGAACGAATCAAATTTTGACCATGACGCGGTGGGGCGCTATTTATAATTTAAAAATGAAGTTATTCTATTCGATGGCACGTACGCAACATTATTTTGTTCAATGGAACGTGAATCGTGCATGCACTCAATGACGGAGCAAGGGATGGTACTCCCTCTGTCTAGGTGTAGTCATCTTATGAAAACCAAAAAACCAGCCTTAGACTTTCAAACACAAAATGCAGTGGTCAGTCCATTGCATGCAATGCTATTAATTAGCAAATAAGCATTAAAATCTCTCGTTTTCCCCTTCGCCTTGGTCACGGTGCACAACCTATGACTTATACACCTAGACGGAGGGATTAGCCATGGACATGGTCGACCCTTTTTGGAGAGAGTACTACATCCCTCAGAATCTCTAAGACCAAGGAAAAAATAACTCTAGGCTGTTAAAGAAAGTAATCGGTTCCACCTACACAGTTGGGTATGGGAAAGAGAGAAAGACCCCTCAAACCGGGCATGCATTGGCTGCTTATATTAATTAATACGGTTGCATGCAGCCCGGTCTCTCTCCTTCTTGCATGTAGTCTTGACCGTCACGCTTGCATGCAGTCTCTTCTTTCTCGGTAAGTTAATTCACCCAATGAGTAAACGCAATGCCAACAGAGCCAAGCGAAAAAGCAGGGTCTTACTTTCGGTCGGCCTAATAATTGCGGACTACCCTCCGTGGCCCTCCACCATTCGGAGTGTAAATAGTTAAGCTAATGACATGTGGGTCCACCACAAGAGGGCCCATATGTCAGTAATGGAAGAGAGAGGTGCATCGGTGTATTTGCGGAAGTGTGCTCCACTGGCAAACATGATGGCAGTACAGGGCAAGGATGATTTAGTAACACCAACACGCTGGCTCAGCTTATTAATTAAGTGTCCCATCTACTTGAATGTGTATTGTCACTTCACTGACTAGGTGAATAAGTACTCTCTGACTGAGATGGAGAATAAGTATTTCTCTCTAACTGAGATGGGGAATAATGGATCGCCGAGACTTCCTATCTACTGTATCCCTATGCCTCTACTCTCATCATGTCCAACAACAAGAACCATTGGCCAAGGCACCAGGCGCCAATTATGTAGGAGTACTACTAGTACTAGTACCTACTCCCTCCTTCCGGTTTTTATATGCAGGTCAATAAAAAAATAATCAACCAAGGTAGTAGTCAATGATGAGTGCCCGAAGATTTTTTTTTCCAAAAGTATTACTCAATAATGGGATCGTTTTCCTCAAGAAAATCATGTTTAATAACATATTAATTGGATTGCATGCGTGCATGCGTGAAGAACAAAAGACCGGAACTTTTATATGCATTGGTGAGTTTTCTCTTAATTCTTGAATGCAATGTTTTAATGAAGCTTGAAATATGAACATGTCCATGGGAGGGAGTAGAAGACTCATGCATGCATGCAACACTCACACGTACACATGCACGCACGCAACGCTCACGCATCCATGCGGCACACAACACGACGCAACACACACGCTCACACTCAAGTGCTCAACCTACTCCCTCCGTCCGTGAAAGACTGTACATATAGAGAATTACACATTGACAAGAGGAACGGAACTCCACATCATTTAGAGCAAGTACTAGGATTCTTAAAACGCAAGAATAGAAAAAAAAGGAGTAATAGCACTGAGTGTTTGATGCCACATGAGAAAGAAAGGAAGTGAAAAAAAAGTTGGACGGATTCTAGATTTCCACGAGATGCTTGATCATGTACTATTTTTGAAAAAAATAAATTCGGCACAATATTTCTGAAAATTAATTTCAAAAATGTATTATTAAAAAAATTAAGCTAGGATTCAATCATATGAATCAAACGACTAATGTACTAAGGTCCACGGTCAAGACGGCACAGGGCGGACACGACCTCTCACCACGTCCGCCATTGAAGTGGCGCGTTGGCCGAGGGCGCCGCCCGCTGCATGCCCAGCTGAACGAGCCTCCTTAGAGCATTTAACCACCTACATTAATCCTACACGGAATCCGACAAACATACTCCACGTGGAAACCGGTTATTTTATGTAAATCTAATGAAATCCGGCCATGTTGGCATGAATTTGTTTACGTACAATCTGAGTGCATTGCTCCAGTGGTCATTACACGTGAGCCAATCAATTCGCACCCTTCCGTGCTCCATTTTATCTTGTGTTACTTCGTCCGTCCAGCACACTGACAAGTGGGCCCCATGCTCATTATGCCAACGTGGTAGTCAATTATTTTGCCAGAGTTAGCTATCACACCCTTCTGGTGCCACGTCAATGAATCCACTAGAAACAAGACTAGACTTGTTCAGTTCAACTGCCTCGCTAGGTGTTTGGAGAGGAATTGGCCGGTGCGAGGCGGTTCTATAGGTGGGTAGGCGACAAAAAACAGGGGAAAACGCGGGAAGTAGCTAGACGAGGGAGGGAAGCTTCTACATTCGCGGGGTACGTGGCATTGGCCATTGGGCGACAACAGGCGGTCATCCGGGTGGGCCATAAATACGAAGAGGCATCCTATATCAGCAAAGACCAGCTTCCCTACCGATAGCTCATCTAACAGAACTCCAAGTTAACTGTGTTGAGGCTGGAGTAGTCATCCGATGGGTGACCGGATGGGAAGTCGGCTCGATATTAACTAGTTGGATGGGTCACTATAAAGGTTTAATTAAACCTTTACAATGCTCCGTCCTATTAGTTGAACCTCGAGGTCTTTGATTTGTAATTTTTGATAATTTTTATTTTTTGAACATATGTTAATCGAAGGTCTATCGCGTTACTTTACGACATGTTTCTAAAAATGTGATACGACCTCTATCAACTTATAAGTCATGTCTGTCAAATTAAACCTCGAGTTACTTGTTCTCAAATTAACCTCTGGGCCTTGCAGGAGTGCTACAATGAGTCGGCGTCAATTGCAAGATGAGCCACCAAGCTAGCAGTGGAGTTGCCAACATGTTCAAAGTGCACGCAACATTGAGTAGAAAGAAGCATGCCCAGGAAATTAATGCGTGCTTAGGGAGGCCCTTTGCTCAAAGAGCAAGTACTCTTTCTGTTATACCAAACTAGGTGTCGCACGGGCTATCAGGGAGAGGAGCGAGAAGCGACGGGCTGCTGGATATACTATAACTAGGTGTCGCACGGATGCCGAGGAATATGGTGATCGCATGAAGTGGGCCATGTATGATGTGTTTCAGACTCTTTCGATTAAATGTGGAGAGATTTGGTTGATTTTATATCGCTGAATAATATAAAATATTATGAGTGCACACGCTCCATCCCGAGGTTCCTTGCTCCTTCTCGGTCATCGGGAATCTATGTTCTTCCACTCTTTTGTTTGAGACGTGAGCTTTGTTCATCCTTTTGCCAACATGCGGGACATCTAGCATCAAGGTGGACGTGTCATGCAAGAAAAATGAGATTAGCAGTGCGTAAGTGAGTCGTGCACTTCCATTGCATGTACTACGCAATAATTTTTCTCCTCGATGGCACCTGAATCATGTATGTAGACGGAGCACGGGATGGTAGCCATGGACATGGTCGGCCCTTTTTGGAGAAAGTACTAAATAACTTTGATGTGTCCCGTCAACTGGCAGAATGACGAGAAGCTTGCCTGCTATGCCCTCTCCCTAGCCCACGCGCGCGTGATGGCTTGCAGGATGAGGAGAAGCTTTTGCTTACAATCATAGTGGGCTTTATATAAGCGGTGGACGTGCAGCAGTCATTCGGTGTCAGATTGACAGAAGTATATATAATGTAGTACTTACCATCATCATTGTTCGACTTCCGTAAGAGGCGAAGAGCCAAGCACATGGTCACCTACTCACAGTATAATCGGCCGTGTTTGCATGAATTTTATAACTTACAGTCTGAGTGGATTGCTCTAGTGGCCATCACACGTGAGCCAATCAATTCGTACCCTTCCGCGCTCCATTTTGTCTTTGTGTTCCATCCTCCGTCCAGCACGCTGACAAGTGGGCCCCATGCTCATGTATGCCAATGTGGTAGGGAATTATTTTGTCAGAGTCAGCTATCACACCCTTCCGGTGCCACGTCAACGTATCCACTAGAAATAAGTCTAGACTTGTTCGGTTCAACCGCCTCCCTAGGTGTTTGGAGAGGAATTTGCCGGCGGGAGGCGTTTCTATAGGTGGACGGGCGGCAAAAAACAAGGGAAAACGCACAAACCAGCTACGCAAGGGAGGGAAGCTTCTACATTCGCGGGGGACGTGGCATTGACCATTGGGCGGCAACAGGCGGTCATCCGGGTACGCAATAAAGGACGCAAATAGGCATCCTACAGCAGCAAGGACCAGCTTCCCTACCAATAGCACATCTGACAGAACTCCCAAGTTAACTGTGCTGAGACTAGAGTAGTCATAAGATGGGTGACCAGATGGGAAGTGGCCTCGATGTTAAATTAACTTATTTGATGGATCACTATAAACATTTAATTGCCTTGAATGTATATAGTGCTCCATCCTATTAGTTGAATTAACCTCGATGTCCTTGTTTTGTTATTTTTCACATTTTTTGTTTTTTGAACACATGTTGATTGGCTTGAAGCAGGTCTATCTCGTTACTTTTTGATATTTTTTGTTTTTTGAACACATGTTGATTGGCTTGAACGAAGGTCTATCCCGTTACTTTACGGCATGTTTCCAAAACATGGACCTCGAGGTTAATTGAACTAATAGGACGGGGCACTACATACATTCAAGGCAATTAAATGTTTTCCAGAAAAAGTGATATGATTTCTGTCAAACTTATATTTATGTATGTCAAATTAACCTATGTGTACGTGTTCTCAAATTAACCTCCGGTGCTTGCAGGAGTGCTGCAATGTGACATCGTCAATTGCAAGATGAGCCATTTTCTAACACATTATAATCTAAGGTCTATCGCGTTACTTTACGACATGTTTCAAAAAAAGTGATATGACTTCTGTCAACTTATAAGTCATGTATGTCAAATTAACCTCTGTGTACTTGTTCTCAAATTAACCTCTAGACCTTGCAGGAGTGCTGCAATGCGCCAGCTTCAATTGCAAGATGAGCCAGCAAGCTAGCAGTGGAGTTGCCAACATGCTCAAAGTGCACGCAACATTGAGTAGAAAGAAGCATGCCCAGGAAATTAATGCGGGCTTAGGGAGGCCATTTGCTCAAAGAGCAATTATAATAAGTACAGTTAGCTGGATATAAGGAAGAGGAGCGAGAAGCGATACGGGTTGCTGGATATACTATAACTAGGTGTCGCACGGAGGCCGAGGAATATGGTGAATGTGTGAGGTGGGCGATGTGTGATGTGTTTCGGCGTTGCACGTCAATTATCATACAGAAACATATACCTAATTAAAATACACATGCCAAACCTATAGATGTTTTTCCCACTGATATAGAGATGTTGTTACACCTTATTACACATTTTTTATTATTTAATTGCAGGTAACATTACAACCAACTTACGAAAATGACGGTAACCGGTTTTACGTGTTGGTAATTGTATTATCATTGGACTGTCATGTATGATAAATGATAAGGGGGATGAGAGAGACCATAAGAAAATGCATGTCTTCTCTTGATTAATAGATGATCTCTTACCAACATTATGTCTCATCAAATATTTAGAAATATTGAGTTATCAACATTACGTCTCTTACCAACATTATGTCTCACCAAATATTATAGATGATCTAATATTTGTAGGCTTGTACTCCCTATAAGAGTGTTTAGATCACTAAAGTAGTGATATAAAACTCTTATATTAGTTTATGGAGGGAGTACTTCTTAAAGAAAAGTAAATAAAAGAGATGGGCAAGCTGACTACGACAGCATGTGAAGTTGTGAACCCACATGTTGCATGAGCACGTGTAACATCATAATTTTCAATTTGGATGTTATACATAGGTCATAATATGCATATCATATTTTATTGCATTTTGGTTGTGATCCTAGACATCTTAATCAACTCAAGAACCCAAGGAGAGAGTTGGAGGTTTCACATATTTTCATATTTGAATTTTCTCAAATTTGAAAAGAGGATCAATTTGGTTTTAATCTTTTTCTCTCCGAATATTTCTAATATAAAAAATAAAAGAGAGAAGATAATATGACTTCTTCAAAAAGAGAGGAATATTTGGAGGAATTTTTTAAAATCAAATAGTTATTTTATTTGGATTTTATTTGAGATTTTATTCAAATTAGGAAAAATACGCATTATTTTAAAATTGCATTTTTAGGCCAGGAAAAATGTTCACTTTGTTCTAAATATTTTATTTAGAGGGTGAAAATTGTTTTTGGCATTTTTTGAATTTTTTTTATTTTATTATGATTTTTTCTTCGGCGGAATTTATTAAAAAAAGTTTCCGCCCGACTGGGCCAAAGGCCCAGCCGAGCCGGGCCACCACCGCCTTCCCCGCGCGGAAGACGCGCCGCAGCCGGACTCCCAGTCCGAGCCGGACTCCGCCTCACCGCCGCCATTGCCCCTCCTCCAAGCCGCCCCCTCTTTATATACCGTCGTCGCCGCCCCTCTCCTCCCCACCAAGCCGCACTGCAGCCGCAGCCTCCCACTGCAGCCGCCTCCGCCTGAGCCGACGCCGCACCGCCTTCTTGCCGCCGCCTGCCTACGCCGTTGCCCAGCGCCGCCGCCGCCACCGTCGGACTCGCCGCCGCCGGGTTTTTTGTTGAACCGGTAAAACCAACAAAACCGTCGCCCTGGTTTTTTTCGTTATATCTATTCAGTTTTTTTCTGGTTTCGCTAATTAGCGAACATTCACCCGAACGTCACTGTTAGCGAACTCGATTTGCCCGTTTGTCCCAGATAGCGAACATTCGTTCGATAGTCCTTTTATTTTATTTTATTTTCGGCCAGGGACCTATTATCCGTGATTATTTTTATCGCAGGTTAGCCCCTGATCTTCAAACCCTCGCAACATCTTGCTTGTTTGTCCAAATCTAGCAACGCCAAAATCCTCGTCTCAGATCCCTCTTTCCAGTTAATCAACTTGAACATGGTTTTAACAATTTAAAATTTGGTTTCAAGCAGATTTGAGTTTGAATTTCTTTTGATCGTAGTTTGAGTTTTGTAGCTCCGATTCAATTGATTCTTTTTGCGAGTCGAAGCACTTCAGTTGAACTTTCAGTTTGGATCTTTTTATTTGAGTTTTACCCTTGCATCGATGCTTCAGTGATTATGTATGCTATTGTTTGTTTGCGATAGAATTTCCGGAGTTTGAAGCGTGCTACTATGAGTCTCTAGGGTTTGTAGATCGTCAGCAAGGCAAGATCATACCCTTTATTACCCAGTTTTGCTGCATTAGTTTCAACCCTCAAACATTGCATGAGTAGGATCTGATTAACATGTGGGTATTGGGAAGTAGTTGATGTGGTAGAACCTATTGTCCTTTATGAAAACCTTGGGAGTTACCTCTACGTTATGCTTATAGTGATATGCTATGCTCGTAGACGTGGTTTGGTTGAGTGTATCCATGACAGATGTGAGAGTTGTTAAATAATGGTTAACTTAAGGTGGATACTTTAATACACATCTGGGTGGATTGGTTGAGGCACCCTGGAGCACCCAGTGGTTGTCTGGGCACCTGGAGCAATCCGGTATTGTCACAGGATATCCGGAGTACCGTGTGATCATCCTTTGGTTCGCCACCCAGGCTCAAAGGGATCATTAGATTATTCATGCTAGAAACTTCCGTGTGCGCCACAAGCCATTATGGGCTCTGGCATATTTGAGTAAGTTGTGGGAATCCTTTCCATGATGGGCTAGCAGATGTAGGGGATTGTAGGTGTATCGACCTATCTATCGGTTAAGGGGACCTCTTTGGAAAGACTGTGTCTCGGTCATCCGTTTCTCAAACATCATGCAGTGCGAGAAATACAACTGATGAGATCGAATCTTGTGGGGAAAAGTGCTCAAACCTCTACAGAGTGTACAAACTAATCATGGTTAGTCGTGTCCCCGTTTTTGGACATCTTGAGTATCTGGTTCTTGAATTATTGGTTTGATCTCATCACTCTTAATTAATTTTGTTGGGCTGTTAATTACTGTTAATCAGGATTGAGTTGGAGGAACCTTCTCAATATTTTATCAACCAATTTGATAGATTATTTAAAATATATTCCTTTGCAGTAGGGAAAAATTGGCTTTACGCAAAAATGTTAACCATAGAGCCTCCACCGGCCATATATGCATGTAGATATAGTTGTTATCTTGTTCATTGCTCTATAGTGTTATTTTGCCAGCATATTCCGTGTGCTGACCCGTTTCATACTGCAATGTATTATGTTGCATACTTCTCAGACAAATAGTAAGGTGCGCTAGGTTGTTGTCGTGCACTCAGCTATGCCGTTGGAGTTGATGGACTCATTTACCTTCGATGCTTCCGCAGTTATCTTATTTCGATGGCCTTAAGCCATATAATTGTAATAAGTTCTCTTTTGAGACATTCGATGTAATAAGTGTGTGATTGTACTCTGTTATAAATCCTTCAAGTACTGTTTGTGTCAGCATTACCGATCCAGGGATGACACTTATACACATAGATTTGAACATCTGAGGTCGGATCACTACAAGATGGTATCAGAGCACAGGCTGACTGTAGGACACGACCATAATTCTGGAGCTCAGCAGAAGCCTCGTTTTACCCCAAACCCGGGAGGATATACCCATAACCGTGGAGGCCACACTCACAATGGAGGAAGTTCGCATAACCATAGTGGCCCTAGAAATGAGGATGGGAATGGAGGATGCAGCAGCCAGAACCGTTCCAACCCCTCTACACCCGCCAAGAAGGATCTAAGTCACATTACTTGTTTCAAGTGCGGGAAGACTGGACACTACGCCACCGAATGCCCCGAAGCAAAGAATGGAAACGGCAATGGAAGCTCTGGGAAGAAGCTAGACCCTTTCAACAGGGGACAGGTGAACCACGTTAACGTGGAGGAGGTTGAAGAGCAACCAGATGTAGTTATAGGTAAGTTTTTGATTGAGTCATTTACTGCAATCATTCTTTTTGATACTGGCATCGCATTCATACATATCAAGGGGGTTTGTGGATAAGTATAAGTTGCCCACCAAAGTTCTTAAGACACCTATGTTAGTAAGCTCGCCAGGAGCTGAGTATATGACAAGCAGAGGATGTTTTCAGATGCCATTGACCAAAGGTAGGCATGTCTTCCCCTCAGACCTAATAATTTTGGAGTCACAAGGATTGGATGTGATACTGGGCATGGATTGGCTATCAATGTACGGAGGAAACATCGATTGCGCCAGTAAGTCAATTCTGCTCTCCACCCCAGAGGGTAAATGGATTAAGTATGTGTCTCGGCATGCGCCGAGAAGGTCCCAAGTAAACACGCTTTCAGGAGTTGTTCAGGAGGAAGTGCCTGTTGTGAAGGATTACCCGGACGTATTTCTAGAGGAATTACCAGGCATGCAGCCCGATCGAGATATAGAGTTTTTGATAGAGTTGTTGCTAGGCACCAGACCAATATCAAAGAGGCCATACCGGATGCCCGCAAATGATCTGGGGGAAATTAAGAAGCAGATTAAGGAGTTATTGGAGAAAGGTTACATTCGACCAAGTTCATCACCGTGGGGAGCCCCAGTGCTCTTGGTTGAGAAGAAGTATGGATCGTTGAGGATGGTTGTTGATTATCGTGATTTGAATGAAGTGACGATCAAGAACAAGTACGCACTACCGATGATCAACGCTTTATTTGACCAGCTGCAAGGAGCTCAAAGAGGCCATACCGGATGCCCGCAAGTGATCTGGGGGAAATTAAGAAGCAGATTAAGGAGTTATTGGAGAAAGGTTACATTCGACCAAGTTCATCACCGTGGGGAGCCCCAGTGCTCTTGGTTGAGAAGAAGTATGGATCGTTGAGGATGGTTGTTGATTATCGTGATTTGAATGAAGTGACGATCAAGAACAAGTACGCACTACCGATGATCAACGCTTTATTTGACCAGCTGCAAGGAGCTAAAGTATTATCCAAGATCGATCTGCGATCAGGATACCACCAGCCAAAGATCCGAGAGCAGGATATACCTAAGACAATTTTACCACAAGGTACGGGCTATATGAGTACACGGTAATTATCATTTGGATTGACTAATGCCCCTGCCTATTTCATGAGTATGATGAATAAGGTGTTCATGGAGTTCTTTGATAAGTTTGTTGTGGTGTTCATTGATGATATTTTGGTATACTCGAAGAATGAAGAGGAGCACAAGGAGCATTTGCGTTTAGTTCTCGAGAAGCTCAGGGAACATCAGCTATATGCCAAGTTCAGCAAATGTGAGTTTCTGTTGAAGGAAGTTGGATTTCTTGGAAATGTCATATCAGCAGAAGGTATATCAGGAGAAGGTATAGCAGCGGACCCTACCAAGGTTCAGTCAGTCACTAAGTGTTTGGCACCCACCTCAGTTGGAGAGATCCGCAGTTTTCTAGGACTCGCGGGATATTACCAGAGATTCATCGAGAACTTTTTCCAAGATTACGAGGCCTATGACGGAGTTGTTGAAGAAGGACACCAAGTTCAAATGGATAGAAGATTGTTAGGCCAGTTTTCAGGAGTTGAAGAAACGTTTGGTTACAACACCGGTGCTAATACATCCGGATAGACACAAGGATTTCCAAGTGTATTGCGATGCTTCTCGCCAAGGACTTGGAGGTGTACTTATGCAGGACGGAAGAGTTGTTTCATATGCCTCACGACAGTTTCGACCACATGAGTTGAATTATGCCACACATGATTTGGAGATAGCAGCCGTAGTACATGCGCTCAGGACCTGGAGACATTTTCTTATTGGAAATCGTTGTGATGTGTACACGGATCACAAGAGTTTGAAGTACATTTTCACTCGGAAGGAGCTGAATCTCAGGCAAAGGAGATGGTTGGAGCTTATAAAGGATTATGATATGAAGTTGCACTATCATCCAGGAAAGCCCAACGTCGTAGCAGACGCTTTGAGCCGGAAGAGTTATGTCAATACCCTCATAAGCAGAGGTTTACCGCAGGAGTTAATTGACGATCTCACGGAACTTCGTTTGGAGATAGTTCCAAGAGGTTTTGTTGCAGCTATGGAGGTTCAGTCAACATTATTGGGAAAGATTCGAGAAGCTCAGAAGGATGACAAAGAAATTGCTAAGATGAAGGAGAAGATGAGCAAAGGAAAAGCCAAGGGTTTTCATGAGGATGAGCATGAAACTTTATGGTTCGAGGATCGTGTATATGTACCCAATAATGCAGAGATCAGAAAGTTAATACTTCATGAGGCCCATGACTCACCATACTCAATACACCACAGAAACACCAAGATGTATTTGGATTTGAGGGGCGTTTCTGGTGGACAGGTATGAAGAAGGATATTGCCGAGTATGTAGCCGTATGTGATGTATGTCAGAGAGTGAAGGTAGAACATCAGAAGCCAGCAGGATTACTGCAGCCTATACCGATACCCGAATGGAAGTGGGACAAGCTTGGCATGGATTTCATTACTGGATTACCCAGGACCCGGTCAGGTTATGATTCTATCTGGGTAGTAGTCAATCGTTTGACCAAAGTGGCTCACTTTAACCCTGTGAAAACCACCTATACGAGTGCGAAGTTGGCCAAGACATATATATGAACAGGATCGTATGTCTGCATGGAGTTCCGAGGACCATCATAACAGATAGAGGAACATAGTTTACTTCAAAGTTTTGGAATCAGTGGCACCAGACTTTGGGTACCAGGCTAAAGTTTAGTACAGCCTTTCATCCGCGGACAGATGGACAGACCGAGAGAGTCAATCGGATTCTGGAGGACATGTTGAGAGCTTGTCCATTAGATTATGGATCCAGTTGGGATGAAAATTTTCCCCACGCAGAGTTCTCATACAACAACAGTTACCAAGCTAGTTTGAAGATGGCACCTTTCGAAGTTTTGTATGGGAGAAGGTGCATGACACCGTTGATGTGGGATGAAGTTGGAGACTGTTAGTTGTTTGGACCGGATCTAATTAAGGAGTCATAAGAGAAGGTTAAGTTAATTCGAGATAGACTGAAGGTAGCTCAGTCCAGGCAGAAAAGTTATACAGACTCCAAACGCAAGGAGGTGGTCTACGAAATCGGAGACAGAGCGTATCTGCGTGTGTCACCGCTCCGAGGAGTTAAACGATTTGGAGTCAATGGAAAGTTAGCCCCGAGATTTGTAGGACCATACCGAGTTTTGGAACGAATGGGAGAAGTGGACTACAAGTTGGAGTTACCCGAAGGACTGTCATGAGTTCATGATGTGTTTCATGTTTCCCAGTTGAAGAAGTGCCATGCAGAGATGGCCGATATTCCTCTGAGGGATACAATGCCCTTGGAAGCAATTCAGTTGGATAGTGATCTGACTTACGAGGATAAACCCGTCAAGATTCTCGATTTTTCCAACCGAGTTACCCTCAGTAAGGTTACCAAGTTTGCATAGTTCAGTGGAGCCACCATACCGAGGACGAAGACACCTGGGAAAGGGAAGAAGACCTACAGAAAGACCACCCACACCTATTTTCTAGCCAACCCGAATCTCGAGGGCGAGATTCATCTTAAGGGGAGTAGGTTTGTAACATCCCAATTTTCAATTTGGATGTTATACATAGGTCGTCATATGCATATCATATTTTATTTGCATTTTGGTTGTGATCCTAGAAATCTAAAGCAACTCAAGGACCCCAACGAGAGAGTTGGAGGTTTCACATATTTCCATATTTGAATTTTCTCAAATTTGAAAAGAGGATCAATTTGGTTTTAATCCTTTTCTCTCCGAATATTTCTAATATCAAAAATAAATGAGAGAAGATAATATGACTTCTTCAAAAAGAGAGGAATATTTGGAGGAATTTTTTAAAAATCAAATAGTTATTTTATTTGGATTTTATTTGAGATTTTATTCGAATTAGAAAAATATGCATTATTTTATAATTGCATTTTTAGGCCAGGAAAAATGTTCACTTTGTTCTATATATTTTAATAAGACGCTGAAAATTGTTTTTGGCATTTTTAGAATATTTTTATTTAGGATTTTTTTCTTCGGTGGAATTTATTTTAAAAAAAAGTTTTCGCCCGACTGGGCCAAAGGCCCTGACGAGCCGGGCCGCCAACGCCTTCCTGCTGGAGGAGCCGCCGCTTTTCCCTGCTGGAGTCAGCGCCGCCGGACTCCGGTCCGAACGGACTCCGCCTCCTGCCTCCTTTGCCCCTCCTCCAAGCCGCCCCCCTCTTCATATACCCTCGCCGCCCTCTCCTCCCCACCAAGCAGCCGCCTTGCCGCCGCCCACCAGCCGCCGCCGCCGCAGCCAAGACATCGTCGCCCGCCGCCGCTTGTCGCCGCTGTTGCACCGCCGCCCCGCCTCACCATTGCCCACGCCGCCGCCGCCACCCATCGGACTCGCCGGATCTCGCTGCCGCCGGTTTTTTTTGTTGAACAGGTAAAACCAACAAAACTGTCACCCCGTTTTTTTTGTTAGATCGGTTCGGTTTTTTTTCCGGTTTCGCTAATTAGCGAACGTTTGCCCGAATGTCACTGTTAGCGAACTCGATTTGCCCGTTTGTCCCTAATAGTGAACGTTCGTCCGATAGTCTTTTTCTTTTATTTTATTTTCGGCCAGGGACCTATCCGAGATTATTTTTATCACAGATTAGCACCTGATCTTCAAACCCTCGCAACTTCTTGCTTGTTTGTCCAAATCCAGTGAAACCAATGCCAAAATCTTCGTCTCGGATCCCTCTTTCCAGTTCATCAACTTGAACATGGTTTTGACAATTTAAAATTTGGTTTCAAGCAGATTTGAGTTCGAATTTCTTTTGATCGTAGTTTGAGTTTCGTAGCTCCGATTCAATTGATTCTTTTTGCGAATCGAAGCACTTCAGTTGAAATTTTAGTTTGGATCTTTTTATTTGAGTTACCCTTGCATCCATTCTTGAGTTCTTATGTATGCTATTGTTTGTTTGTGATAGAATTTCCGGAGTGCGAAGCATGCTACTACGAGCGTCTGGGGTTTGTAGATCGTCAGCAAGGCAAGTAACACTTTGATCATACCCCTTTATTACCCTGTTTTTCTGCATTAGTTTCAACCCTCAAACATTGCATGAGTAGGATCTGATTAACATGTGGGTATTGGGAAGCAGTTGATGAGGTAGAACCTATTGTCGTTTATGAAAACCTTGGGAGTTACCTCTAGTTATGCTTATACTGCTATGCTATGCTCGTAGACGTGGTTTGGTTGAGTGTATCCATGACAGATGTGAGAGTTGTTAAATAATGGTTAACTTAAGGTGCCTACTTTAATACACATCTGGGTGGATTGGTTGAGGCACCCTGGAGCACCCAGTGGTTGTCTGGGCACCTGGAGCAATCCAGCGCTGTCCTGGGATATCCCGGAGTACCTATGTGATCATCTTATGGTTCGCCACCCAGGCTCAAAGGGATCATAAGATTATTCATGATAGAAACTTCCGTGTGCAGCCACAAGCCATTTTGGGCTCTGGCATAGTTGAGTAAGTTGTGGGAATCCTTTCCATGATGGGCTAGCAGATGTAGGGGAATGTAGGTGTACCAGCCTATCTATCGGTTAAGGGGACCTCTTCAGAAAGACTGTGTCTCGGTCATCCGTTTCTCAAACATCATGCAGTGCGAGAAATACAATGGAGGAGATTGAGTCTTGTGGGGAAAAGTACGCAAACATCTGCAGAGTGTACAAACTAATCATGGTTAGCCGTGTCCCCTGTTATGGACATCTTGAGTATCTAGTTCTCGAATTATTGGTTTGATCTCATCACTCTTAATTAATTTTGTTGGGCTGTTAATTACTGTTAATCGAGATTGAGTTGGATGAACCTTCTCAATATTTTATCAACCAATTTGATAGATTATTTAAAATATATTCTTTTGCAGTAGGGAAAAATTGGCTTTACGCAAAAATGTTAACCATAGAGCCTCCACCAGCCATATATGCATGTAGATATAGTTGTTATCATGTTCATTGCTCTACAGTGTTATTTTGCCAGCATATTCCATGTGCTGACCCGTTTCGGGCTGCAATGTAGTATGTTGCATACTTTTAATATGAAGAGTAAGGTGCGCTAGGTTTTTGTCGTGCACTCAGCTATTGCGTTGGAGCTGATGGACTCATTTACCTTCGATGCTTCCGCAGTTATCTTATTTAGATGGCCTTAAGCCATATTATTGTAATTAGTTCTGTTTTGAGCCATTCGATGTAATAAGTGTGTGATTGCACTCTATTATGAATCCTTCAAGTACTGTGTGTGTCAGCATTACCGATCCAGGGATGACACTTATACACAGAGATTTGACCATCCGATGTCGGATCGCTACAGCACGTGCCCTGCAAGTCTCTACGACAACATGTCCGGGATGGTTCACCAGATGGCACGGTAGTTTCTGCCTTGCAGCAGGATGTGCAAGGTGGAAACAATCTGAGTGGTAACGAGTTGATCCAATGGCTGGTTTTGTTTGTATTTTCCATCTATGACCATTGGATAGAGTGAATAAATGGCTTACATTCAAAGTTATTCTCACACTATAGAATTGTACAAGAATGTGGAGATATATAATATATCCCGTGAGGTTCCTTGCTCCTTCTCGGTCGTTGGGAATCTTTGTTCTTCCACTTTTTATGACGTGAGCTTTGTTCATCCTTTTGCCAACACGCGGGACATCTAGCATCAAGGTCTAGTGCGTCAGTGAGTCATCCACTTCAATGGCACGTACTACGCAATAATTTTTCTCCTTGATGGCACCTGAATCGTGTATGTAGACGGAGCACGGGATGGTAGCAATGCGCGTGCGGTGGCTCACAACACGAGGATAAGCTTTTTCTTGCAATTATAGTGGGCTTTATACAAGCAGTGAGCGTGCAGCAGTCATTCGGTGTCATATTGCCGAAAGTATATATACTGTAGTACTTACAATCATCATTGTCCGACTTCCGGAAGAGGCGAAGAGCCAAGCACACGGTCACCTACTAACCTTAAGTTGGGCCACCTTTTTAGAGCATGGTTAATTAATATAGGCAGCTCTTGCAGCAGCACATCATTTAGAAAGTATTATCTCCGTTTATTTTCTTTCATTCATAGGAACTTAAAATGCATGAATAGGAAAAATAAAGGATTGGAGTGGCATCTCCACTTCAATCCCATAGCATTAACACTGTGTTTGACACAGGAAAAGGAAAGGAAGTGAAAAAACTTGGAGTGGATGCTAGATTGTCAATTAACACATGATGTCATAGAAAAAATTCCTATAGCATTCTATCCTATGAATCAAACGACCAATGTAGCAAAATTATGAGGGAGTCTCTCCAACAGTTTTCCTCGGCTCGCACCTGGCATCAGGGGGTCGAACTTGGAGTCATTCATCTGGTACACCTCGCAATGGCATCTTAGATCTGGACACAAGGTGACGTACACCGTCAAGGTCCATTAAGGGTAATGTTGTGCTCAAATTCGGACGTAAACGATCAAGGTCCACTGTCGAGGGGGTCAGGGCGGACGCGACCTCTGAGGCTGGTCATAGTGGGAATAACATACGTAGTAACATAGATGCCATAAAGGAAAAAAAAGGTGGCAAGTAGCTAATGAGGAGAGAGGCAAACAGAGTAACATGATATGTTACCATCACTTAGCACTTCCCAATGCGAAATGGGTCTATAAGTTACTACCTCCGTCCTGGTTTATAGGCCACCTTTCTAGTTTGTGCCAAATTTTGACCAAAGATTTAGCTAACAAAATGTTAATGCATGTCAAAAAAATATCATTGGATTCGTATTTGAACATAGTTTTCAATGATATAATTTTTGGTAACATTGCATGAACATTTTTTTAGTCCAATTTATAATCAAAATTTGACATAATATATAATAGGGACCAATAAACCAGGACAGAGGTACCCTCCACTTCGTCCGAGGGCGCCGCCAATTGCACTCTGAGCTGTACCCGCCTCCTCGCCGCATTCAAACACCTACATTTAAACCCATGTGGAAAGCTAGAAACCCAATCTGGCCACATGTCTGTTCAGGAGCGGGACGCCAGCCAAGCTCCTCCTTCCAGCATTTTCTCCACTCTTTCGGCAGCATCCGAAGAGCAGGAAGATCAGTTCTCCGGAATAAAAGCCGTCTGGCTGGCCTGCCGAGCCCGGCAGTTACAAGCGAGGTAGGTCGTTGCTCCACCTACCTCGCCTAACCCGACGGAGCCAGTTGCTGCCCTAAGCCAGTGCGTGGTTCCGCAGCTGGCCGCTCCTGTCGGCGTTCCGGGAACGGGGGTCCCCAGACTTGCCTGCCTGCGGCCTGCGGCGTGGCTCAAGTGGGGGCCCAGCATGGCCCAGCTTCATCAGCTCAAGCTCAAGACCCTCACGAGGGGCCAAGCCTCGCGAGGCGGACGACAGGAACCTACCTCAGGAGCAACCTCGTCAGGCAGGCTCGCGAGGAGGCAGAGAGATCCAGGCGGGGTACCTCGTGAGGGTGCCCCATGACGCAAGCCATGACGATCAAGGCCAGGCGGGCGCCAGCCCGCGCAGTGTCCTCATTTCCCCTTTGGTGCAAAGGAGGCAAGCACAGGCCAAGGCATCAGGCAAAGGTTACCGCTTCGGTGCAACAAGACCAAGACCAGCAGAACGGCAGGATGGAGGTCATCGTGGTGCCCAGGACAGCGTCACCGTCAGAGCCTTTGGCAGCCGAAGACCAACTTTAGTCAGGATAAGTGTACCAGATGTTCCCCTTCAAAATGGCCAATTGTTGGCGCCCTTCCCGCTCATTATATGGGAAGAGGCCCAAGGCCTCCCTCTATAAATAGGACTAGCCACCCGAACGAGAGGAGGAGAACAGAAAACAGAAGAATAGAAAATAGGGCAAACCCCCTAGAGAGAGAGAGAGAGAGAGGCGGCTGAACTCACCCAAGCAGTTCATCGCACCAGCTCAAGAATAGCCCCTCGCGAGGCTGTTCTCCCTTTGTATTGTTCATCATTAGCCCCTAAGGCAATCCAGCACACCACACACTATAGTAGGGTATTACACCACACCGGTGGCCCGAACCAGTATAAACCTTGCGTCTCTCGAGCTTGTTCATTGTTCATAGTTTAGGTCCCTCGCAATCCATCGATGCACGCGAACCAGTAGGGGAAAGATCTCCACGCGCACCCCAGTGTTCGAACCTCAAGGGTCTGCCAGAACCCGAAATCTGACATTTGGCGCGCCAGGTAGGGGTGCGCCGGAAGCTTTCTTCCGCTGGTCGTGTGTGATCTTCCGTCGTGTCCATGGCTGACGCTCGCCGAGCTTGCACCGAGCACCGGGCTGCTCGCGCCGCTTGAGTCGCCCAGATGGCTCCCATCGGCGGACACCCTCGTCGTTCCCCATCGCCTGCCGCCAACGCCGCCACCGGCCTTGCGGGGAACGAGCAGCAAGCTTCGTTCCAGCATCCATCCGTGAGGCGGGACGGCCGTACCGCTACTCCTTCGCTCGCCCCAGCTGGTTCTTCGTCCCGCACGCTCCGCGCGCCCATGGAGGCTCGAGCCGCGCTCATTGCGGCCAACGAGCTCCTGCGCTACCGCCCCGTCGACGACGTCTACGAGGAGTGGCTATACTGTGTCGCCAAGCTCGTCCGTGCCGCAGGGGGCTCCCCCGCGTCGTCCCTCTCGCTGCCTCGCCCCGCACCGCGCGCGGGAGGCAGGGGGCCGGAGGTGCCCCCGCCACCTCCTTCACAAGAAGGCGCCCTGGCTCCAAGGCGAGTGGCCCCGGGCCGGGACCCTCCGCGCCCGGCGCCCGCGCACCAAGAAAGAAGCTGCCAGGAGATCCCCCATCCCCAAGAAGGTGCTCGCGTGCTCCCAGCACCGGAGCGCCACGACCACGCTCCAGCACCACCGCTTCAAGACCCCGCGCTGCTCCAGGCAGCGGTGCGCGGGAATCCACAAGAGCAAGCTCCGCATCATCAGAGAGCCCCGGTGGCCACTGCAGGCTGCCACGCCTACACCGCCGAGCTACGCAGCGTCGCATGGCCCGACAAGTTCAAACCAGACCTGCCCGACGGCACCGCCGACCCCGTGGAGTTCCTCCAGTTCTACGAGCTAGGCATCGAAGCCGCCAACGGGGATGAAAAGGTCATGGTGAATTGGTTCCCCATGGCGCTGAAGGACGGAGCCCGAACCTGGCTCCTGGCACGATCTCCTCCTGGGACGAAATGCGCACCCGCTTCATCGCCAACTTCCAAGGCACTCGTGACCGGCCTCCAGCCGTGAGCGACATGCGCCGCATCAAGCAACAGCCAGGAGAGACCCTACAGAAGTACATCCAGCGCTTCAACAACGCATGCCTCAAGATCCCCTAGGTGACTGAGGAGGCCATCATCTCAGCCTTCTCCGATGGTGTGCGTGACGTCAAGATGAAGGAGGAGCTGGCGATGCATGAAGATCTGTGCACATCACTAGAGTTGTTCAACTTGGCGACCAAATGCGCCAGGGCTGAGGAAGGGCGCCTATCCCTCCTCGAGCTTCCGGCTACCGATCCAGAAGAGAAGAAGTCCAAGGCCAAGGACGTGAAGCGCAAGGGTGCTGCAGTGCTCGCGGCAGAACCAGACACCAAGCGAGGCAGGGATCAGCCTGAGTCTTCCAAGGGCAGCTGGTACTGTGTGTACCACGACCTCCACACCCACAACACCAACGAATGCCAAGAACTCAGGGCCGTGCGGGAAGGGCGAATCGGTCGACGCCCTGACCGCAGTGATCGAGGCTACGACCGAGGAGGAGGAAGAGGCGCAGGATGCTGGGAAGACCGTGGCCCTCGCCAGGGATGGCGTGACAGACCTCGCGAGGACAGCTGGCAGGACCAGCCTCGCGAGGGAGGTTGGAGGGACCAACCTCGCGAGGATCGCCCACAAGGCAATGCGGGGCTTCCGCCTCTGCGGCAGCCGCCAAGGAGGTATGAAGACAATCATCAGGACGAAGGGGTTGGGGGCTTCCAGGAGCCGCACGTGATCGCTTGCATCCTGGGTGGCGCTCAAGCCCCAGCCTCTCAGCGCATCTTCAAGCAGTTTGCTTGCGAGGTGAATGCAGTCCTCCCCAAGCCAGAGGCCGCGCGCCCACTCAGGTGGTCGTCGTGCGCTATCACGTTCAGTTCAGCGGATCAGCTCAAGTGCGCGACAACGGCGGGAGTCCTCCCCATGCTTTTCTCACCAGTCATCAGCAACGTGCAAGTCACCGGGACCCTCATCGACGGTGGAGCGGGGCTCAACGTCCTATCTGTCAAGACATTCAACGATCTCCAAGTGCCATATGATCAGCTTGAGCCGACCAAGCCTTTCTCTGGAGTCACCGATGGTTCCACCGTCCCGATAGGGCAAGTCCGCCTTCCTGTCACCTTCGGACAGCGCAACAACTATTGCACCGAGCTCATCGACTTCGACGTCGCCCACATTCGCCTGCCATACAATGCCATCCTCGGGTACCCAGCTTTGGCCAAGTTCATGGCGGTGACTCACCATGGCTACAATGTCCTCAAGATGCCCGGAAGCGGTGGAGTCATCACAGTGCCTTGCGGGGAAAGGGATGCAGTGTGCTCTCTTGAGCGTGCCTTCCAATCCGCAGCAATCGAAGACCCAGATCACAGGAGAGGGAGACTTCCCAAGACGATCCCCAAGAAGAAGAAGGCCTCACCTGGTCCAAGCCCTCATGAGGTAAGCACCTCCGGAGGCACGGCAGCAGGGCCTGCGCTCGTTCAAGGGGCGCCACCCTCTAACGCATAGGAAGGCGCGCCCGGCGCCCTCCTCAGGCAGGGCTCGAGGGCTCTTTCATGGCGAGCCACCGACCTAGATGGAGTCACGAGGGAGGCGCTCGGGCACCACATGGAGGCGTGCTTCAAGGCACGTTTCCCTCAGGAAGGAGCAAAGCAAGGAGGGCCAAACCCTCAGGAGTTCGTCGCAAGGATCACCCAGGAGCTACATGAGTCAAGAGTCATGCTTGCTGCCGCTGCTTTCTGCCATGCCCCACATCGAGCAAGGATCTTTGGGCTGCGAATCTGCATCGACATACCAGGGCTCAGCCGAGCCACGTCTCAAGAGCGCCTCTGTCCCTCTCGCGTGGGGCGTTGCGAGGGTCCACCTCACAGCTACGTTCGCATGCCTTTCGGCCTACCGAACGCAGTTGCCGCCCATCAGCGCCTGCTGAGGGGCGCTCTGGAGGCTCAGAAGGTCATGCAGCGTGCGGTCCTGGCAGAGATGGGGATGGCTCTCCAAGAACCCCCGTACCCCCTGGAGCCTCCCGAGCCTCCAGGTCCGGAGGGCTCGTGAGGGCCGACGTCCTCGTCACGCGTCATCCGCTACCTCAACACCCCGCCATCTCCGACTAAATCAGGTGACACCTTTCCAAGTTTCGTTTTCAGCTGGGAGCGCCCCTTGGGCTGCATTATTCCCAGGCTGCGTGGGTCCGTCCCTGCGGCATGTATCCGTTTTGCTTATGTTCTTTACTTACCTTGTTGGGGGCGCCCCTCGGGCTGCATTATCCCCAAGCTGCTCGGGCCAGACCCAGTGGCGTATGCTTTCTCCGCACCTATCTAGATGGATTTGCTTGTTCGTACATAACATGCTTGACCTAACCGCCTGCTCGATTGACACCTACCTTTGGAGCCGCTCGCTCCGGCATGGTGCTTGCGCACGGGTCCGTCCCTGCAACACTGATAAATCTGAGTGGCCGAGCTCTGGCCGCGGCAGTCCCGCAAGGCGCTACCTCACCAGGCCCTCAGTGCCCCCGATCACTCCCTCGGAGCGACCAATGGTTGGCTGGCAACCGTAACAACGAGCCTTGTTTCCCCTCATGATCCATATACAGGACCTGCTCCAGGACAAACACTGGCGGCCTCATGAGCCTTCTCTCCTCCACTCCGGCGCGATCCGCTTGCGCGTTAAAAGGGGGGTACCTGAGCATCGCGACTCATGGGCTCTTACTGGCTCTTCAGCCCTCACCCCCTGGCCTTGACCCACGGCATCGCGACCTGTCATACCAGCGGCGGTTGAGCTAGCTCGAGGGCCGGGACCTGAGGACGTAGAGCATTAAGGAAAGCACGGGGGAGAGGGAAGAAGCTCGCGAGGTCCCGACCCAGCCACACTTCAGTTGCCGTCGAGCAGACACGGCACCTCATCGAACGCCGCTCCAAACTCGCAAGATAAGTCACGCCAAAATTTGATCTGCCTCAGCGCTAAAACCCTCGCATACCGCTACTCTGTCACGGCAAAGCTGCCTGCCTTTCTTGCCCTGTGGAGGCTGCTTGAGCGCTAAAGGGGACCTCCTGAGCATCGCGACTCAGGGGCTCTTACTGGACCTCGGGCCACTAACCTCCTAGCCTTGACCCACGGCATTGCGACCTGTCATACCAGCGACGACTGAAGCCTACCTGGGGACTGGGACCTGTCAGCGCAGGGCATCAAGCCCTCATGAGGAAAGAAAGGGGGAGCTAAGCTGGGACAGAACAAGCATCTCGCACCAATTCATCATAAGGACATAATATTCACAAAACATGGCCAGCGCCTTACATACCCCTGCGGGGTGCTACTTCGATTCTTTGCAGGAAATAAAAGGTGCTAACCCTAAGGAACGCCTACTACGCAAGCCTCCGCAGGAGACGCCATCATCAACAGTGGGCCGCCAGGCACCGGCGCCAACCCCATCCAGATCACCGGCGCTGGTAGACTAAAGCGCCAGCCTGGCTCCGGGCGCGACGTGAGCTCGGGGGCTCGTAGCTGTCGACGCTCGTCTCCGGAGTCGCCAGAAGCTCGGTGGAGGCGCTGGACCCCCCGGTCCCGTCGCTGCTGCTCGAGGAGCTGCCAAGGGGGCGACTGGCGGGCCTAGTCCTCGCGACAACGACGCCACGACCGCCCTTCTTGGGGCAGCATTCCAGCCGACGTCCTTCCGCGTCGAAGACCTTGAAGAACATCAAGGAAGTGCCATCGTACTCCAGGTGGATCACGAGGGCGCCCCTCGTCCGGCAGACCCGGGCGATCTCGCCCCAGCCTTGGGTCATGAAGACCTTGCCCGGAGCGACGACCGCAGCCTCCACTCCGGTCGCAGGGGTGCTGCAGCCGGCATGCTGCAACCAGAGCTCCAGAGAGCCCCTCTGCAGGATCTCGAAGGCGAAGGAGGGAGGAAGGCGAATCCAAGACTAGGAGGCATAGCGGCGTGGAGCACAAACTCTCGGGAGGATCCCTCGACATGAACTCAGGGAGGGACAACGCGCACCGCCGTGACCCGCCGACGCCGACGGCGGCGTCGTCCGTGGCGCTCAGCGGCAGCTCCTTCAGGGCCCTCAATGCGGGCGTACAAGGGCGGCGGGAACTCTGGTGGCGGCCGCTCATACCAGGGCCTCGACACCTCCTGCCGGGCGCCCTCATCTCGGCGGCAGAGGGCCAGCCGTTTCTTCGTGGGGCCTTTCCTTTCTCTTGTGCAGAAAACCGGCGGATCGGAGCCATTGTTGCAATGTGGAGCAATGGCAAGAATGAAGAAGAAGGAGAAGCAAGAAGAGATGGACCGGAAGGGCTCGCGCCGTTCCGTACTTATAGCCGGAGGAGGCCAACCGTCGGCCTCCACGATCGCAGGTAATCATGACCCATTTCTGCATGCAGGGACTTGTCAAGTCGTGCGGTTGTCGGGGCATCGTGGGGAAGCGGAGACGCCCACGACCAATCAATCGCCACGCGGTGCCCAAGGCCGCAGGCTGTTGGGGCCCGCGGCGCTTCACACTTGACCCTTTGCTTCCCTGCTAAGCCAAGTCCGGGCACGCCTTGGGCCCGGGGGCTACTGTCGGCGTTCTAGGAACGGGGGTCCCCAAACTTGCCTGCTTGCGGCCTGCGGCGTGGCTCAAGTGGGGGCCCAGCACGGCCCAGCTTCATCAGCTCAAGCTCAAGACCATCGCGAGGGGCCAAGCCTCGCGAGGCGGACGACAGGAACCTACCTCAGGAGCAGCCTCGTCAGGCAGGCTCGCGAGGAGGCGGAGAGATCAAGGCGGGGTACCTGGCGAGGGTGCCCCATGACACACGCCATGACGATCAAGGCCAGGCGGGCCCCAGGCGGGCCCCAGCCCGCGTAGTGTCCTCATTTCCCCTTTGGTGCAAAGGAGGCAAGCACAGGCCGAGGCATCAGGCAAAGGTTACCGCTTCGGTGCAACAAGACCAAGACCAGCAGAACGGCAGGATGGAGGTCATCGTGGAGCCCGGGATGGCGTCACCGTCAGAGCCTTTGGCAGCCGAAGACCAACTTTAGTCAGGATAAGTGTACCAGATGTTCCCCTTCAAAATGGCCAATTGTTGGCGCCCTTCCTGCTCATTATTTGGGAAGAGGCCCAGGGCCTCCCTCTATAAATAGGACTAGCCACCCCAACGAGAGGAGGAGAACAGAAAACAGAAGAACGAAAACAGGGCAAACCCCCTAGAGAGAGAGAGAGAGGCGACTGAACTCGCCCATGCAGTTCATCGCACCAGCTCAAGAACAGCCCCTCGCGAGGCTGTTCTCCCTTTGTATTGTTCATCATCAGCCCCTGAGGCAATCCACCACACCACACACTGGAGTAGGGTATTACACCACACCGGTGGCCCGAACCAGTATAAACCTTGCGTCTCTCGTGCTTGTTCATCGTTCATAGTTTAGGTCCCTTGCAATCCATCGACGCACGCGAACCGGTAGGGGAAAGATCTCCGTGCACACCCAGGTGTTCGAACCTCAAGGGTCTGCCGGAACCCGAAATCCGACAGCTCCAATCCAGCTCGAGGACGAGTGCCGAGTTGCTCCACGCTGGCTTGTCGGGGAGCACGGCGGCACGGGCATCATCGATGCCCTCGACGCCCACATTGTACAGCGCCTCCAGTGCTTGGGACTGCGCCATCTGCTGTCGACGCGCTCGTAGCCGCACCATGCAGGCGGAGAAAGAAGCCGCCACGGATGACGACGAGGTGAGGCGGCTACGCGGATGTCGACGAGGTGACGACCAGCACGTCCCCGCCAGCCGTCATCATCGAGGAGAAGTAGAACACGAGAGTCTGCCACCGATTGTATCCCATGAAGGCCATCTCCGAGGCGATGCCGGCAGAAACAGCCGGTGTCTTGCATGATTCTTCTTCAGCCGGATGCTGGAGGACAAAGAGATCGGTTGGCGACCATTTAGATTAGGTATATTAATTCTACCTTTATCTTCGGACTAGCACAGCTTATTTAATGTAAACATAATGAAATCCGTCATGTTTATATGAAATCTGACCGTGTTTGCACGAATTTGCGTCTATGTTCGCGCTCTCGGGCGAGCACTGTCCGTTGCTGGAGTGGGACGACAGACTCCGTCTCTGACAACCCCGCAAATTGCGTCACAACCTTTGTGATGGCCAGGACGCAGTGAAAGAACGACATCCTTCATTAAGCAGGTGATGGCATTACTGCACGCTCGTCTAGACGACTCGATAGCTCATGAAGCAGCACCAACAACATGCCTTGTGCGCCTAGTACTGCATTGCAGTCATAGTTGTTGCATGCGCAACTCGGGTTGCAGTTGCAGGTGAGCACGGCGATGCTGCCTGGCCATCCATCAATAGTGGCTAGTATGAGGATGACATCGCCATTTACATCCTATTTGTACTAAAAATCATGAATGAAGAGTATAAAGATGTTTACGTACAACCTAAGTGAATTTCACTAGTGGTCATCGCACGTGTAGTGTCATGCAAAGCTTCATTTATTAGGTTATAGAGTCATTTTGTTTTGGTATGTGTGATGTTACTCGTTGTCGGTGCAACAAACTCCAGGTGTGTTGCCCTGACTGTACGCAGGCTTAAGAGCAAGGTTACAACATCCAAGACCGGACCAAGCAGAAGAGATCAGCTCTTTGAGAAATCAAGGAGCAGATCAAGAACACCAAGAGCAAGATACCACTAAGGAAAAACCTCCATTTCTGGGCAGGCGAGCCTGGCGAGCTTGAGGTTGCCCCGAAGACAAGCCCCAAGACTGCCCTTGTAGGCCTGCCGGGCACGATAAGGGCGGACTACCCCGCCAAGACTCCACTACTCCACCTCACAGCAACGCAAGTCACCGATCGGTGCAGTGTCGACCCCCCCAGTGACTAAGTGGTTGTTATTTGGCACGTGGCAGCCACTTTCGAAGGAAGTCGCCCCCATATGGCACCCATCCAGAGATATGTCATGCAGACAGGCGAGAAGGTGGCCGAACGGCCCGGCAAGGCTTGTCGGGCTGCGCTGCGATGTGACACTAAGTGATGCATTTAATGCACCTTGTCCTGTCTGCAGAGTTAGGTATGATAGCACTTCTTGCTATCTAATCAGTACACAAATAACTGATTTGCCATTGTGGTGACCCCTTTATCTATAAAAGGAGGGTCGTGGCAACCTTAGAAAGGATTCGGACCCTTGTACACTCATACGCGCGTAGCTACTCTCACCCCGAGGCAACCTTGCCGGCCTAGAGCGCTGTATCTCCACCACGGTCCTCTCATCAATCGACCAAAGGAGGAGTAGGGTTTTACACCTAGCAGCGGGCCGAACCTAGGTAAAAACTGCCCGTGTGATCGCTGTCGCGCTGCTCTGCGCCCTCCGCTCTTTGTCCAATGTGCTCTTTCCCCCGCCGAACCACAAAGGGGCCGATGCCCCATAGGTGGTCGTGTTTTCCCACGACATCTTTAGCGCGGCCGGTAGGGGGAAGCGCTTGTGTGAACCCAAGAGAGTATGTAGTGCGTCATCTTCATCATTGTTTTCTTCATTGATGGTTTCATCATCCATGGCGCCCAAGAAGAAGCCCGGTGCTGCAGCTCACCCGTCCACCTCGAAGGCCCCGTCGGACGCGGCCGCCGATGCCGTGGGGGCTATGGGGACACACAAGGACGTGGACGCTGCGGGGGACCTGGTCGGCGCAGGCGGCGTCACCACCACCTCCCCTGTGACCGAAGCGGGAGCAGGAGGCATCGGGGAAGGATAGTGCCACCAGCATCCAAGTGGCCATGCTCCACAAGGTGCGGGTGGAGAGATCATTCTGTCCGCACCTCTTCGGCCTACCGAAGGACACAGCCACAGTGATGGCGCTCGCTCTGGGGCGAACCGCAACCCTTCGGCCGCCCCCACTGCGGGCGCGGCCGCAGGGCATGCGCCAACCCCGGGACGAGCTAACCAAACCGATGCGCCGGACGGAGCCGTCGATCCCCAAGCACACCCACCTCGTCACCATGCCACCCTGGCAATTGGCTCATGACGACGCGAACACGGCGCTACCACTACCGGCACCGTCAGAAGCCAGGGTACGTTACGGTCTATGTCGTCATCCATGTCGAGCATTGCTTCGGAGGCCATGGCGCAGGTCCAACTCCTATTGAGATTCCCACCGGTGGTCGATCAGATGGATGAGTGGAGAGCCACCATTCAGAACCTGATTGGTTTCACCGAGGCGGGAGGATCACAGCGAGTAGGACCGTCACGGCCTCCACAGGCGGCGACAACGACCCGAGCCACTAGTCGTGCTGAAGGGGCCACCCCCACGGTGCAATCCCCTCCGCGACAGCCAGCATAGGGGCCACAGCCAGAGCCACGCGACCAAGAACCCGACGACGTGTCGATTGCTTCATCCGACCCTCGAGCACGTCGAGACCAGCGGCGAGTCCTGGAAGATGGGCGGAGGGAAGATGCGCATGTCACCATCGAACGACGCCGCTAAACCCGTCGCCAGTCCGACATGCGCGATGGCCCCGACGTCAACGAGCCCACACCCGGCGAAGGTGGGTACCTACCTTTCGAGGTTGGGTGCCCTGCCTTCACCCGCAAGCTGCGGCAAGTTCGTTGGCCATCTGCTCGTACATTCAAGCCAGAAATACCAGAGAAGTACGATGGGAGACTGAACCTGACAGAGTTCTTGAGCATCTACACCATCGTTGTTCAAGCTGTCGGGGGGAAGAGACGAGAAGGTATTCGCCAACTACTTCCCTTTGGCACTCAAGCCAAATATGAGGTCTTGGCTGATGCACCTGCCGGAGAACTCCATCTCCACCTGGGCTGACATGTGCAATGAGTTTGTTGGCGCCTTCATGGGCAGGCATCAAGAACCAGGGTGACCCAGCGACTTGCAGCTCCTCCCGCAGAAGGAAGGAGAAAGTCTGCGGAAGTACATGTAGAGGTTCAGCCGAGTGCACAGGAAAATTCTAGACATCCACCCGGCAGTAGTGATAGTTGCATTCTAGTCCAACGTGCGCAACCGCCGGATACATTCCAAGACTGTGAATGAGTTGTACACTCTGGTGGATAAGTGTGCTCGGGTAGAAGAGGGGAGGCGACTCCCCAGTGAAGAAGATGTCTTCGCCATTGACTCAGAGGACGACGACGATGACGCCACCAACCAGAAGAAGAAGAACAAGAAGCGCAAGAAGAAGCGCAAGGATAAAGCAGTGATGACCGTTGAAGGATCGAGCACACCTAGTACTGGCAAGAAGGCCAAGATCGAGGCTCCCGGCTCATGTGCACTGATTGCCGAGAAGCCGCGGCTGCCGAGAAGGCTGGGAAGGGTGATGGGCCATACTGCAAGATCCATCGGACCAAGGGCCACGATCTTCAGGACTGTCATCAGGTTGAACAACTCGTCAAGAAGCAGAGGTTGAGTACGAGAAGCGTGATAAGAAGAAAGACCAAGATGGCATTGGCGGGAAGGGCCGAGGCGGCAGAGCTGGTCGCCCCGGCAAGGCTCCTCAGTATCAAGGGAAACCCGCCAGAGTTTGCGATAAGAAGGATTGTGATGACGAGAGTGATGAAGGAGATGAAGAGGAAACCGGTGAGTAGGAGTTCCAGAAAGCCACTGATGCCCTATGCATTGATGGGGGTGCCTCTTTGCACTCCTCCCACCGCCAGCTTAAATAGTGGGCGCATGAAGTCAATGTCGTGGAGCCAGTGATAGATTCTGAGAAGCCACTCAAGTGGTCCCACATGCCTATCATCTTTGACGAAGAGGATCACCTTGACCGCACCACCGCGGTAGGATGTTTGCCGTTGTTGGTTTCACTAACAATCTGCAGCCTCAAGGTCACAAAGATGTTGGTTGACAGTGGGGCCGGGTTGAATCTGATTTCTCCAAAGGTCATCGGCAAACTCCAGATAGCAGATGAAGAGCTCAAGGTTACGAGCACGTTCCAAGGGATCAACCCCGGCAGGAGTCGTCCTAAGGGGAAGATCACACCGCTGATGACGTTCGGGGGAGAGTTAACCTACTGGACCGAGAAGATCATATTTGATGTGGCCGACCTCCCCCTGCCGTACAATGCAATCCTTGGTCGTCCAGCCCTGGCCAAATTCATGGCGGTGTCCCACTATGCCTACAACACTATGAAGATGCCATGGCCAATGGGCGTCATTTCCATTCCATCAAACAAGAAAGATGCAATCATATGCGTGGACAAGATGTACCGGGAGGCAGTCACTCCAGAGGCTGCAGAAACCACTGCTCCCACCAAGGAAAGCAAGAAAAAGAAGAAAGCTAGCAAGGATGCCAACAAGGAATCCGGGAAGCATACCTCTTCGGAGTGCGCTGCGCCTGTTGATGACTTTCCGGAGAGTTCCATAGCAAGAGATCCAAGGCTGCTGCACCCGCTGTGAAGAAGGTCCCGGCAGGGCTGGCTAGCGCTGATGGTACCTTTACCATCAGTGCCACCCTCAACAACAAATAGGAAAGCGCGCTCGTTGCCTTCCTGCGGGTGAATGTCGATGTGTTTGCTTGGCAACCATCTGACATCCCCGGTGTTCCCAGGGAGGTAATCGAGCACCTCCTTGCTGTCTGCCCACATGCCCGACCCGTCAAACAGAAGGTCCGTGATGAGGACACCAATACCATTGTTACACCCACATGCCCTACTGGTACATATACTGGACCAGTTACTAGAGCTCGCGCACGCCAATTAAATTATTAGGTACTTCCGTTTCTTGGTAATGATTCTAATGTTCATGAGAATATGATGATGCCTAAATTGGATACATTTGTTTTGCTTACAAATGAAGGGCCTGGCATGGATAAGAGGGATGAACACTGGAGCAAGACCAAGCATGGAGATGATGGCATGCGCAAGGGGAACAAGAACGGAGTTACAAGTGATGATTTCATGACTTTGAAGCCACCATAATTTGTGCATGAAGCCTTGGGCGAAATATACAAGATGTCACTTCATAAATTTCGTCCAGAGGCTATTCTTGGTGCTGCATCACCTTATTATTGGGCCAGGCCCATGTAATTTTGAAATATTTAAGTATAGGCTATTTTTGGAATCTGTATATGTGGGGAAACAAGAGTTAGGGTGGGTTTCGGACCCCTCCTCCAAGGGCCACGAAATTCCCCCCTCTTCCTCCATATATACAACCCTTAGGGCGTCGTTTAGACTTTGGGTTTTGTTTAGATTAAAAGTTCGCCATAGCTACAACTTCGCGTACTTCGTTTGTGTTCAATGACCAGACCAAGACGTCACAGAACCCCACCTTGATCAATAAAGCTTTCATATTATATTTGCAATATCCAGATTGCAATCTCAGTTTCTTGCTTGTTCTCATTTGCTTGCAGGAAATAGACCCTCGTGGTGAGGTTGATCGTGCTCCGGCGTGGTCAATTACCTCTCCGAGTTGGTTTAGCGATTGCTAAGGCACGACGTCCTCGCACGTTCGTAGTCGGATCATCAAAGTCTATTCCATCGAAATGATAATCACCTTATCATCCAAAGACGGGACACCTTTGCCTCTATCAAGTGGTATCAGAGGCAGGTTGCTCGGTGAGATTTTACAGTTTTTGATAGTTTAGATCGAGTCTGTTCTTCATACCTACAATCCACGAAAGAGCCAAAAAAATTAGGTTAGTTCATCATATCCGAAGCAATCTGAGCCTTTGCATAATATTTTTAGGGTTTTGCTTTGTGGAATTTGCGGTTGCATCGTCGTGTCTAGTTGCTAGTCTTAGCGTCTAGTCCTTTAGAGTTTTGAGTTCTGTCACAGTTTATCACTCCGCCGCCGCACCATCTTCATCGCTTCTACCATATACCACCACCGCTGCCATATCCCACCAACGCTGCCATATACCTCCACCGCTGCCATATCCCACCACCGCAGTGATATACCACCACCGCTGCCATATTATACCACCGCTGCCATATACCACCACCGCTGCCATATCCTACCACCATATATCCACCACCAATCCGAGTTCTTTTCATATTAGGTTTGTTTTCGAGATACATCTTTTTTCCGATTCGTGTTTCCTTGCCTGAGTAGGTTTCGGAAAAAAAAAAGTCTGGAGACCCCCGGGCAATTTTTAGGTCAAAATTTTGGCTGGCGAAAATATTTTTTCCCTATCCTGTTTTTAGGCTTTTCTGAGTCTTTTGAGACACTCGCCATCATAGTGATTTTGTGTCGCACTTTTTCGTCGTCGCTACCCTGATTTCCGAAACAAATATTAGTCAAAAAAATTGCGTGCCTATCCTGTCAATTTGACTTGGGAAGATTTTGAGACACTCGCCATTATAGTGATTTTTCGCAAAAAAAGAGCGAAAGATAAAATTCCAGAGTGGGCTTTTCCCTTGTTTCTGTGTCGCGCCGTGATTTTGTTAGTGTTCTAGGATCGCGTCTCTAGTACGGTCTAGCCTAGGACCAGCACAGTATAGTCGTCGATCGTTCATTCAACTTTGGATCTCTGAATTGATTATTGCTGAACCTTTTTGCTACCATATTATAAGCCTTCCCAGCTCCACATACATCTACGTCGTGCGTTTGACTCTCCCTGGTAATCGCTCTATCCAAGCTTTGAGAGTTTTGACTACAACGGCTGCCAACCACCACCTGCTGCTTGGTAAGAACTGGTAAGAATTTGAGATTCGCTTGATGGATCTGTGACTTTCCACAAGACCACAGCCACATCCTAGTAGTCTACAAGATCATATTCTTGTGTTTTTCTCTTGCTGCTAACCATGGCAGGATCACAAGCCGACGAGACTGACTGGGAGAACATGACGAACAAAGAGTTACATGATAAGTTTCAGCAAATGATGAGTGGACAGGTGGAAGATGTGCTAAACAGATTTGAAGAGGCCATGGAGAAGATATATGGCATTGAGAAGGCGTTCGAAACAAAGCGCGATAACAAGTTTAATGAATTGCTCGCGTCTTCCACAACCACCGCCCGCTGCACTTGTCGCACCTCTACGGCAGCAGTAGTAGTAGCAGCAGCAGCAGCAGCAACAACAACAACAACAACAACAACAACAACAACAACAACAACAACAACAACAACAACAACAACAACAACAATGTCGCCTTCCAAATCAAGTGGGACGAGCACAATGCATTCCCCTTGAGCCTGGTCAAAATTCTGGTGCCGCTGTACCTACTGTTGATACTTCTGTAGCTCATGATGCTACTGCAGAGGTGGAGGACCATTACGAGGATGAGGTTGATCAGAATCAGAACTACGTGCAACAACCAGCACCACCACCACCAGGTCGTCCTCATGCATATCATCGCAACGATAGGGCTGCACCTCCACCTAAAGTACGAGATCATGACCATCTTCCTAAACTAAAATTGAATATTCCACCATTTGTGGGTAGATATGTTCCATATATATATCTTACTTGGGAGTTAGAAATTGAACAACAGTTTACATGTTTACAATTTCCTGAGGAGAGACGTGTTCCTGCTGCTGTTTGTGCTTTCACTAGTTTTGCATGTGTTTGGTGGTCTGAACATTGTAGAGCATATCCCATTCCAGCTACTTGAGCTGCTTTGACAACTGCTATGCGTACTCGTTGGGTTCCACCTTATTATCAACGTGAATTACTTCAAAAATTGCAGTGCTTAAGACAAGGAAAAAATTCTGTAGACGAATATTATCAGGAATTACAAACTGGCATGATTATATGTGATATTGCTGAGGAGAATTAAGTTATGCTTGCACGTTTTATGGGTGGCTTAAATAGAGAGATTCGGACCATTCTAGAGTATAAGGAGTATAATAATATCACTCGTTTATTCCATCTTGCTTGTAATGATGAACGTGAAGTGCAGGATCGATAGGCATTGGCGCGGACTAACTTTTCTTCATGCTGACCTTCATCATGGACACCGTGTGCATCCTCTACTTCCACACATTCTACTGCACTGACACCTCCATCAGCTGCCACCTCTAGCAGTGAAACAAGGAAGCAGGCACAACGACCACTATCTGCCAAGAGCACACTTATCGGGCCTGCACAGAGTTCTTCTTCTTCCATGGCATCAACAGGGCACACAAGTGATATTACTTGTCGCTGTTGTAAGGGACGAGGTCATTATACGAGAGAATGCAAATCTCAGTGTGTGATGATTGCTACTGAGGATGGTGGGTATGAGTCCGCTAGTGACCATGATGAGGAGACTTTGGCTCTTATTACATGTGAAGAACACAATGGAGATGATTCTGAACAGAGACGCAATACATGTCTCCTGAAGATGCTGACAGGTATGAATGTTTAGTCGCTCAATGTGTTATGAGTGTGCAGGTCAAACAAGCTGAGCAAAATCAGAGGCATAATTTGTTCCATACAAAGGGAGTTGTGAAGGAACATTCTGTTCGCGTCATCACAGATGGAGGGAGCTGCAACAACTTGGCTAGCATGGAGATGGTGGAGAAGCTATCTCTCACCACAAGACCACATCCACATCCTTACTACATCCAATGGTTCAACAACAGCGGCAAGGTTAAGGTAACACATACTGTTCGTGTGCATTTTAGTATCTCTACATATGCTGATTATGTTGATTGTGATGTGGTACCCATGCAAGCATGTTCCTTATTACTTGGTAGGCCATGGCAATTTGATAAAAATTATGTACACCATGGCAATTTGGTAAGCATGTTCGCTGGTTTCAATAGGTGTTTTGTGAGAGATTTCAGCACCATTGCTGCACCACCGCTGAACATGATTATGTAGTCCGTCCCGAGCCCGTATCGATGTATCTTCGTCGAACGGTTCTTTGGACCCGTCGGATATGAGTAGCGGTTCTCTTCCGATGGCCTCCACCCCTCGCCCTACGGACAACACCGAGGTGTTGTCTCAGAAGGCACCAGACCGAGGCTCACCCTGCGCGCAAAGGGAGCAAGATTCCCACGGGCTCCAGGTTCGGACCCCAGCTGAACACCGCGCCGGAACCTCCGATGGTTCCGGACTCCAGCAGGCGACCCCCTATTAAAAGGGGCAAGCCATCCGCGCCGATGACCTCTGTCCATCCAGAGGCACCGGAAAACTTGTTGGAAGCGCTTCAGGGTGCTTCCATCAACGAAGAGCACCGCACTATCATGAGTGCGGTGATCGAGAAGGTTTAGTCCGCCAAAGCGGGTGGTCGAAAGCGTGCACAAGCCTCTAACAGGCTTTCGGGTAAGTAATTATAGGAAAATGTTGCCGCATAGACAGTAGCCCCTGATGCTCTGTTTGGCGTTCATGAAGAAAGGCCGAATAGAGGATCAAATCATGACTCAGGAGTCTAATTAGAATATGTCTATTTGTATATGCAGGCTTCACTGTTGGCCGCTGCCACACGTACTGCGAAGGTCACTGCGCTAGAGCAGGACCTTGAGCAGTCCAAGGAGGAGCTCGGCCTTATCAAGAGGCAGCTCGAAGAGAACAAAGGTAAGCAAGACCTTGTCTATATGAAAAAAAGGAATTGGTTGCAGAATAATTGGTTCATCATGAATGTACCAGGGGCCACGACCAAAGTGGCGACCCTGAAGAAGGCGCTATCCGAGGCTGAAAACAAAGCGGCCCAGGAGCGCACCGAGCGAGAGAAACAAGAGGCCCGAGTGGGCGAGGTGTAGCAAGATCTCTAGGCTCTCGTCAAGAAGCACGGGGACTTGGAGCTTGACTCTAAGACGCGAGAGTCCGAGCTTGCAAAGGCGCTCGATAGAGCGAAACATGCCAAGGCCGAAGCCCAAAAGTCCCTCCAGGAAGTTGAGGCGGTTAAGAAGATAGCTGCGGGTAAGGCGTTCATTATGCAAAGCAAGCACGTGAAAGAAAATTTCTTTTTACTTACCCGAGTTCGGAGCTCTCCAGGAGCATTCGTAGATCTGCCCCGTAGTGTGTCTGACGCCGTGGAGTTCTACCGGGCCGAGGAGGGGAGCTCGACGGAGAAGTTGTTCGGTCTCGATATCTTTGGGACCGAACACCCGATACTTATGAGCGACCAGTGAAGCAGCTGGTCGAGCTCCACAAGGCGGCCGAACAGGCCATGAAGGGCCTTATAGTCCGGATGTGGCTGGCGATCCCCGCCCAACAGCTACTTGATGCGGTGGGCGGCTTGTGAATACGCCTCGGTTGGGCGTCATCAGCGGTCCATACGCATCGAAGGTGCACGAGGGCTTTGCCCGTCGAAGGTGCTGTGGCGAAGATGGGCGCCGAGAAGCTGGTGAAGGAGGGCCGCCGCGGGCAAGGAGCATCGCCACCCGAGATGTATTATGAGGTGTCTGAAGGGTGCCCGTCTTGTGGTGGAGGAGTGTACCAAGGATGTAATTTTTGAATGAGCGTACTCATGTGATCCTGTAATGTGAAAACTAGTTCATTTGCATTATGCAACGCTTGTTGAATTTAAAATATTACCTTCTGTGCGACCTTTTGTAAAATCTGGGAGTTGGCCAGTCGTCGGCTTCTGCCCCCATGCAGCTAGTGCTGGGGTGTTCAGATAAATCTGGGCACTCTTTTTCCCATTTTTGGGTCCTTCAAGGGAGGTGCTCAGCGCAACGAACTAGGAAATCGGACTATAATGCTTTATCACTCTCATTTAGCCATAGAAGTCTACAATTTTAAATTTTGGCGAAGGCCCTAGTATTCGGAAGGCCGAATTTGGGGCGCTATATACGCCTAAGTCGGACAAAGCCAACTCCTTGCCTGAAGCGGAAAAAGTCTTTATGGACTTGAGACCTCTCAAACAGCGACCAGCTCTCGGCTCATCATGACAGTCAGTTTTGGCTTTCTCTACTGAGGTGCTCGTCCGGAAGAACCAGGACACAATCGCGGTAGTTCTTCCAGTGCTACCTTAGCCGATATAGCGGAATGTAAGGTACCAAAACATGGGAGGCGGGCAAACCCAACTATTGACCCAAGACATGATTCGAAGCTGATGCATATAGTGCTATAAGTTCGGGGTGCCGCACTGTCAAAAGTGTTCGTACTTCTTACGCCGTATTATGGGGTATTCAAAAGCCCCTGGCATACTGGCCGTACCAGAATGTACGGGTGTTGATTGTCGTAAATAAACATATATAAAAAAGAAAAGATAACACAAAAATAGACTAGTTCTATGCATTGTTATACAAGGAATATGTTGAAATGTACTAATACAAGTAGTGCAATAAGCAAAAATAGGATTATTTAACATGTCTATCCAAGGGCAAGCTGCGGACTGGTATTTAAAGCAGGTATTCCGCTCGTTTATCAGAGACCTGGGGATTCCATTGTACGACGTAGCTTCATGCCTCCTTGGTTGTTGTATTGTGGGTCCGGCAATCATCTTGCGGATAGAGCTTCCAGGCGTAAGGTCACGAAGAGAGAGAATGATGAAGGTATTCAGCCCCTAGGGCTGTTGAGCACTAACGTGTGGGGCGTGCCATGGTCGTGCCCGCCTATGCCCATGGTATTTTCGATGCGTAATTATGTGCGCTGCGCGGATTCGCGCCGTTTATGCGGGACTAGGCGGGGCCGACTTGCTAAGCGAGCTCTGAATGTGCCAGCGATCTGTTGCGAGTTACTCGGACTCGCAGCGGTGTCCGGGGCTTTATCACCGAATTGTTGGATTGCCTTAAGAGGCTGCTTTGTGCTTCTGTTGCGAGGGCCGCAGTGTGCTCCTCAGTGCGGAGCGAGCGTTTTGTGTTTCCATGACTGTTATGACCCCCTTAAGTCCTGGCATCTTGAGCTTGAGGTATGCGTAGTGCGGTACCACATTGAATCTTTCAAATGCGGTTCGCCCGAAGCAAAGGCGTGGTAGCCGCCATGAGCAGGGCGATATCGAAGATTAACTCCTCGCTTTGGAAGTTGTCCAGAGATCCGAAGACCACTTCCAGTGTGATTGAGCCCGTGCAATGGGCCTCTACACCTGGGATGATGCCTTTAAAGGTTGTTTTTGTGGGTTTGATCCTCGAGGGGTCTATACCCATTTTGTGCACTGTATCCTGATAAAGCAGGTTCAAGCTGCTGCCGCCATCCATAAGGACTCGAGTGAGGTGAAATCCATCAATGATGGGGTCTAAGACCAATGCGGCAGATCCGCCACGACGGATACTAGTGGGGTGGTCCCTGCAATCGAAAGTGATCGGACAAGAGGACCATGGGTTGAACTTTGGGGCGACAGGCTCCATCGCGTAGACGCCCCTTAGTGCACGCTTCTGTTCCCTCTTGGGGATGTGGGTTGCGTATATCATGTTCACCGTCCACACTTGTGGGGGGAACTTCTTCTGTCCTCCCATGTTCGGCGGCCGGGGCTCCTCCTCGTCATCACTGTGCAGCCCCTTGTCCTTGTTTTCAGCATTTAACTTGTCGGCCTGCTTGATCACCCAGCATTCTCTGTTGGTGTGATTGGCTGGCTTATCGAAGTGTTGTGTATCGACACGGCGATCGAGTATCGGTCCAAAGCTGGGACGGGCCGGAGTACTTCTTTTGAATGGCTTTTCCGCTGACGGATTTAGAGCCCTTGAATCCGGCATTGGATCGTCGTATCCTCGGCGTTATCGCTGTTGTTATGGCGCTTGTGTTTGCTACGACGTGGTCTGCCGTTACTGTCCTTGGTATCCGAAGTGACAAGGTTCCTTGATATGTTGTTGCTGCGAGCCAGCCAGCTATCCTCTCCCACGCAAAAGCGGGTCATGAGTGTCGTGAGGGCTGCCATAGACTTCGGCTTTTCCTGGACGAGGTGCCGGGCGAGCCACTCATCGCGGATGTTAAGCTTAAATGCCGCTAAGGCCTCTGCATACGGACAGTTGACAATTTGATTTTTCTTGGTTAGGAACCGTGTCCAGAATTGCCTGGCCGATTCCCCCGGCTGCTGAGTTATATGGCTCAAATCATCGGCATCCGGTGGTCGCACATAAGTGCCCTGGAAGTTGTCAAGGAATGCATCTTCCAGATCCTCCCAACAGCCAACGGAGTCTGCTAGCAAGCTATTCAGCCAATGCCGAGCTGGTCCTTTGAGTTTTAGTGGGAGGTAGTTGATGGCATGTAGATCATCACCGCGGGCCATGTGGATGTGGAGGAGGAAATACTCGATCCATACCGCGGGATCTGTTGTACCATCATATGATTCGATATTCAAGGGTTTAAAACCCTCTGGGAATTCATGATCCATTACTTCGTCAGTGAAGCATAGGGGGTGTGCGGCGCCTCTGTGCTGGACTATATCACGACGCAGCTCATATGAGTCTTGCCTGCTGTGTTCGGCCCGTCCGGATTTACTTTTACTGTATCCGGCGTGACGGTCATCGTCGCGTGTAGGCGCGCACCCTCGTGATCTGTAGATCGATCTTGCGTGTTTTGCCCTGTCTTCCAATACATCCCGCAGGTCTTGCGTATTGCCCCATACCTTGGTATTTTTGTTTGAGTGGCGGCGGGGTGCGGGCTGGGCTTCAGGCTGGAATGCCTCTCTGTCTCAGCCGCGAGGTGGCCGATCAGCCGCATCATACGCTGGTGATGTAGGTTTCAATGCTTCCTCCTCAAGTCGGGGTAGTAACCTGCGCTTTGGGTAACCCTTGGAAGGCGTTTGAGTTCATATTCCTCGCCGCAAGGACTTGATCCATCATGCGCTAGCAAATCCTGATCAGCTCGAAGCTGTTGTTGCTTTTTCTTTAGGCTATTTTCTGTGGCTATAAGCCGGCGCATAAAGCGCTCCTGTTCGACAGGATCCTTAGGCACGACAAATTCTTTGTCGTCGAGGCTCACTTCGTCTTCGGAGGAGAGGCATATAATTGTCCTCCTCCGCTTCTCCCCCTGCCGCTCGCTCGGGAGGGTCGGCTTGTTCATCCTCCGGCCCTGAATCTTGCTAGAGGGGATTGTCGTCGTCTTCGGCACTGTCCGGAGTACTATTATATCCTGTGCCGGTATCACCGCTTTTGCTGTGGCGAGACTTAGAGCAGCGCCAATGACGTTGGCGCTTGGGTTGCTTCTTGGAGGGTTCATCCTCCGCTGTCTTGTCGCCATTGCCTTATTTGGGTGTATCCACCATGTATATATCATATGATGAGGTGGCGGTCCGATTGCCTGTGGGCGATGGTTCTGTTCGTCTCCGCATCGTTGTCCATACCATCGATGTCTTGGTCGAAGTCGAGCATGTCGGTTAAGTCGTCGACAGTGGCTACTAAGTGGGTGGTGGGCGGGGATTGAATTTCTTCGTCATCCGCATCGCATTCTAGCCGGACATAGTTCGGCCAAGGTTCTCCTGACAAGGATAGAGACCTTAATGAGTTTAGCACATCGCCGAAGGGCGAGTGCTGAAAGATATCCGCGGAGGTGAACTCCATGATCGGTGACCAATCGGATTCGATGGTCATGGGCGCAGGTGGTTCGGAGTCCGTGGCCAGAGATGAATCCAGCGGTTCGGCGTCACGGCTCTCGTGAGGGGTAAGGTCAGTATCCGGCTCTATCATCGCTGAGAGTGCAGCCTCCAAGGCGGGGTCTATCCGCCCGCCCTCGGATGGCGCCATTTGCTCCGGATTGAAGGCCGGAGTAGTTGCCGGTGTGATCTCCCGAACACTGTCCGACGGTAGAGCTATATCGTGCTCGTCGTGATTGTGTGGCACACCTGGCATGGGCTCGAATCCGTCGAAGATCAAGTCTCCGCGGATGTCGGTAGTGTAATTCAAGTTTCCGAACCTAACCTGATGGCCAGGGGCGTAGCTCTCGATCTGCTCCAGATGGCCAACCGAGTTGGCCCGCAGTGCGAAGCCGCCGAATACGAAGATCTGTCCGGGGAGGAAAACCTCATCCTGGACTGCATCGCTATTGATGATCGAAGGAGCCATCAAGCCTTACGGTGACGGCACAGTGGAACTCTCAATGACAGCACCAATGTCGGTGTCAAAACCGGCGGATCTCGGATAGGGGGTCCCGAACTGTGCGTCTAAGGCGGATGGTAACAGGAGGCGGGGGACACAATGTTTACCCAGGTTCGGGCCCTCTCGATGGAGGTAATACCCTACTTCCTGCTTGATTGATCTTGATGATATGAGTATTACAAGAGTTGATCTACCACGAGATCGTAGAGGCTAAACCCTAGAAGCTAGCCTATGGTATGATTGTTGTTGTCCTACGGACTAAACCCTCTGGTTTATATAAACACCGGAGGGGGCTAGGATTACACAGAGTCGGTTACAATGGGAGGAGATCTACATATCCGTATCGCCAAGCTTGCCTTCCACACTAAGGAGAGTCCCATCCAGACATGAGACGAAGTCTTCAATCTTGTATCTTCATAGTCCAACAGTTCGGCCAAAGGATGTAGTCCGGCTGTCCGGATACCCCCTAATCTAGGACTCCCTCACCGTGTAATGACCCTTTTGCCACAGTGGTAACCCCTTGAACTCTAAAGGGAGGGCTAGGGCGACCTTTACAAGGGTTCGAACCCATTCTAACCCTAATCTTACGTACCTGTGTAGCATCCCTCTCCTTGCGCCTTGCCGGGGGGAGATCGCTACATGTACTTGTGATCACATCCATCCAATACACCAAAGCAAGAGTAGGGTTTTACGCTTCTTAGCAGCCTGAACCTGGGTAAAAGTCTGTAGCGCCCTCTGTTGTTCCTGCTCTTTGCGTTTAGTGCACCCGCTCGCCAAACCACAAAGGGGTGGAGCAACCCCATAGATCGTCGGTCCACGCCGACATCTTTGGAGCGCCAGGTAGGGGATCACCGGCGTGAACCTGGACAACAGGTGGCGCGTCGACTCCGTTGAGTTTGATCATCATCATCATCACCGCCCATGGCGCCCAAAAAGAAGGGTTTCATGGCGACGAAACCTTCCACGTCCAAGCTTCCGTCACACGTGTCTGCGGGCGGCATAGGCAGCGCCGCCGCCGCGGACGGCGCGAACGCTGTGATGGGCACGATCAACATAGGCGGTGCAGTCGCCATGCCCACTATAGCGGAAATGGGCGGTGGAGGCGGACATCTGCCTCGACCCTCTAGCGAAGACAGCAACAATGGCGCGGGCGCGCAGCTCTCGCCTCCTCAGCGCACCGGCGAGCGCAGCCATCGGGGCGACCCAGTCCGGTCAGGCATGAGCCACGACCCTCCCACTGCGAAGGCTCTGGCAGCTGCGGCGAGGGGAACGATATCGAGACACACACCGTGTCTGTCGCGAGATGAGTGCAATGTGAACCAAGAGGCGTTGTTGTACCTCCGTAGCAACACTCGCATGGCACGACACCTGTTGATCAAGTTCAAGATCTTCAGACGCCGCTCCCACCACACCAACTTGCTATTACTCCCGCAGTTCGGTGACAAGATCGCAATGGTGCTCCTGCTGGCTCTGCCAGGAGTGGAGCGACGTCATGTTCTTCGCGCTCCAACATGCCTTCGATGGCAACAGAAGTGATGGCATGGGCCCAGATGTTGCTAGATTTTCCTCCAACAACAGAAAAGATGGATGACTGGAGGACCACCATCTAGAGCTTGATCGAGTTTGCTGATGCAAACAGATCCCAGTTGGCAGAACCCTCACGGTGCCCGCCAACCGTACCAGTAGCCTATACTGATGGTCGTGTGGCAGGAGGTGCACCCGCGGTGCAATCACTTGCACGGCAGCAACCCCAGCAGCAGTGCCAGCACTCACAGCGGACCTAGCAAAATGTCGAGCCTGACAATGTGTCAATAGCCTGCTCAGATCCGCAAATGCGGCAAGATCACCAGCAGGTGCTACTGGATAGGCGAGCAGAGGATGCTCGCACCACCATCCAACGACACCGAGAGGCGCGCCATCAATTAGACGAGCACAAAGGTACAGTCGTCGATGAGCCAACGCCCGTTGTTGGCGGGTACTTGCCCTACGAAGTTGGGTGCCCTACTTTCACACGTGAGCTGCGGCAAGTTCACTGGCCATCCGTCCACGTGTTGAAGCCCGAAGTACCAGAAAAGTATGATAGCAAGCTATGTTGGGAAATGTTGCATGGAAAACAAAAAAAATTCTACGCACACGCAAGATCTATCCATGGAGATGCATAGCAATGAGGGGGAAGAGTGTGTCTACGTACCCTCGTAGACTGTAAGTCGAAGCGTTTGACAACATGGTTGATGTAGTCGAACTTCTTTGCATTCCAACCGATCGAGCACCGTATGTACGTCACCTCCACATTCAGCACATGTTCAGCTCGATGACGACCTACGCCTTCTTGATCCAGCAAGATGGCGAGGTAGTGGATGAGTTTCCGCAGCACGATGGCGTGGTGACGGTGATGTTGAAGCTATCTCCGCTGGGCTTCGCCTAAGCACGACGGAAATATGACATGGGGAGTAAACGGTGGAGGAAGGCGCCGCACACGGCTAAGACAATGTTGTGTTGTGCTAGGCGCCCCCCCCCCCACATATATATAGGTGGGAGGGAGAGAAGAGAGGCCAAGGGGCACCCCAAGTAGGTCTGAATCCTACTTGGACTCCTACCCTTGGCCCCCCTGCCATATTTGCCGGAGGGGGGAAGGAAAGAGGGAAGAGGAAGGAAGGGGGAGGCCGAATACCATCGTGGCTGCCATGGGGGGTGCGCCAGCCCATTGTGGGCTGGTGTGCTCCCCTCTTATGGCCCAATAGGCCCACTAACCTCCCGGGGGTATTGGGTTCCCCCACCGGTACTCTGATCACTACCCGGTACACTCTGAAACACTTCCGTGTCCGAATACCATCATCGTATATATCAATCTTTACCTCTCGACCATTTCGAGACTCCTTGTTATGTCCGTGATCTCATCCGGGACCCCAAACAACATTCGGTCACCCAATCATGTAACTCATATAACATTATACCGTCAATGAACGTTAAGCGTGCGAACCCTACTGGTTCGAGAACTATGTAGACATGACCGAGACACCTCTCCGGTCAATAACCAATAGCGTAACATGGATGCCCATATTGGCCCCTACATATTCTATGAAGATCTTTATCGGTCGAACCTTTATGACAACATACGTAATTCCGTTTCTCCATCGGTATGTTACTTGCCCGAGATTCGATCGTCGGTATCTTCATACCTAGTTCAATCTCGTTACCGGCAAGTCTCTTTACTCGTTCCGTAATACATCATCTTGCAACTAACTCATTAGTCACTTTGCTTGCAAGGCTTCTTATGATGTGCATTACCGAGAGGGCCCAGAGATACCTCTCCGATACTCAGAGTGACAAATCCTAATCTCGATCTATGCCAACTCAACAAACACCTTTGGAGATACCTATATAGCATCTTTATGATCACCCAGTTACGTTGTGATGTTTTATAGCACACAAGGTATTCCTCCGGTAACCGGGAGTTGCATAATCTCATAGTCGAAAGAATATGTATTTGACATGAAGAAAGCAATAGCAATAAACTGAACAATCAATATGCTAAGCAAACAGATGGGTCTTGTCCATCGCATCATTCTCCTAATGATGTGATCTCGTTATCAAATGACAACACATGTCTATGGTTAGGAAACCTTAACCATCTTTGATCAACGAGCTTGTCTAGTAGAGGCTTACTAGGGACAAGGTATTTGTTTATGTATTCACACATGTATTTAAGTTTCCGATCAATACAATTCTAGCATGAATAATATACCTTTATCATGATTTAGGAAATATAATAATAATCATTTTGGTATTGCCTCTAGGGCATATTTCCATCAGTCTCCCACTTGCACTAGAGTCAATAATCTAGTTCACATCACCATGTGATTAACACCTATAGTTCACATCGCCATGTGACCAACACCCAAAGAGTTTACTAGAGTCAATAATCTAGTTCACATCACCATGTGATTAACACGCGAACAGTACTAAGGTGTGATCATGTTTTGCTTGTGAGAGAAGTTTAGTCAACGGTTCTGTCACATTCAGATCCATATGTATTTTGCAAATTTCTGTGTCTATGATGCTATGCATGGAGATACTCTAGCTAATTGCTCCCACTTTCAATATGTATCTAGGTTGATACTCATAGTCATCCGAATTGGTGTCAAACTTGTATCAACGTAACTCTTTACGATGAACTCTTTATCACCTCCATAATGGAGAAAATATTTCCTTAGTTCTCTAAGGATAATTTTGACCGATGTCTAGTGATCTACTCCTGGATCACTATTGTACCCCCTTGCCAAACTCATGTTAAGGTACACAATAGGTCTGGTACATAGCATGGCGTAATTTATAGAACCTATGACTGAAGCATAGGGAATGACTTTCATTCTCTCTCTATCTTCTACTGTTGTCGGGCTTTGAGTCTTACTCAACTTCACAACTTGCAATACAGGCAAGAACTCTTTCTTTGACCGATCTATTTCGAATGTGCGCAATCGCAAGATGTGGGAAAAGATGCATATATGGTTGTTGAACACCGTCAACGAGCTTTATATCTTGGCGGATAAATGTGCACGCCTTAAAGAGGGAAGAAGACTTCCTGGGGAAGATGCCAACATTGAAGTCGATTCTGACGACGAGGATACCACCACCCCAAAGAAGAAAGGTCGAAGGTGCAACCGGAAGCGCAAGGGCAAGTCAGTTATGGCCGTGGAGGGGTCCAGCGATTCCAGCCCCACCAAGAAAACCAAGACGGAAAACATCGGCATGGAAGCAGATGCATGCGCTGATTGCCAGGTTGCTGCAGCAGGAGAGAAGACAGGCACGTCTGATGGGCCATACTGCAAGATTCACCGTACCAAAGGTCACGACCTCCAGGACTACCGTCAAGTTGAACAGCTAGTTGAGAAACAGAAAGCTGAGTATGATATGCGGGACAAAGAGAAGGGCCAGGATGGTGCGGGCGGATCTGGCAAGCAGGGTCGCGGCGGCCGAGGTGGATGCCGCGCAGTGCTAACCAGAGGAAAGAAAAGCCTACCAGGGGCAGAGAAAAGAAATAAGACGATGAAGAGAGTGGAGAGGAAGATGATGACAAGTCTATTGAAACTGAATTCTAGAAGGAAACAGAGGCCATGTGCATTGACGGGGGTGCATCTTTGCACTCCTCTCACTGCCAACATAAGCAGTGGGTGTGAGAGGTCAATGCAGCAAAGCCGGCAGCAGGCACTCAGAAGCCTCTCAAGTGGTCCCACACGCCTATTGTTTTCTATGTTGAGGACCACCCTGATCACACAACTATGGTAGGGTGTTTGCCGTTGTTGGTTTAGCCAACAATACGCAACCTCAAAGTCACGAAAATACTAGTTGACAGTGGGGCTGGCTTGAATTTGATCCCGCCTAAGGTGATCAAGAGGCTATATATCCCCGAGGAAGAGCTCAAGAAAGCCGGGACATTCCAAGGAATTAACCTGGGGCGAAGCCAACCTAAGGGGAAGATCACGCTGTCGGTAACGTTTGGCGGGGAGCTGAATTATAGAATAGAGAAAATCGTATTTGATGTTGTTAAGATCCCCTTGTCGTTCAACGGAATTCTTGGTCGCCTGGCCTTAGCTAAGTTCATGGCAGCATCTCACTATGCCTATAACACACTGAAGATGCCAGGGCCTATGGGGGTCATCTCCATCAACTCCGATAACAAGGATGCAGTCATATGTGTGGACAAGCTTTACAGAGATGCGATTGCAGCAGAGGCCATCAAGGCTACAGCTCCCACCAAGAAGAAGAAGAGTAAGAAACCCAGGAAGACATCTAGCAAGGCTTCCGAGAAGCGCACCTCCTAAGAGTGTTGCGCACCCGTTCAAGACTTGCCAGAAAGCTCTGCCAGCAAGAGATCCAAGGCCACCACACCTGCAACATAGAAGGTGTCGGCAAGGGAGGACGGCACCGACGGCTCGTTCACCATTGGTGCCACCATTGAAAGTAAATAGGAAAACATGATAATTGCCTTCCTGCGGGCGAATGTAGATCTGTTTGCATGGTAGCCGTCTGACATCCCCGATGTTCCTAGGGAGGTGATTGGGAACCACCTTGCTGTCTGTCCCCATGCTCGGCTCGTCAAGCAGATGGTCAAGAAGCAAGCTTTGGAACGACAACAGTTCATAGCGGAAGAAATCAAGAAACTTGAGGCAGCAGGCTTGGTTACGGGAGTCTCCATCCAACTTGGTTGGCAAATCCGGTCGTTGTGTGCAAGGTAAATGGGAAGTGGAACTTTGTATTGATTACACGGATCTCACAAAAGCATTTTTGAAGGATCCTTTCTCCTTGCCCCCCATCGACCAGATTGTAGACACCACTATCGGCTACGAGTTTCTTTCATTCCTTGATGCATATTCCGGGTACCATCAGATATTTATGTGCAAGGAAGATGAGGAAAAAACCAAATTCATTCTCCATGTGGCACGTATTGCTTTGTACGTATGCCTTTCGGACTAAACAGTGCTAGTTCAACGTTTGCAAGAGTCGTCTGATGACCCATAAGTATAGGGGATCAATCGTAGTCCTTTTAATAAGTAAGAGTGTCGAAACCAATGAGGAGCAGAAGAAAATGACAAGTGGTTTTCAGCAAGGTAATTTCTGCAAGCACTGAAATAAACGGTGACAGGTAGTTTGATAGCAAGATAATTTGTAACGTACAAGTAACGGTAATGGTAAATAAAGTGCAGTAAGGTAGCCCAATCCTTTTGTGGCAAAGGACAGGCCAAAATAGTCTCTTATAATAAGCAAAGCGTTCTTGAGGGTACACGAGAATTTCATCTAGTCACTTTCATCATGTTGGTTTGATTCGCGTTCGTTACTTTGATAATTTGATATGTGGGTGGACCAGTGCTTGGGTGTTGTTCTTACTTGAACAAGCCTCCCACTTATGATTAACCCCCTCGCAAGCATCCGCAACTACGAGAAAAGTATTAAGATAAAATCTAACCATAGCATTAAACATTTGGATCCAGATCGGTCGCTTACGAAGTACCGCATAAACTAGGGTTTAAGCTTCTGTCACTCTAGCAACCCATCATCTAATAACTACTCCACAATCCATTCCCTTAGGCCCAAAGATGTTGAACTGCCATGTAGTCGACATTCACATGACACCTGAAAGTGCAACTATCCCTGGGTGGTTTTGGTAATTCGTAACAACATATAGCTCATTAAGCTAATGCTATTTCAAGATAAATATTTCAGGAAATCTCAATGATTGGCATGGCATGGATTAGAAAGTGGACCCCTCACAATGCTATGGACAAAAGGATTGCCTCAAGCTCAAAGCACAAGACTCTACATTTTTCATTTTAGTGATCCAAGATCACATTGAGTCCATAGGAAAAGCCAATACTATCAAGAGGGGGTGAGGTGTTGCTTAATGAGTTTCTTGCTCAAAATGCTTAGTGATATGCTCCAAAAACCCTCAACTACTTTCTCATATCCACATATGTCCCAAACCAAAAGTCAAACTCGGCCCTACCGAATCTTTCTATCCGGCGCCACCGAGTTCTCTTGACATAGCCACTGCCAGAAACCCTAGTCTTTTCGGTCTCACCAATAGGGATCTCAGTCTCACTGAGATGGGATTATAATCTCTCTATTTCCCTTCGTAACGTTTCGGTCAAACCGAGATGAGCGATCGGTCCCACCGAGATTGCAATGCAAACTCTCTGTTTCCCTTTCGTAACGTTTCGACCCAACCGAGATGAGTGAATCGGTCCCACCGAGTTTGCATGACCAACTCTCTGGTTAGTCTATTACCAAAATCGTTCTCACCGAGTTTGTGTAATCGGTCTCACCGAGATTACGTTATGCCCTAACCCTAACAAAATCGGTCCTACCGAGTTGACGTGTCGGTCCCACCGAAAGTCCTAACATTCACATTTTGAACTATATTTGTCCGACCGAGTTTCATGATTCGGTCCCATCGAGTTTGGTAAATTGTGTGTAACGGTTAGATTTTGTGTGGAGGCTATATATACCCCTCCACCCACTCTTCATACGTGGAGAGAGCCATCAGAACATGCCTACACTTCCAACATACATTTTCTGAGAGAGAACCACCTACACTTGTGTTGAGGTCAAGATATTCCATTCCAACCACATAAATCTTGATCTCTAGCCTTCCCCAAGTTGCTTTCCACTCAAATCTTCTTTCCACAAAATCCAATCCTGTAACATCCCAAAATTCTAAATTTTGGAATGTTATATTAAATAAACAATTCTGATTGTTTGTTTAATTGTTGAGTGATTGATTGTGTGAAATTGAGTGGAATTTGAAACTTTTTGAAAGTTAAATGAGAGAGAATAAAAGGACTTTCCCAAACTTTCATTTTTGCTTTTATGATCTTCGAATTCAAATTCTTTTCATCACAAAACCCGGAGAGAAGATGACATGACTTCTTCCATTTATTTAAATGACAAGGGTGTTGAAAATATTTGAATTTCGTTTGGAAAATATTTCCAATTCTGAAACTTTATGCAACTCAATGATTTTCACGAGAGAAGATAAAATGACTTCTTCAAATTAAATGAAATATGAGTTGGGAGTTCTAAAAGAATTAAATTCAAAGTTCTTTTGAATTTATTTCCAATTGGAGTTATTTGAGTTTTATTCAAATTATTTTCTCCAAAAACAAAATATATGGAAAATAGGGTAACATGATTCCCTACATCGAGAAAATTGGAGCGAAATTAATTTGAAGTCATTTTGGTATTTTAAAATGATTTTTATTGGATTTTATTGGACCAGTAGCACTGTGTGAATTATTAAAATTTGTGTGGATTTTATTTGACATTAGAATAATGTTCATCTTGTAGGAAATATTTTTCTGCAAATTTTGATATATTATATGCCTATATAAAAGTTTTAATTATTTTGTTTTTGTTTTAGTTCTGTGAAATTTTGTTTAAAAAAAATATATATGCAGCGCCTTGGGCCAAAGGCCCAAGCCGCCGACCAGCCACCGGCCGAGGCCAAGGCCAAGGTCATCGCATGCACACACCTAGGGGGCCAGGGAGCCAAGGTTTCCTATTCTTTTACAAATCCTAGTAGGATTTGATCCCGTTTCGTTATTCCGTTTATTCCGATTTGTTGCTAGATCTTTTCCCTCTTTGTTTCCTAATCCTAGTCTATTTCTTGCCCCCTACCCCAAGCAAAACCCTCCCCTCCCCACTATAAATACCCAAGCACCCCCCCCCTCCAACACATCAAACCAACACCTCTCCTCTCCTCTCCTCTCCTCTCCATGCAGCAGCAGAAGCAGTTCCACCACCGCCGCCAAGTGCCGCCGCCGCCTCGACCTCTCCGAGGTTTATATGATCTCCTCTCCACCGTCCGTGATCTCCTTTCCTCTAGGATCAACCGCAGCATCGGATCCGATCTTCTTCCCCAACTCCGACGACTACTCCGGTGAGATCCACGAAATCCCGTAATTCATTTTTTTCAGAAAATAGCAATTTTAGAAAATTCATATCTTTTAGAGTTTTTAGTATTTTTGAGTGATTCCAATTGCTATGTGTCACAAATTTGCTGAAGTTTCTGTTAGTTCAATTTTATTTCACATTTGAGCAGTTTCAATTCGTGTTTGTATGAATTTTCTCAAATCACTAGATTTGAGCTATTTTGAGTTAGGAATATTACGTTTGACCGATTCTTTTTGCTCCTGGTCTCTAGGACCTTTGTTTATCCAGTAGTATTTAGTATTTTATTTCTAGGTTAATTTAAATTAGGTTTTTAGCAAAACAGTACTGTTTTATTATTAGTTCTGTTTTAGCTTTTTCTTTATTGTTTTATTAGTTTTAAATTATTTCTTTTTGTCACTTTTGACAAAATTAGTTGTGTTCTGTTAGAAAACAGGAGAAAATTTTATTTTATTTTAAAAATTTATTTTCCTTAGTTTTGTATGAAACCTTCTATAGGTCATAGTTAGAGTTTTATAAAAGCTTTTTATTTGTTTCTTTTGCAAATAAAATTTTATGAAAAAATACTTTCTGTTAACTTAGTTTTTTACTTTTTATTTTCTGTTAAATTATTAGTTTAGTGTTTTAATTGCTGTTAAGTTTTTTTTACTTAGGGCAAAACTATGTTAGATGCTTGTAGCAAAGTCATAGATTTTCGTTAGTAGTTTTTCTTTCTAGTTTTATTTGAGGCTTCTTTGGACTTTGTTGGAGTTTTATTATTGAGTTTTTTGTTTTAATTGTTATTTTGAGTGTTAGTATTGCTTGCTAGAATGATTGCTTATGTGAATGCTATGTTTGACTTGTATAGATTTTCTTGAGAGTGACGAATAGTTCTATCAAATTTTGTGAGAGTGTTGTTATCTTCATCAACGTGCAGGCAAGTTCACTTTGACCATGTTTTTCATACCTATGTGTTTTATTGCATCTAGTGTCATCTTCGCAACAATCCCTCCAATGGTGATATCTTGAATTCTTGTAGTTGAGTAGTATGCATGAGGTAGGAACCCATCACCTGTTACCAAGCCCGGGCGTCATTTATTTTAATGCTACGCTATAGTAGGCGGGTTGGTATGAGTGCTCGGGAGTGGTGTGAGAATGGAGGATCTCGTCAATGGCGACAACTCCATGATGGAATCTGCAAGGACTGCATCTTCAAGGCCTCAAGACTTCAAGACTCAAGACAAGCATTCAATACACACTCTTTGGGTGAAGGATGGTTGGCGGGCACCTGGAGAATCCGGTGGTTGGCGGGATGCATGGAGAAGCGCCATGACATCTTGCGGAAAGCTTCACCCAGACTCAAAGAGGCGGAAGAATACTTCATGCCGGAAGCTTACATGCAACCGCAAGTCACTATGGGCTCGGCTTGGTTGACCTTAGTTGTGACTCTGGCGGGGCGGTGCTAGCAGATGTAGAACTACGGTAGGATTGGATGAGCACGGACGGTGGTCGGAGGAACTCTTGGAAGACCATGTTTGATCGTCTTGTTCTCAAACACCACGAAGTGCGAGAGCGTAAAAGAGGATCGAATCTTGCGGGTAAAGTGTACAAACCTCTGAGAGGTTAAAACCTAATCGATTAGCCGTGTCCCGATTCACGGACAATTTGAGCATCTGGACTTGGATCTATCTTGGAACTCTCAACACGGATTGATAACTTAATTGTGGGCAACTTATGATGATTTTGGGCTATGAGACATCGGTTGGCGGAACCATGTCATGATAGAAAACTCCATAGTACATACTTCATTTATTCCTTTGATGTAGGGAAAATAAAACCAGCTTTTACATAAACAAAACTCGAATCTGAGCCACAAAGCCATACTGCATATAGTATAGTTTACCATCTATTTTCTCATGTTGTGATCTTGCGGTACATTCAATGTCTTGACCTACACGGCTGCAACGTATCATGTTGCAGGATTTTCTTCGACAGTAAGAGTTACGGTGCAGGTTACGGTCTACACTCAACTTGCCGATGGCGTTGATGGGACTCCACACCCGTTTGATTGTTTCGCTGAGTATTATGAGGTATATATCATTTTACGTTATTTATACATGTGATTGCACTTTGATATATACATTGATGTCTTGTGTGTGTGACATCTTGGTCGAGGATGTACAGATATACGAGGCTTGACCGTCTGAGGTCGGGTCGCTAGGGCAAAACTATGTTAGATGCTTGTAGCAAAGTCATAGATTTTCGTTAGTAGTTTTTCTTTCTAGTTTTATTTGAGGCTTCTTTGGACTTTGTTGGAGTTTTATTATTGAGTTTTTTTTGTTTTAATTGTTATTCGAGTGTTAGTATTGCTTGCTAGAATGATTGCTTATGTGAATGCTATGTTTGACTTGTATAGATTTTCTTGGAGGTGACGAATAGTTCTATCAAATTTTGTGAGAGTGTTGTTATCTTCATCAACGTACCGAGCAAGTTCACTTTGACCATGTTTTCATACCTATGTGTTTTATTGCATCTAGTGTCATCTTAGCAACAATCCCTCCGATGGTAATCTGAATTCTTGTAGTTGAGTAGTATGCATGAGGTAGGAACCCATCACCCCTGTTACCAAGCCGGGGCGTCATTTATTTTAATGCTACGCTATAGTAGAGCGGGGTTGGTATGAGTGCTCGGGAGTGGTGTGAGAATGGAGGATCTCGTCAATGGCGACAACTCCATGATGGAATCTGCAAGGACTGCATCTTCAAGGCCTCAAGACTTCAAGACTCAAGACAAGCATTCAATACACACTCTTTGGGTGAAGGATGGTTGACGGGCACCTGGAGAATCCGGTGGTTGGTCGGGATGCATGGAGAAGCGCCATGACATCTTGCGGAAAGCTTCACCCAGACTCAAAGAGGCGGAAGAATACTTCATGCCGGAAGCTTACGTGCAACCGCAAGTCACTATGGGCTCTGGCTTGGTTGACCTTAGTTGTGACTCTGGCTGGGGCGGTGCTAGCAGATGTAGAACTACGGTAGGATTGGATGAGCACGGACGGTGGTCGAGGAACTCTTGAAGACCATGTTCGGTCGTCTTGTTCTCAAACACCACGAAGTGCGAGAACGTAAAAGAGGATCGAATCTTGCGGGTAAAGTGTACAAACCTCTGCAGAGGGTTAAAACCTAATCGATTAGCCGTGTCCCGATTCACGGACAATTTGAGCATCTGGACTTGGATCTATCTCAGAACTCTCAACACGGATTGATAACTTAATTGTGGGCAACATATGATGATTTTGGGCTATGAGACATCGGTTGGCGGAACCATGTCATGATAGAAAACTCCATAGTACAGACTTCATTTATTCCTTTGATGTAGGGAAAATAAAATCAGCTTTTACGCAAACAAAACTCAGATCTGAGCCACAAAGCCAAATTGCATATAGTATAGTTTACCATCTGTTTATTCATGTTGTGATCTTGCGGTACATTCAATGTCTTGACCTACACGGCTGCAACGTATCATGTTGCAGGATTTTCTTCGACGAGTAAGAGTTACGATCTGGGTTACGGTCTACACTCAACCTGCCGATGGCGTTGATGGGACTCCACACCCGTTTGATTGTTTCCATCGAGTATTATGAGGTATATATCATTTTACGTTATTTATACATGTGATTGCACTTTGATATATACATTGATGTACTGTGTGTGCCAGCATACTGATCCAGGGATGGCACAGATACACAGAGGCTTGACCGTCTGAGGTCAGGTCGCTACAAATCCTATGAGAGAGTGTTGAGTGTTGAGGAGACTATCATTTGAAGCACAAGAGCAAGGAGTTCATCATCATCACACCATTTGTTACCTCTTGGAGAGTGGTGTCTCCTAGATTGGCTAGGTGTCACTTGGGAGCCTCCGTCAAGATTGTGGAGTTGAACCAAGGAGTTTGTAAGGGCAGGAGGTCGCCTACTTCGTGAAGATCTACCCGAGTGAGGCAAGTCCTTCATGGGCGACGGCCATGGCGGGATAGACAAGGTTGCTTCTTCGTGGACTCGGTGGACTCGCGCAACTGTTACCCTTCGTGGGTTGAAGTCTCCATCAACGTGGATGTACGATAGCACCACCTATCGGAACCACGGATAAAAAATCTGCGTGACAACATTGCGTTTGCTCCCTCCAAACTCCTCCCTTTACCTTCATATGCAATTGTTTTACATTCCGCTACTATACTCTTAGAATTGCATGTGTTGGTTGATTGCTTAACTTGTGCAAAGTTGCTAAAATCTGCCAAGAACTAAAATTGGGAAAAGGCTAGATTTTTATTTGGTCAAGTAGGCTAATCACCCCCCTCTAGACATACTTTTGATCCTACAAGTGGTATCAGAGCTTTGGTCTCTATTTGATTTGATTTCCATAGCTTTTTGTGGTCATAGCCTTGGTTTCACAACCTAGGAGAGTATGGCGTCTAGCGAGGGAAATTACCACCGTAGAGGTCCTTACTTTGATAGTACTAATTTTGCTAGTTGGAAGCATAAGATGAAAATGCATATTCTTGGACATAACCCCGCCGTTTGGGCTATTGTGTGTATTGGCTTCCAAGGTGAATTATTTGATGGGAGAGAACCAAACCGCGAAGCTACCACGGAAGAGTTGAAGATGCTGCAATACAATGCTCAAGCTTGTGATATTCTCTTCAACGGATTGTGCCCCGAAGAATTCAACAAATCAGCCGTCTTGAGAATGCAAAGGAAATTTGGGATACTTTGATTGATATGCACGAAGGTACCGACTCCGTCAAGGAATCCAAAGTGGATGTGCTTCAAAGTCAACTTGACAAGTTCAAAATGAAGGATGGTGAAGACGTTGCTGAAATGTACTCTAGGCTTGCTCTCATCACAAATGAGATTGCCGTCTTAGGAAGTGAAGAGATGATTGATAGATTCATCATCAAGAAGATCCTAATAGCCTTGGATGGAAAATATGATAACGTGTGCACATTGATCTAAATGATGCCCAATTATAAAGATCTCAAGCCAACGGAAGTCATTGGAAGAATTGTTGCTCATGAGATGTCACTCAAGGATAGGGAAGAGCTCCACAACAAGTCAAGTGGTGCTTACAAAGCCTCATGTGAAGCTCCAACATCATAAAATGAGAAGCAAACCTTCAATGAAGAATTGAGTCTAATGGTGAAGAACTTCAACAAATTCTACAAGAGAAGGAGCAAGGAAAGAAGCTCCAAGTCAAGATCCTACAATGACAAGAGATCTTCAAGTCGCGAAAGAAATTGCTACAATTGTGGAAGACCGGACACTACTCCAATGAGTGTACGGCTCCTTACAAAAGAAGAGAAGATTCTCCCAAAAGAAGGAGTAGAAAAGAAGAATCACCACCAAGAGAAAGAATGAGTAGGGATGATCGTTATGAACGAATACCCTCTCGGAGAAGCAAGGATTCGAAAAGGAAGGATAAGTCATCAAGGAGCTACACAAAAGGAAGAAATCAAGCTCATGTTGGTGAATGGGTATCCGGTTCCGACTCCGATCATCACTCCGAAAGAAGTTATCACTCCGACTCCGAATATACTCAAGATGAAGGTGTTGCCGGACTAGCACTTGTGACAACCAACTCCTACGACATATTTGACTCACCAAATGAAGGAATTGGAAGATGCTTCATGGCTAAAGTTCCAAAGGTAACACACCACAGTATGTTGATTTCAATAGTGATGAAGATGATTTGCTAGGAGATGATGATTTACTTGTTGACAACTCTAGTTATGAAAACTATGATGAACTTGCTATTAATCATGCTAATCAAGATAAAGCGAATAGCGATGATAAGAAGGAGATTGAGCGTCTAACTAAAGAACTAAACACTCTTAAGTTAGCTCATGAAACTACCTTGGAAGATCATCGAGAACTTTTAAAGACTCATGAGAAGCTACGCTTTGAAAAGCTTAACCTTGAGCAAGAGCATGAGTTTTTAAAGGCAATCAATGATGATCTTCGCAAGAAAAGTTCTTCTTACATTGCCAAGCGTTTACTCTTGTCTACTTACATGCCACAAGTTAAATCTAGCAATAAGAACAAGAAAGATTCTTCATCTAGTCGTAACAACAATCATGTTAAATCCAATGTTGTTGCTTCTAGTAGCTCTGTTGATTCCACTAGTGATTCTCTTAGCCAAGTTACACTTGAGCAAGAAAATATCTTATTGAAGGGAATTATAAAGAAAGGTGTTTACAAGAGCCTTGCCGGAAGTAAGCAATTTGAGGAAATTGTACGCAAGCAAGGAAGGCACCGGAAGAATCAAGGTGTTGGTTTTGAAAGAAAGTTCAATGCCAATGGATTTGAATGGGAAGAAGATCAATACCCCAAGACGAAGTTTGTTCCTCAACAAGAGAAGTATGATCCTACTTCTTTCCAAGGAACACAAGCTCAAGATGATCTTCCACCACAAGACCACAAGCAAAAAAGGCAAGGACAAGCTTCAAGAGGAGATTGATGTATTTGAAGAAGCACCTAAGGCCTTGGTCAAGTGGGTTCCCAAGACTACATCAAGTTCTACTTCATCAAGTACGACTACAACTCCAAGGATTCCCATCAAGATGGTGTGGATCCCGAAGAAGAAGAACTAGAGAGTTCTTGAGGGTGACTCTGCCAATATACTTCACTCTTACCATTTTGGCAAGGACAAGTGCAAACTACTTCCACATCTTGCACTAGTTCAAAGAGCCACAAACCCTCTTGTTTGTAAGACAAGGGACAAGGTAACCTAATGCTTTCATGGACATCATCTTGTGTATACATCACTCTATGTCTATGGATATCCTTGCTTGTTCCTTGTGGGACTAACCCGTGTAGGTATTGAAAGTGCAACTCACTCCAATGGATTGCTCTGAATGATCTACATCAACATTGAGCATCCACATCTTCATTACCTACATGAAGTCATCATCGACAAAACCCAAGGTTAGTTCATCCCTCTTAGGGGGGATATCACATCTAGGGGGAGCTTTACTCTAAAATTGAGCTAAAGCAACTCTAATGGTGTGCGCACAACAATGCTTTATGTAAAAGTGGTAACCCCACTTGTGCTTAAACGATGAGTATGACCTATGATCAAATGTTCTCATTTGACTCCTAAGTCAATATACTCATATATAGATGACCTAGTCATCGCCAATTGTTTGATAGATGCTAGAGTGTTTGTGCATGCTTTGTCACATATTTCATTTGCCATTTTATTGTATGAGCATGCTGGATACATATTTTTCTCATTCGAGGACATCCATTTGTTGCTTTGAATGTTTGGCTTTTTCTCTTTTGCCAAATGGATGGACAAGAATGCCTAAGAACTCCCTCTAGCTATCTATGCTTTCCTCGTCTCAAACTCTATTCATGCTACATCACAAAGTTTGATCAAGTCAGATTGAACCACTCTGTGTGAGGAGCACTTTGAGTCCCCGATTAGTCATAGACTTAAACTTCCAAAACCTCTTTGTGCATTTGGTCCGACAGATTCATCCTTTTCGGTCCTACCGAGATCACTTAGTTGATCTAGGTTTTCAATCTCGGTGCAACCGATTAGAACCTTCGGTCACATCGAGTTGCGATGGCGGCTGCGATTTTTCATCTCGGTGCCACCGAGTTGTTCCTTTCGGTCACACCGATGTGGTCAGTTATATATCTTGACAGTCAAATTTTGGGAATTTTTTCGAAACCCTTCACCCGCGCGTAACCTGCTCTGCCTCTTCGAGTCACCGGATCATGCTCTCGCCGCCAGCGACCTCCCGCCGCTGGTCTCCGCCGTTGCCGCCATAGTGAACACTCGCCGCTCTAGGGTAAGTGTTCGACCCCTTGTGCTGTCTTTTTCACTCTGATTCCTAGCACGAGGACAATGACATGTTTCTTGCCATGATTGAGATTGATCCATCCAGCTAAAACTTCCCTAGGTCTAGATTGATTCGAAAATTTTAGGGTTAGCTCTCCGCAGAACTCATCTCGGACCGACCGAACTGTAGAAATCGGTCTCACCGATTCGGCCTTGGCCATTGCACATGCGCTTTTCGGTCCGACCGAAATGTGCAAATCGGAGTGACCGAGTTCAAGATTCTGTGAAACCCTAGCAATCTCGGTGCCACCAAACTGTGACTCGGCCCAACCGAGTTCACTAGTTTAGGTTCCAAGTGTTGCTTCGGTATCATCGAGTTTGTCTATTCGGTAGCTCCGAGATCACTTCTGTAGAGAACTAAAACTATGATTTTTGACTCAATTGTTTTGCAAAACCTCTGTACTTTGTGATGCTCATCCACTCTACCTCATCTACAACCTATTCACAGGGTCTGCTGACAGTTTGCCTGAAGATGTCTGATCAAAGTGAGAGTCAGAACAAGTCTGAAGAGCAGGTTCAGATGAGTGAGGGCACTAGTCCCTCCAGCAGCTATGATGAGGGCAGCAGGAGCACACCTAGTAACTTGCCAAAGGCAGCTACCAGGACAAGAAAGAAGAAAACCTCAGATTCTGAGGATGAGGATTATGTGGCTGTTGAGGATGAAGCCACTTCAAGGAAAAAGGTGCTCAAAAAGGAATATGGCACAACTGCTGCAAGTAAGCCAGGAATGAGAACAAAGGCTCCAGCAAGAAGAGTTCCAATGTCAAAAGCCAGAGTCTCCACTCAAGAAACAATGGAGTTCACTCTTGAACCCAAAGAAGGAGGTGAAGGCAAGAAGAGGAAAGAAAGGGTCAAGAAGACCACTGCCAGAGTTATTGGGAAGCCCTCCATGATGAGAGATGATGATGAAGAAGAGGAGGATGCTGCACCAGCACCCAAAGCTCAGAAGCTTATGGTAGATGCAATCAGATCAGGGGCTGCTCCATCTAAGCCCAAGTCTGCTCCCAAATCTCCAGCTCAGAAGTCTGCCCCATAGAGAAGCACTAGAAACATTCCAGCTTCAGAAAAGAACAAGGCCCCAGTGCCTGAGACTGTTGATGAAGAAGATGATGAAGCCCAAGTGCTAAGGAAGCTCAAGCCCAAGATCCTTGACCACAATGATGCACATCTTGTTGCAGAAAATATGAAGATCAGGAAGGATTTAGGACTGAGATTGTGGAGACAGTCTGATCCATATGCTGTCAGGAGGAGAACTGATGTGGATTACAGGTTCCACACAAAGGAACAACAAGACTTTTATGAGACTGTCCTACTTGACAAGAAGCCCATAGTGTGTGACATGAGATGGGTTGACTGGGAGTACATCAAGGAAAATGAAGATCACTATCCAGGAGTATATGACAGCTTGAAAGCATGTGGAGTAATACTTTTGTTGCCCAGAAGCTCACCAAGTGGAATGATGAGCTTATCATGCAGTTTTACTCCACTGCCCACTTCTACCTAGATGGGAAGATCATTTGGATGTCAGAAGGTACTAGGTACCAATCCTCTGTGGAAGAATGGGCTCAGTTGATCAATGCCCCAGAAGAACATGAGGATGACTTGGATGTTTATTCCGAGAAGAAGAAAGACCACAACACTATGGCACACATGTATAGAGAGATCTCAGATGATGCTTTAGAGACTCATAAGCTTGGATCTGTCCACTTCTTGTTGTCTGGTCTACCTACCATCAACTAGATCCTAAGGCACACATTGCTACCCAAGTCAGGTGATCACAAGATGATCAGGGGACATGCTATCAATTTGCTACATTAGTTTGATGTGCCTCAAAAGTTCAAAGTCATGAGTCTGATTGTAGAGACAATCAAAAGGACAGCAGCTGGTCAGAAGAGAAGCTGTGGGTATGCCCCACAAATTCAGGAGCTCATCAACTCCATGACGGGCACAGGCAAATATCTATTGGGTAAGGAGCACCTGGCCATATACCCTGAATTTTAAGACAACACAGTTGTGATGGATGAGAATGAACCATCATCAGTTCAAGCACAGGAGAAGAAGAAAGCTGCCAAGATGCCAAGTGTTGAAGAGGCATCTCAAGTTTTCCTGAAGAGCAAGCAAGATCAGCTAGCATATCTGATCCAATCCACCTTGAGGATTGAGAAGGGCTTGGCCACCCTGACTCAAAACCAGGAGAGCTTGGAGAGGATCATTGAGCAGAAATTCTATAATCTTGATGTCTAGGTAACTAAGATCCAAACCACAGTTGAGCAGCTTCAGGAGGAAGCAGAAGAGAAGAAGGGCAAGGCAACTACTGAAGCATTTGAGCGAGTGCCTAGAGGACAGAGATCTTCTGCAGTGCCAATGAGAGATTCTCGAGCTACAACACGTCGGCACCAGCAGACTCTGACTCGGTGCCACCTCCAGCAGCCACTCCACCAGCTCGGCTACATCAGCAGATGCCTTCGTCCTTGGAGTTCTATCTACACCACCTCCCGAAGATCAAGCCTGAGAGACGTTTAGCACTATGCATTTTTGAACTTTTTGGTAACTTGTTGCCAAAGGGGGAGAAAATATAGATCATAGGCTTCGAGAGAGAGTGTTGCTTTTTATCTCTCCTGTTTTTGGTTGAACTTCTTGATTGTGTGCTTGTGTGAGATACTTTATGTCCTTGTGAGATACTTGTTTGATCATGTGTTTGATCTATGCTACCTTAATGCTTGTTGGATGATATTATCTCTTATATCCTTATATGATCATTCACTTGCTTGGTGATGAGTGCATGCTTTTAATTTCTATCATTTTGAGCGCTCCACCAAGATGTATGTGACATGGAAGAGTAACCCATGATCCTAATCGATTGTGCATTTGCATTCAAAAGCAAATTTTAAATAATGCACAAATTTAGGGGGGGCTCTTGCTTATCACATACTTCTCAAAGCGACGATGTTTTTCAATCTTATTATCATTTGTCGAAGCTTTGATCTATATGTTGTCATCAATTACCAAAAAGGGGGAGATTGAAAGTGCAACTATCCCTGGGTTGTTTTGGTAATTCCTAACAACATCTAGCTCATTGAGCTAATGCTATTTCAAGATAAATATTTCAGGAAAGCTCAATGATTGGCATGGCATGGATTAGAAAGTGGACCCCTGACAATGCTAAGGACAAAAGGATTGGCTCAAGCTCAAAGTACAAGACTCTACATTTTTTATTTTAGTGATCCAAGATCACATTGAGTCCATAGGAAAAGCCAATACTATCAAGAGGGGGTGAGGTGTTGCTTAATGAGTTTCTTGCTCAAAATGCTTAGTGATATGCTCCAAAAACCCTCAACTACTTTCTCATATCCACATATGTCCCAAACCAAAAGTCAAACTCGGCCCTACCGAATCTTTCTATCCGGCGCCACCGAGTTCTCTTGACATAGCCACTGCCAGAAACCCTAGTCATGTCCATCTCACCGATAGGGATCTCGGTCTCACCGAGATGGGATTGTAATCTCTCTATTTCCCTTCGTAACGTTTCGGTTAAACCGAGATGAGCGATTGGTCCCACCGAGATTGCAATGTAAACTCTCTGGTTCCCTTTCATAATGTTTCGGTTCAATTGAGATGAGCGAATTGGTCCCACCGAGTTTGCCTGACCAACTCTCTGGTTAGTGTATTACCAAAATCGGTCTCGCCGAGTTTGTGTAATCGGTCTCACTGAGATTACGTTATGCCCTAACCCTAACGAAATCGGTCCCACCGAGTTGACGTGTCGGTCCAACCGAAAATCCTAACGTTCACATTTTGAACTTAATCAGTCCGACCGAGTTTCATGATTCGGTCCCACCGAGTTTGGTAAATTGTGTGTAACAGTTAGATTTTGTGTGAAGGCTATATATACCCCTCCACCCACTCTTCATTCGTGGAGAGATCCATTAGAACATGCCTACACTTCGAACATACATTTTCTGAGAGAGAACCACCTACACTTGTGTTGAGGTCAAGATATTCCATTCCAACCACATAAATCTTGATCTCTAGCCTTCCCCAAGTTGCTTTCCACTCAAATCTTCTTTCCACCAAATCCAATCCTATGAGAGAGAGTTGAGTGTTGGGGATACTATCATTTGAAGCACAAGAGCAAGGAGTTCATCATCAACACACCAGTTGTTACCTCTTGGAGAGTGGTGTCTCCTAGATTGGCTAGGTATCACTTGGGAGCCTCCGTCAAGATTGTGGAGTTGAACCAAGGAGTTTGTAAGGGCAAGGAGATCGCCTACTTCGTGAAGATCTACCCGAGTGAGGCAAGTCCTTCATGGGCGACGACCATGGTGAGATAGACAAGGTTGCTTCTTCGTGGACCCTTCGTGGGTGGAGCCCTCCGTGGACTCGCGCAACCGTTACCCTTCGTGGGTTGAAGTCTCCATCAACGTGGATGTACGATAGCACCACCTATCGGAACCACGGATAAAAAATCTCCGTGTCAACATTGCGTTTGCTCCCTCAAAACTCCTCCCTTTACCTTCATATGCCATTGTTTTACATTCCGTTGTTATACTCTTAGAATTGCATGTGTAGGTTGATTGCTTGACTTGTGCAAAGTTACTAAAATCTGCAAGAACTAAAATTGGGAAAAGGCTAGATTTTTATTTGGTCAAGTAGTCTAATCACCCCCCCCCCTCTAGACATACTTTCGATCCTACAACACCACTAAGGGAATCACAACATACATATCATCAAAATACTGAACACATATCAAGTTCACATGATTACTTGCAACAAGATTTCTCCCGTGACCTCAAGAACAAAAGTAACTACTCACAAATGATAATCATGCTCAAGATCAGAGGGGTATTAAATAGCAAAACGGATCTGAACATACAATCTTCCACTAAATAAACCATATAGTAATCAACTACAAGATGTAATCAACACTACTAGTCACTCATAGGTACCAATCTGAGGTTCTGGTACGAAGATTGAACACAAGAGATGAACTAGAGTTTGAGAGGAGATGGTGCTATTGAAGATGTTGATGGGGATTGGCCTCCCAAAGTTGAGAGGGTTGTTGGTGATGACGATGGTTTCGATTTCCCCCTCCGGGATGGAAGTTCCCCCAGCGGAATCGCTCCGCCGGAGGGCAAAAGTGCTCCTGCCCAAGTTCTGCCTCGATACGGCGGCGCTCCATCCTGAAAGTCCTCTCCTTATTTGTTTTAGGTCAAAATGACTTGTATACAAGAAGATGGGCACCGGTGGTGGACTGGGCTGAGCAGAACCCACTAGGGCGCGCCTGGGGGGCCTGGCGCGCCCTAGTATATTGTGCTCACCAAGTGCCCCCACCCTCCGGTAGTTATTTGCTCCAGTATTTTCATATATTGCAAAATAATTCTCCGTAAATTTTCAGCTCATTTGGAGTTGTGCAGAATAGGTAACTCTGACGTAGCTTTTTCAAGTCCAGAATTCCAGTTGTTGGCATTCTCTCTCTTTCTGTAAACCTTGCATATTATGAGAGAAAAGGCATTAGAATTACTCCATAAAGATTTATTATGCATAAAAAATTGTAAATAATACTAGGAAAACATGATGCAAATGGACGTATCACCGTCCAAATTGGTTTGAGTCGCAGCTGCACATAAATGTAGAAGCCTATATAGATGATATAGTGGTCAAGACCAAGGACAAATCGACCCTCATTGAAGATTTGGAAGAGACGTTTGCACAGTTGCGCAAAATCAACATGAACCTCAGCCCTGAGAAGTGTGTGTTCGGTGTTCCATCCGGCAAGCTTCTCGGGTTCTTTGTATCTCAGCGTGGGATCGAAGCAAACCCCGACAAGATCATGGCTATAGACCAGATTCAAGCACCCAAGATCGTCAAGGATGTGTGGTGTCTTGCCGGTTGTGTCGCGGCTTTGAGTAGGCTCATTTCAAGGTCCGCTGAGTGTGCCCTGCCATTTTTCAAGATATTAAATAAGGAGGGTCCAGTAAAATGGAGTCCGGAAGCGGAGGATGCGCTGCAAGATCTGAAAAAGTACATGTCCTCTACACCAACCCTAGTCGCGCCTAGGCCACAGGAGCCGTTTCTACTATACTCAGCAGCAATGAATCAGGTAGTCAGCGCCATGCTAGTTGCATAGAGAGAAGCTAGCGATGAGGAAAAAAACGGCAGAAAAGCCATCCCAAGACAAGGCGGAGTCCTCCCCAGCAGATCCGGACGCCGACATGGCAAAAGTTGTGCAAGAGAAAGAAGGTGATGAGCAGATCATGCCAGAGAAGAAGGTGGTGCAGTAGTCGGTTTACTTTGTTAGATCTCTCCTACAAGGGGCTAGATTAAGGTATTTGAGCATGCAGAAGGTGCTCTTTGGCCTACTCATGGCCTCGAGAAAGATGCGCACTACTCCCAAGGCATCATATCACCATGGTCACTCGCTTTCTGTTGCAGCTCATTCTGAGGAATCCAGAAGCAACTGGCAGGATAGTAGAGTGGGCATTAGAGTTGTCAAGTTTTGCACTCAAATTAGAAATTGCCTCAACCATTCAGAGCAGAGCATTGGAAGAATTCATTGTGGAATGGACGCTGACACAAGATGATGAGATTCAGGAATCAACTCTTCCCGACAGAGAAAATGAGAAAGATTGGATCATGTACTTTGACGGTGCCTTCTCACTGCAAGGCGCCGGTGTTGGAGTGCTGCTTGTCGCACCCACCGGAGAAAATCTCAAGTATGTGGTTCAAATGCATTTCCCTAGGGAGGAAGCTACCAACAACACTGGAGAGTATGTGAAATTTCTTGTCATCCTCATAATTGCGGTGGAGTTGGAAATCAAAAAGTTGATCATCCGTGGAAATTCGCAACTTGTGGTGAAGCAAGTAAACAAGGATTAGAAGAGCCCGTTGATGGAGGCATATGTGGGTGAAGTGAGGAAATTGGAGAAACACTTTGATGGGCTGCAAATAGAGTATATTCCCTATGCGGAGAACATCATTGTTGATCAAGTGTCAAAGTGTGCTGCCCAAAAGCTACCCGTGGAACCGGGAACTTTTGTACTCCATTTGAACCAACCAACAGTTGCCCCATCAACGAGAGCCAAAAAGAGAAGAAAGCTGAGCACCGGCAAATATTCTCCGGCAGAGCTCCCTGAAGTCACCGACATGAATGTTGCCGGGAATGATGATGCGCTTGCCAGTGAGCAGCGGCCTTAAGCAGAGTCTCAGATTCTGGCTATTGATGTTAGCGCTCCCGCAGCCATAGAAATGCCTTTAGTCCTTGTCGTCGAGCCACAAGCTCCGGCATGGGCCCAGCAGATAGTTCAATTTCTCCAAATAGGAGAACTTCCTTATGAGCAAGAGCAAGCTAAGAAAGTAGCCCGTCAATCGAGTATGTATCAGTTTGTGGACAACATCCTGTGTAGAAAGAGATCGAACAGAGTGAAATTGAAGTGCATCTGTCGGGAAGATGGGCTGAAGTTGTTGGCAGAGATACATGGAGGCATATGTGGTTCGCACATAGGATCAAGAGCCCTTGTTAGGAAAGCTTTCCGGCAAGGTTTTTATTGGCCCACTGCCCTCCAGGATGCAACTGAGCTAGTAACAAAATGTGAAGGATGCCACTTCCATTCAAAGAGTATACATCAACCAGCACAAGCCCTACAAACATCCCTCTCTCCTGGCCTTTTCGGTCTAGGGGCTTGATAAGCCACAAGTATAGGGGATCGCAACAGTTTTCGAGGGTAGAGTATTCAAATTTATAGATTCGACACAAGGGGAGCCAAAGAATATTTGCAAGTATTAGCAGCTGAGTTGTCAATTAAATATCTGCAGCAAAGTGATCAGTAGCAAAGTAGTATGATAGTTCTTATAATAGTGGTAACAAAAATAGTAATGGTGACAGTGATAGCAATCATTTTGTAGCAAGTGTAACAGTAACAACAGAAGTAGTAACTTAGCAAGAGCAATATGTAGGAAAATCGTAGGCATTGGATCAGTGAATTTGTTGGATGATATTCATCATATAACAGTCATAACCTAGGGCGATACAAAACTAGCTCCAGTTCATAAATATAATGTAGGCATGTCACTACTGCAGGATGCTGCTAACGCGACACTACAATCAGAGACCCTTTGACGAAACTGTGTGCGATGCATTAATCGCAAACAGTGATGTAAAAAACCCATCAAAACGATGCAAAACGTTTGCGATGGCAGAGACATCAAACCCGGTTCAAATTTTAGTTGCATGTGCGATGCAGGGCACACGGATGATCCATACAAACTGTTTAGGATGAGATAGAACAACGGAAACGGGCAGCCATATCAAGGTGTGTGTGATATACAGCATACAATTCACTCAGATGAACTGTTTTCTATTAGGGAGTTCAACATAAACGGTTTGCCAGATCAAGGTGTGTGTGATATATGGCATACAGTTCACTCGGGCGAACTATTTTTTATTAGGGAACACAACAGAAACGGTTCAACTTAACAAGATGTGTGTGATATGTGACATACAGTTCACATAGATGAACTGTCTGCGTTGAGCCAAAAGAACACAAATGAGTCATTTAAACAAGATGTGTGTGATACACGGCAAACAACCCACTCGGATGAATTGTTTGCGATGAGAAATTACAACACAGACGGTTACTACAGTTAATTCGTGTGCGATTCTGTGTGTACAAAAAACTTTGAGAATTGCAAACTAGTTGCTTGCGATGGCTAGGAGTATCGCACACCATTCGCCCGCGAGTACTCATGTGTGATGATTAGTAAGTTGCACATATGTTTCCTTATGTTAACACGTGTGTGAATTTGCAACATGGACAATTAATATGCAAATGCCTTCTGGACTTCGGTGTTGATCGCCACGTCCAAAACATGGACGTCCTCTACTCTACCGCTCCACCAGGCACACGCTTAAGCTCAATGAACTGTGTACGCTACTAATACTTTCCAAGAGAATTTAAGAACTTGGCTAACAGGATTTGGGTAACACATATATAGTGGTTACACTATTCGACAAAAGGAGGATCTTTGTAACATGGTTTTGAAAACCATATGGTCCATATCTACATACTTAACATAGTAACAACTATCACATTTTAAGAGGCAGAGGGCCAACAACCATATGGTCCATATCTACATAATTAACATAGTAACAGCTAGCACATTTTAAGAGGCTGAGGGCCAACAACTACAACTCTCCGCTGGAAGCAGCTTGATCACGGCGACTCAACATCTCGTCAATGAAAAGGAAGAACCATCATGTGCCTTGGTAGAGCATGAGTGGAACAGTGTCTCCAATTTTCCAATATGGATGCATTACCACGACAAGTGAGAACTTGTTAATTTGAATGGTTCCATTTCTACGGGAAATGCAGTACCTTGCAATCACTTTGGCGCTATTAGCAGGCACAAGTGTAATTCGAACATGCTGGGAAATCGATCCAGGAACAGCTACAGTGGGCAATTTCTGTTGAAATGTAGAATAAAAACCAATTGTAACTTGTCATTGAAGATATATATAATTTATGAGCATCAACATAAAAAAGAGTTTGTACCAGCGTTTTGTGCACACAATTGGTCTTGTTCAATGTGTGCACCATAGGTATAATTAATCCCATCGAAAATCTAGCATTCATATGTTGTGCTATCTCTGCCAGATTATCAACAAAGTTTATTACATGCTTCAAGTCCTTCCAATGAAATTTGGTACGCTTAGTAACATACAGATCATTCACTATGCATCCAACATATCCTGCTTAAAAGGTGGAAAGGTATTATTTATTCAGAACATGGCAGAAGAATATATAGTGCACATAAATTGGTAAATTGAATTTGTTACTGCCTAGGAACGGAGTCAGAAAATGAAATCACAATTGGTTTCTTAAATAGTGATCAATTAGTCAGAACAAATACAACGATTTTGCTAAGTAATATGCCAGCATGGAGAAAGTTGAAAGGACACTAACCTCGATCAGACTTTGATCGGCCGATGACATTGTGGAAATAAACATCCTTGTTAATTAGACCAGGTTGTGGTGCACGCACTAGAATTTTATTGCCAGCTTTTAGTTCATAATACTTAGACATTTTTTCCAAAGGTCCGCATCAAAATAGGAGTGACCATCTTTATCAAGTTTTGCGTTAACTGTCATTGTAAATCCATGTTGCGTTGTCAATATGACATCCATGGAGTCATCAACAAAGTAAAGCCCAAGATTTCCTTCTACTCCTGTTCTTGCAGAGCAAGGGATGTACTACTTGAAATGAAAATTAAGATCGTAAATTAGATATATTGAAATAATAGAGCAAGGTGCAAATATGGGAGTAACTGATAGAACAGATCAATATATAGATGAAAGCAAAGTACAATAATATATAATTAGAAATAGATAATGTAAAAAAGATTTGTTGCAAATATGAGAGTAACTGAATGAGCAATACATCATAAATTTGCCTAATATAGGGGGGAATCGGCTTCGACATCTAGGTTGCACGTGGCACCGTACCTTTTATCCAAATGTAGCAATAGACGGTATATGTTCACAAATTTAGGCCATGCCGACTGTGGTAGGGTGAGATTGAACATAGCGAGCGCTCCGTGAAGTCATTCAGAATGGTGGGATAGAACTTTGTTTCCGACTGGCCGTGACCACACTTGCCCGATTTGTGCTCGCACTATGGACACATGAATGAAAACCCTCGAATCAGCTAGAAGAAAAATGTTGACGGGCCGGGCATGAGGGCAGATAGCAAGGTGGTGCTCGATTACCTCACTGGGAACACCGGGGATGTCAAATGGTTTCCAAGAAAACACATCGATATTTGCCCGCAAGAAGGCAACAAGCGCGCTTTCCTATTGGTCGTCAAGGGTGGAGCTGATTGTAAATGTACCATTAGGGCCAACCAGCCTTGCCGGGACCTCCTTCACAGTAGGTGCAGCAACCTTTGATCTCTTGCTATTGGAACTTTCCGGCAAGTCATCGACAGGCGCAGTGCACTACGGAGAGGCGCGCTTCCTGGATTCCTTGTCGGTATCCTTGCTAGCTTTCTTCCCTTTCTTACTTTCCTTGGCAGGAGCGGTACCATCCGCGGCCTCAGCAGCTACTGCTTCTCAGTACATCTTATCCACGCATATGATTGCGTCCTTCTTGTCCGGTGGAATGGAAATGACGCCCATCATCCCTAGCATCTTCAGCGTGTTGTAGGCATAGTGGGATGCTGCCATGAATTTTGTCCAGGGTTGGACGACCAAGGATTCCATTGTACAACAGGGGGGAGATCAACCACATCAAACACGACCTTCTCAGTCCGGTAGTTCAACTCTCCCCCGAATGTTACCGACAGTGTGATCTTTCCCTTAGGATGACTCCTACCGAGGTTGATCCCTTGGGAAGTACCAGTAACCTTGAGCTCTTCTTTAGTTATGTGCAGCTTGCTGATGACCTTGGGAGAAATCAAATTCAACCCTGCCCCGCCGTTAACCAACATCTTTGTGACCTTAAGGTTGCGGATCGTTGGTGAAACCAACAATGGCAAGCACCCTACCGTGGTGGTGCGGTCAGGGTGATCCTCTTCATCAAAGATGATGGGCGTGCGGGGCCACTTGAGTGGTTTCCGAGAATCTGCCGCTAGCTCCATAGCGTTGACCTCACGCACCCACTATTTAAGCTAGTGGTGAGAGTAGTGCAAGGATGCACCTCCGTCGATCCACAGGGCGTCAGTGGCCTTCTAGAACTCCTACTCGCTGGTTTCCTCTTCATCTCCTTCATCACTATCGTCATCACATTCCTTCTTCTCAGGGCCTCTGGCAGGTTTCCCTTGATATTGAGGGACCTTGTCGGGCCAACCTCCTCTGCCACGTCGGCCCTTCCCGCCAACGCCATCTTGGTCTCTCTCTTTGTCACGCTTCTCGTACTTAGCCTTGTGCTTCTTGACGAGTTGCTCAACTTGATGATACTCTTGGAGATCATGGCCTTGGTCTGATGGATCTTGCAGTGCGGCCCATCTTCCTTCCCAGCCCTCTCGGCAGCCGCAGCTTCCCAGCAATCAGTGCACGCGGCAACTTCCTTGTTGGGAGCTTCGGTCTTGGCCTTCTTGACGGTACTAGGAACGCCAGATCCCTCAATCGCCAGAACTATTTTCTCCTTGCGCTTCTTGTTGCATTTCTTGTTCTTCTTCTTCTGATTGGTAGCATCATCATCGTGTTCTGAGTCAACATCGATGCCATCTTCTTCTCCGGGGAGTCGCCTCCCTTCCTCTGTTCGGGCACACTTATCCGCCAAAGTGTACAGCTCATTCACAGTCTTGGTCAACCGGACGTTCATCTTGGAATGTATCCTGCGGTTGCGTACTCGAATGCAGCTATCTCAGCTGCCGGGTGGATATCCAGAATGTTCTTGTGTACCCGGCTAAACCTCTGCATATACTTTCGTAAACTCTCTCCTTCCTTCCATGGGAGGAGCTGCAAGTCGCTGGGCCGCCCGGTTCTTGATGGCCGCCCATGAAGGCGCCAACAAACTCATTGCATAGGTCAACCTTGGTCGAGATGGAGTTCTCCGGCAAGTGCATCAGCCACGACCTCACGTTTGGCTTGAGTGCCAAAGGGAAGTAGTTGGCGAATACCTTCGCATCTCTTCCTCCGGCGGCTTAAATAGCGATGGTGTAGATGCTCAAGAACTCTGTCGAGTTCAGTCTTCCATCATACTTTTCTGGTATCTCTAGCTTGAACATACGGATTGGCGGCCAAAGGACTTGCCGTAGCTCACCGAGTGAACGCGGGGCACCCAACCTCGAAAGGCAAGTATCCGCCTCCACCGAGCATGGGCTATTCAACGTTGGGGCCATTGCGCCTATCATACTGGTGTTGAGTTTCATGGCGTCGTTCTATGGTGACGCGCGCATCTTCCCTCCGCCTGTCTTCCAGGGTTTGTCACTGGTCTCGATGGGCTCGAGGATCAGACGAACCCATCGACACGTCGTCGAGCTCTGGGTCGCATGGCTCTGGCTGCAGCCCCTGCGTTGGTTGCCATGGAGGGGACTGCACCGTAGGAGTGGCCCCTTCGGTACGGCCAGTGGCTCGGGCCAATGTCGCTGCCTGCGGAGGCCGTGGCGGGCCTGCCCGCTGTGATCCTCCTGCCTCAATGAAGCCAATCAGGCTCTGAATGGTTCTCTCCACTCATCCATTTGATCGGCTACTGGCAAAAATCTCAACAGGAGTTGGGCCCGTGCCATGGCCTCCGAAGCCGTGCTTGGCATAAAGGATGATGCAGATCGCGATGTTGCCTGGCTGCTAACGGTGCCGGTAGCGGCGGTGCCATGTTCTTGTTGTCGTAAGCCGGTCGCCAGGGTGGCCTGGCCACGAGGTGGATGCGCTTGGGGATCGATGACCCCATTCGGCGCATCTTCTCGGCTAGCTTACCTGGGAATGGCGCGTGCCCTGTAGTCGCACCTGCAGCGGGGGCATGTAGAGGGTTGCAATTCGCACCAGAGCGAGCGCCATCGCTGCGGCTGTGTCCTTCAGTGGGGTGGAGAGGCGGAGATGGAATATTCCGCTAGGATGCTGTTGACGTTGCGCTCCTGATAGAGGCAAAGGTGTCCCGTCTTTCGATGAGATGTTGGTTTGCGCTTTGGAGGAAGTCGACTTTGACGATCCGACTACGAACGTGCGAGGACGTCGCGCCTTAGCAATCGCTAAACCAACTCCGAGAGGTTATTGACCACGCGAGCACGATCAACCTGACCACGAGGGTCATTTTCTGCGAGCAAGCGAAGAACAAGCAAGAAACTGAGATTGCAATCTGGATATTGTGAATATAAGATGAAAGCTTTATTGATCAAGGTGGGGTTACTGTGGCGCCTTTGTGCAGTCGTTGAACACAAGCGAAATGCGCGAAGTTGCAGCTATGGCGAACTTTTAATCTAAACAAAACCCAAGGTCTAAGCGGTGCCCTAAGGGCTGTATATATGGAGGAAGAGGGGAATTTCGTGGCCCTTGGTGGAGGGTCCGAAATCAACCCTATCTCTTGTTTCCCCACACATACGGACTCTAAAAATAGCCTATACTTGTGTATTTCGAAATTACAAGGGCCTGGCCCACTAATAAGGTGACACAGCACCTAGAATAGCCTCGGGGACGACATTTATGAAGTAGCATCTTGTATATTTCGTCCAAGGCTTCATGCACCCATTATGGTGGCTTCAAAGTCCTGAAATCATCACTTGTAACTCCGTTCTTGTTCCCCTTAGCATGGCATTATCTCCATGCTGGTTCTTGCTCAATGTCCATCGTTCTCCAAGCTAGGGCCTTCATTTGTAAGCAAAACAAATGTATCCAATTTAGGCAGCATCATATTCTCATGAACATTAGAATCATTACCAAGAAAGCGAAAGTACCGATAATTTAATTGGCGTGCATAGCTCTAGTAATTGGTCCAGTATATGTAGCAGTAGGGGCTGTGGGTGTAACAATGGTATTGATGTCCTCATCATCCTCCCTTCTTGAAATGAAGTCGTCCTCGACGGAAGCTCATACTCCTCACCCAAATAAGGCTTCAAATCTGCAATGTTAAAAGTGGGACTAACCCCAAAATCTGCAGGCAGCTCAAGTTTATATGCATTATCATTTATTTTCTCTAACACCTTAAATGGACCATCAAGACGTGGCATTAGCTTTGATTTGCGCAATTTAGGAAACCTATCCTTACGCAAATGTAACCAAACAAGATCTCCAGGTGCAAAGACAACATGTTTTCTACGCTTATCTCCAGCAAGTTTATATTTAGCATTCATACGCTCAATGTTTTCCTTAGTTATCTCATGCATTTTAAAATCAATTCAGCACGTTCTTTAGCATCAAAATTAACCTTCTCCGAAGATGGAAGAGGCAACAAATCAATAGGTGCACGAGGTAGGAAGCCATACACAATTTCAAAAGGGCACATCTTAGTAGTAGAATGCAATGAGCGATTATAAGCAAATTCAATATGAGGCAAGCATTCTTCCCACATTTTCTTATTATTCTTCAAAACAGCCCTAAGCATAGTAGACAATGTTCTATTGACTACTTCAGTTTGTCCATCAGTTTGGGGGTGACAAGTAGTACTAAAAGCAGTTTAGTCCCCAACTTAGCCCATAAACATCTCCAAAAGTGGCTAAGAAATTTAGTATCACGATCTGAAACAATAGTATTTGGCACACCATGCAAGCGAATAATTTCACGAAAGAACAAATCAGTAACATTAACAGCATCATCGCTTTTATGACATGGTATAAAGTGTGCCATTTTCGAGAATCTATCCACGACAACAAATATGCTATCCTCCCTTCTTTGTTCGAGGTAAACCTAAAACAAAGTCCATAGATATATCCTCCCAAGGAACACTAAGCACGAGCAAAGGCATATATAAACCATGAGGATTGAGTCGTGACTTAGCTTTTTGACATGTAGTGCAGCGAGCAACAAAACGCTCAACATCCGTCTCATCTTTGGCCAAAAGAAATGTGTAGCAAGTCGTCCTCCGTCTTCTTCACGCCAAAGTGTCCCATTAATCCTCCTCCATCGCCTCCTGCAACAACAAAAGACGAACAGAGCTAGCAGGAATGCATAGCTTGTTAGCACGGAACACAAAACCATCTTTAACAACGAACTTGTTCCATGTTCTTCCTTCTTTACAATTCTGCATTACATCTTTAAAATCAGCATCATGCACATATTGATCTTTGATGGTCTCCAAACCAAATATTTTGAAGTCAAGTTGTGAAAGCATAGTATAGCGACGAGACAAAGCATCAAGCAATAACATTTTCTTTACCCTTCTTGTGTTTAATGACATAAGGAAAGTCTCAATGAATTCAACCCATTTAGCATGTCTACGATTCAGTTTAGCTTGACTTTTAATATGTTTCAAAGATTCATGATCAGAATCTATAACAAATTCTTTGGGCCATAAATAATGTTGCCATGTCTCTAAAGTCCGAACAAGAGCATATAATTCTTTGTCATAAGTAGAATAGTTCAGACTGGGCCCACTCAATTTTTCAGAAAAGTATGCAAAAGGTTTGCCATCTTGTAATAACACACCTCCTAATCCAATTCCACTAGCATCACATTCAAGCTCAAAAGTCTTCTTAAAGTCAGGAAGTTGGAGTAAAGGAGCATGTGTCAACTTATCTTTCAATACCGTGAAGGCTTCTTCCTGTGCGGTACCCCAAACAAAAGGCACATCCTTCTTTGTAAGCTCATTGAGAGGTGCAGCAATGGTGCTAAAGTCTCTCACAAAACGCCTATAGAAACCAGCGAGTCCAAGAAAACTCCTCACTTGTGTGACCGTTTTGGGCTGCGGCCAACTCTCAATAGCTTCAATCTTGGCTTTATCAACTTCAATTCCCTGTGGAGTAACAACATAGCCAAGAAAAGATACTCGATCGGTGCAAAAGGTGCACTTCCCAAGGTTACCAAACAAACGTGCATCATGTAGAGCATTAAAAACAGCACGTAAATGTTCCAAATGTTCTTCCAAAGATTTGCTATAAATCAGTATATCATCAAAGTAAACTACCACAAATCGTCCAATGAAAGCTCGTAAAACTTCGTTCATTAATCTCATGAAAGTACTAGGTGCATTAGTTAACCCAAAAGGCATGACTAACCACTCATATAATCCAAACTTAGTTTTAAATGCTGTTTTCCATTCATCTCCCAATTTCATACGAATTTGATGGTATCCACTACATAAATCAACTTTGGAGAATATTGTAGAGCCACTTAATTCATGAAGCATATCATCTAGCCTAGGAATAGGATGGCGATAACGAATAGTAATATTATTAATGCCTCTACAATCAACACACATACTGTGACGTACCATCCTTTTTAGGCACTAGTATAATAGGAACAGCACAAGGACTAAGAGATTGGCGTATATAACCTTTGTCGAGCAGCTCCTGTACTTGACGCATAATCTCCTTCGTCTCCTCGGATTGGTACAGTATGGTGCACGGTTGGGTAGCGATGCACCGGAATTAAGTCAATTTGATGCTCAATCCCTCGAATAGGTGAAAATCCGGTGGCACGTCTTGTGGGAAGACGTCGTGAACTCTGCAAAATGTTAATGACAGCAGGGGCAAAGAGGAAGGCACGTCCTCGAATGAAAATAATGCCTCTTTGCACACAAAAGCATAGCAAACATATTTGCTAGAATCTAGCTCATCAATATCAGATTTGGTGGCAAATAAACATGCACTTTTCAGTTTAATTTCAGAAGCAACATTAGATGGTTTATTATTAGGCTTCATTTGTTGCTCAAATTCTTTTGCCACAATCTGATTTTCACTCTTATTTTTCTCCTGTTTTGCTTTATTAGCTCTATTAATATCATCTTTCAAAATGGAATCAGGATTCATAGGAAGCAAAGTAATATTTTTATCCTTGTGAACAAGAGTATACTGATTGTTTCTACCATGGTGTACAGAATTTTTATCAAATTGCCATGGTCTACCAAGTAATAAGGAACATGCTTGCATAGGTACCACATCACAATCAACATAATCATCATATGTAGAGATACTAAAATACACACGAACAAAGACGTGTTACCTTAACCTTGCCGCTGTTGTTGAACCATTGGATGTAGTAAGGATGTGGATGTGGTCTTGTGGTGAGAGAAAGCTTCTCCACCATATCCATGCTAGCCAAGTTGTTGCAGCTCCCTCCATCTATGATGGCGCTGAATAGAGCGTTCCTTCACAACTCCCTTTGTATGGAACAAGTTATGCCTCTGATTTTGCTCAGCTTGTGTAACCTGCACACTCAAAACACGTTGAACAACTAAACATTCATACCTGTCGGCATCTTGAAGAGCCATGTATTGCGTCTCATGATCGTAATCATCTCCACCGTGTTCTTCATGTGTAATAAGAGCCAAAGTCTCTTCATCATAGTCACTAAGCGGACTCATACCCACCATCCTCGGTAGCAATCATCACACGCTGAGATTGGCATTCTCTCATAAAATGTCCTCTTCCCTTACAACGACGACAAATAATATCACTTGCGTGCCTGTTGGCGCCATGGAAGAAGAAGAGCTCTGTGTAGGCCCAGCAGGTGTGCTCTTGGAAGATAGTGGTGGTTGTGCCTGCTTTCTTGTATCACGGTTGGAGGTGGCAGCCGACGGAGGTGCGGTGTAGTAGAGCGTGTGGAAGTAGATGATGCACGTGGTGTCCATGATGAAGGTCGACCTGCAGCAAAGTTAGTCAGCGCCAACACTGTCGATCCTGCACTTCACGTTCAGCTTTACAAGCAAGATGGAATAATCGGTGATATTATTATAATCCTTGTAGTCTAGAATGGTTTGAATCTCTCTATTTAATCCACCCGAAAGCGTGCAAGCATAGCTTCATTCTCCTCAACAATACCACATCTAATCAAGCCAGTTTGTAATTCACGATAATATTCTTCTACGAATTTTTCCTTGTCTTAAGCGCTGCAATTTTTGAAGTAGTTCACGCTGATAATATGGTGGAACCCAACGAGTACGCATAGCAGTTTTCAAAGCAGCCCAAGTAGCTGGAACAGGATATAATCTACAATGTTCAGACCACCAAACACATGCAAAGCTAGTGAAAGCACAAACAGCAGTAGGAACACGTCTCTCCTCAGGATATTGTAAACATGTAAATCGTTGTTCAGTTTCTAACTCCCATGTAAGATATATATCAGGAACATATCTACCCTCAAATGGTGGAATATTCAATTTCAGTTTAGGGAGATGGTCATGATCTCGTACCTGAAGGGGAGCCGAACATTGCCATTATTTGCATGTGGACGACCGGTGGTTGTGGTGCTGGTGGTTGCACGTAGTTCGATGTTGATCAACCTCATCCTCGTAATCTCTCACATAATCATCCTCCCCACCGCAGCAGCAGGAGCCATGAAGTATCAACAGCAGCACCAGCAGCTTGGCCGGTGAAGAGGGACACGGAAGCTCGGCGGAGGGCTGTTTAGCGATGTGGAGGTAGTCCTTGTTGTTGTAGTAGAGGTGCGTTAGGTGCAGCCGGTGGTGGTGGTGGTAGACGTGCGAGCAATTCATTAAACTTGTTATCGAGCTTTGTTTGACGCCTTCTCAATGCCATCTATCTTCTCCATGGCCTCTTCAAATCTATTTAGCACATCTTCCACCTGCCCACTCATCATTTGTTGAAACTTATCATGTAGCGCTTTGTTTGTCATGTTCTCCCGGTCGATCCACGTCGGCTTGTGATCCTGCCATGGTTAGCAGCAATAGAAACACACAAGAATATGATTGACGGACTACTAGGAAGTGGTGGTGGTGGTGTGGTGGACGATCACAAATCCGTCAAGCAAATCTCAAATTCTTACCAGTTCTTACCCAGAAGAAAGCGGTGATCGGCAACCGATGTAGTCAAAACTCTCAAAGCTTGGATAGAGCGATTACTGGGAGAGTCAAACGCACGATGTAGATGTATGTGGAGCTGGGAAGGCTTATAATATGGTAGCAAAAGGGTCAACAATAATCAATTCAGAGATGCAAAGTTGAATAAGCGCTCAACGACGGATCTTGTCTGGTCCTAGGCTAGACCGTGCTAGAGACGCGAGCCTAGAACACTAACAAAATCACGGCGCTGCACGTAAACAAGGGAAAAGCACACTCTGGAATTTTTTTTTCTTTTCGCTTTTTTTTTTTGCGCTTTTTTTTTTTGCTGCTCTTTTTTTTTGCCAAAAATCACTATAATGGCGAGTGTCTCAAAACTCTTCCTGTGTCAAATCGACGGGATGGGCACGAAATTTTTCGACCAAAAAAAATTTTTTTTTCGATCGCCCAACAAAAAACTGGAAATGGGTCAAAAAACTTTCTATAACGTTGTTGTCTCAATACACTTAGAAACACCTAAAATAGGATAGCCGAAAATTTTTTGACAAGTGCGTTTTGGAAAATTTTGGGCCTAAGCGGAGGGTGGTTTCAGACTCTTTTTTTCGAAACCTACTCCGCAAGGAAACACGAATCGGAAACTAGATGGATCTCGAAAACAAACCTAATATGAGAAGAACTTCGGATTGGTGGTGGATATATGGTGGTGGATATATGGTGGTGGTATATGGCAGCGGTGGTGGTAGCGGTGGTAGTATATGGATATGGATCGGTGGTGGTATATGGACACGGATTGGTGGTGGTCTATGGATACGGATTCGAGCGGTGGTGGTAGGTGGCGAGGCGATGATGATGGTGCTTGTTGGCGGCGTGACAACTTATGACCAGAACTCGAAACTCTAAAAGACTAGACTCTAAGACCAGCAACTAGACACGACGATGCACCCGCAAATTCAACAAAGCAAAACCCTAAAAAGATTATGCAAAGGCTCAGATTGGTTCGGATATGATGAACTAACCCTAATTTTTTTGTGGCTTTTTCGTGGACAATAGGTATGAAGAACAGACTCGATCTAAACTACGAAAAACTGTAAAATCTCACCGAGCAACCTGGAAATCTGATACCACTTGATAGAGGCAAAGGTGTCCCGTCTTTCGATGAGATGTTGGTTTGCGCTTTGGAGGAAGTCGACTTTGACGATCCGACTACGAACGTGCGAGGACGTCGCGCCTTAGCAATCGCTAAACCAACTCCGAGAGGTTATTGACCACGCCGAACACGATCAACGACCACGAGGGTCATTTCCTGCGAGCAAACGAAGAACAAGCAAGAAACTGAGATTGCAATCTGGATATTGCGAATATAAGATGAAAGCTTTATTGATCAAGGTGGGGTTCTGTGGACGCCTTTATGCAGTCGTTGAACACAAGCGGCACGCGAAGTTGCAGCTATGGCGAACTTTTAATCTAAACAAAACCCAAGGTCTAAGCGGTGCCCTAAGGGCTGTATATATGGAGGAAGAGGGGGAATTTCGTGGCCCTTGGTGGAGGGGTCGAAATCAACCCTATCTCTTGTTTCCCACATACGGACTCTAAAATAGCCTATACTTGTGTATTTCGAAATTACAAGGGCCTGGCCCACTAATAAGGTGACGCAGCACCTAGAATAGCCTCGGACGACATTATGAAGTAGCATCTTGTATATTTCGTCCAAGGCTTCATGCACCCATTATGGTGGCTTCAAAGTCCTGAAATCATCACTTGTAACTCCGTTCTTGTTCCCCTTGCATGGCATTATCTCCATGGTGGTTCTTGCCCAATGTCCATCCTTCTCCAAGCTAGGGCCTTCATTTGTAAGCAAAACAAATGTATCCAATTTAGGCAGCATCATATTCTCATGAACATTAGAATCATTACCAAGAAAGCGAAAGTACGATAATTTAATTGGCGCATGTGAGCTCTAGTAATTGGTCCAGTATATGTAGCAAGAGGGGCTGTGGGTGTAACAATGGTATTGATGTCCTCATCAGCTCCTCTGGCGCATCCTGCACAGGTTTCAGCCGCAGGAGGAATGGTGATGGTGCCGCCTGCGCCGGTCACCCCCCTTCCCCCCTGGTGTCCACGTCCCCGTGCATCCCCATAGCCCCCATGGCATCAGTGGCCGCATGCGAGGGGGCCTTCGAGGTGGACGGGTGAGTTGTAGCCCCGAACTTTTTATTGGGCACCATGGATGATGAAGCCGTCGACGAAGAAGACGATGATGAAGATGACGCGCTGCTTACACCCTCGGGTTCGCGCAAGCGCTTCCCCCTACATGGAGCGCCGAAGATGTCATGGTATAACACGGCCACCTATGGGGCCATCGGCCCCTTGTGGTTCGGCAAGGGGGAAGGGTGCATTGCACAAAGAGCGGAGGCCGTAGAGCAGCATGGCAGTGATGACACGGGCAGTTTTTACCCAGGTTCAGGCCGCCGCGAGGCATAAAACCCTACTCCTGCTTTGGTGGATTGATGAAAGGACCGTGGTGGAGACGCGGCTCTCAAGCCTGGCAAGATCACCTTGGGACGAGAGCAACTACATGAGTATGAGTGTACAAGGGTCCGGAATCTTTCTATGGTTGCCATGACCCTCCTTTTATAGGTCAATGGGTCACCACAATGGCAAAATAGTCATTATCCAGCGATTAGATAGCCACAATGCTATCATACCTAACTCTACAGACATGACAAGGTGCATTAAATGCACCGCTTAGTGTCACATCATGGGTGTAGCCTGGCAAGCCTTGATGTGCTATTCAATCACCTTCTCGCCTATCTGCGTGACACGCCTTTGGACAGATGTCATTTAGGGGTGTTCTTCCTCAGAAATAGCTGCCACGTGCCAAATGACAGCCACTTAACCACATGCGGGCTCGACACCGCACTGGTAGGTGACTTGCGTTGCCGTGGGGTCGAGCGGTGGAGCCTTGGAGGGTGATCTTGAGTCTTGAGCCTTTGCCGTGACCTTGACCTGACCGGGCTCGCGTTCCCGGTAAGGGAGGTTTTTCCTTAGTGACATCTTGCTCATTTGGCTTGTGTTGGTCTTCTTGATCCGCCCTTTGATTTCTCAAAGAGCTATCTCTTCTGCTTGGTCTTGTCTTGGATGTTGGAACCTTGCTCTTGAGCCTATGTACAGTCCGGGAAACACACACCAGGGTTTGTTGCACCGACACACACACACAATTTCGTCTCATATGCGTGTGTGATTCATGGTAATATGGCAAACATTTCAAACCAGTGTGCGTGTGTGATAGGAATACCTATCGCACACAGTTATGAAAATGGACATGTTTGCCTTAGTAGAGGCACCGCACACATTTTACATTCTTGAACTATGTGCGATAACGTACCTATCGCAAACATATCGGTAGATTAAATGTTGATGTCCACCTTTTTCATATAACTATAGCGGCGTAATCATTTGGGATGTCTCTCAGATCAGAAACGTAACGTCGAGATGTAACTTGTGGGACTGGGGTGACTTCTCATACGTTTATTCTATGGCGATCGCCAGTAGCCTCTCGCCTATCCCCGACGGTTTCTGGGTCGTGTGGGAAGGACCCCCCTATCGCGGTCACTCACTTGGCGACGGTTCAGAATGCCGTCGCGGAAAAGGTTAAAAAACCATTTGTATAGCACCTTACAGTACCAGTGTGTATTCTGTAAATAGTCGTACGTGCTTATGGAAAGAACTTGCATGACATCTTTTGTCCTACCCTCCTGTGGCAGTGGGGTCCATAAGGAAACTAAGGGATATTAAGGCCTCCTTTTAATCGAGAACCGAAACAAAGCATTAACACGTAGTGAATACATGAACTCCTCAAACTACGGTCATCACCGGAAAGTATCCCGACTATTGTCACTCGGGGTTTATAGATCATAACACGTAATAGATGAATATGACTTGCAAGATATGATCTAGAACATAAATATAATGGTGAAAACATAAACGGTTCAGATCTGAAATCATGGCACCCGGGCACAAAAGTGACAAGCATTAAGCATGGCAAAGTCATAACAACATCAATCTCAGAACATAATGGATACTAGGGATCAAGCCCTAACAAAACTAACTCAATTACATGATGAATATCATCCAAATCCTCATCGACCAGCGAGCCTACGAAGGAATTACTCACTCTTGGTGGGGAGAATTATGGAATTGGCGATGGAGGAGGGTTGGTGATGACGAAGATCGAAGATCCCCTCTCCGGAGCCCTGAACGGGCTTCAGACCTGGCCTCCCGATGAAGAACAGGAGGTGGCGGCGGCTTCGTATCGTGAAACGAGATAATTCTTCCTCCCTGATTTTTTTCTACAAATTTAGGTATTTAAGGAGTCGGAGTCAGGGTCTGCGGGGCCACCAGGTGGGCACAACCCACCTGGGCGTGCCTGGAGGGGGGCGCCCCCTGGTGGGTTGTGCTCACTCAGGGCCCCCCTCTGGTGGTTCTTGGCTCTAGTATTTTTATATATTCTGAAATAATTCTCCAAGAAGTTTCATTCCATTCCAAGAACTTTTATTTATGCACAAAAACAACACCATGGTAGTTCTGCTAAAAACAACGTCAGTCCGGGTTAGTTTCATTCAAATCATGCAAATTAGAGTCCAAACAAGAGCAAAAGCATTAGGAAAAGTGGATACGACGGAAGCGTACCAACTCCCCCAAGCTTAAACCCTTGCTTGTCCTCAAGCAATTCAGTTGACAAACTAAAAGTGAAAAAGAAAAACTTTTATGAACTCTTTTGTTCTTGTTTACGTAAATAAGCTTAAGTAGCACCCAGGTTTTTAGCAAAGATCATGACTAACCATGTCAGCAATAACTCTTAGAAATTATATTAACTCATATCAATGGCATAATCAACTAGCGAACAATAATGACATATCTAAAATTTCAACACTTTGCCAAAACAATCATGATATAATATGACAACAGTGTTATCTCGCTAGCCCTTTCTGAGACCGCAAAACATAAATATAGAGCATGTCCAAAGTTCACAGCGACTAAACATTGTAATTCATGGTAGAAAAGATCCAGTCATGATGCATCCAACATTAACTATACACAATGCATGAGGATGACAATAGTGCTCTCAGAATCTGGCGCTTATTTGAGAAGGCGATGACTCAACATAAAATTAAATAGATAGTGCCTTCGCAGAGGGAAGCAGGGATTGCAGTGGTGCTAGAGCTCAGATTTTAAAACAGGTGTAAATGAAATTTTGGGAAATGCACCCTTCCTGTTTATGTCACGCCCGAAAGTTATCAATATCTTCCATACTAAACACATTAGTGGCGGTTCCCAAGCAATAAAGTAAAGGTTTACTCCCCACTCCACCAACAAATACACTCCACGGCTAGCCAAATCCACGGCTACCGTCCATACCAACAACAATCCTGCGGGAGTTTTGTTTAATTATTTGCAATTTTTTATTTCAGGGCTAGCTAGGAATCCCTATTGTTGTCCCTCTCGTGTAAGGACAAATGAATAAACACTCATCATGAGAATAACCCGCTTAGCATGGAAGATACCGACTACCCCCTCTCGCTCTATGAACAATCCAGGAACACAAAAATAGATGTTTATTTGATGTTTTTTTTAGAGGTGGCACATGCAAATTTACTTGGAACGGAAGGGTAATACCACATATAGGTAGATATGGTGGACTCGTCTGGAATAACTTGGGTTTTAAGATTTTGATGCACAAGCAGTATTCCCGCTCAGTACAGGCGAAGGCTAGCAAATAGGTTGGAAAGTGGATAGCAAGAGAGTGAAAACAATCATGAACATGCATTATGCATAATGAACATTGGATACTAGCATGAGTAGGATATGAACACCATGAACATAAATATCATAGCGGCTATGTTGGTTTTGATTCAACTACATGCATGAACATGTGCAAAGTCAAGCCACTTGAAACATTCAGAGGAGGATACCATATCATCATACTATATCACAATCATTTTAACACAATGTTGACATCCAAGATAAATCATTATCCACTCCTAGCTACTTAAGCATGGCATGGGAAACTATAATCTCTAATTGTCATTGCAAACATGTTTGGTCATAATATGATGAATCAAGGATACTAGGTTAAACATATTTACAAAAACAGAACAAGTTGAGTCATACCCGTTTCTCTTTGCCACAACCAGTTCATCAAATATCATCCTTATTGCCTTTCACTTACACGACCGAATGATATGAAAATAACAATAGTGCAAGAGTGACGTGGACTAAGCTGGAATCTGCAAACATTTATTCAAAAGGAGAAGACGAAGCAATTTGGGCTCTTTGTTAGATCAACAATCATGCATATGAGACCACTCAAGATTTCCATCATGGTCTTCTCCTTAGTATGACTTAACAAACAGAAAAGAATTTCAGAGAAACACACTGAAATATTTTTGGAGTTTTTAGTTTTTTCTCAAAGAAAGCAACTTTAAGAAAAACAAAAACGAGAAAAACTATTTATACGGGAAAGCTCCCAACAAGTAAAAGAAGAATCGAGAAATCCTTTTGGGTATTCTTTTTAATTCTACACTAATTAAACTAGAAAGAAAAACCGAAAGGAAGTAGGAAATATTTTCGAGTTTTCCTCAAAGTTTTTCACACACAAGAAGAAAGCGAGAAAAAATCTAGTATGGATAATACAAATGAAAAAGTGTGAACACCGACAACTAGAATGAAATGTGTGGACATGAATGTAACGTTGGTGGAAATACGTACTCCCCCAAGCTTAGGATTTTGGCCAAGCTTGGCAATCACCACTCTTAGTAGCCATATGGTCCCACGTTGAAGTGTTGTGGAGCGGGCACCTGAGTGTCCCACTCCTGAGGCTCCTCCTCTGCCTCTGCCTCGGTGTTCCGTAGGCAATAATTTCCTCATGCATGATCCTGTATCCACCCCTGGCAATAGAACCAAACAAAGCAGGTGCATGCAACAGAATAATATGACGAGAATCCACGCTGAAAACTAGGTTGTAAGGAATATTAATAACAGAGTTATCGATATCAGTGAACTGGTGATCTGTCATCGCCTGGTGATCTAAATAAACTTTGGATAAACAATAATCATGTTGGCAGTCTAAACGTTAAAATGACTCGCTAAACGAGTAGCATAAATACCGCCATGAATTTTGCCCTTGGTTCTATTAAGGTGCAAGCGACATGCAACGATAGCCCCTAGGCTAAACGTGTTATCGATGTATAGTGCACAACGTAAAATAGCAAAGTCGGGGGCAGTGAGTGCACCGGCTTTCTCTCTATCCATTAAGCGCTTCACGATAAATAAATCAAAATAATGCACATAAGGAAATGGCAAGCTAGTGGCGGTAACACATGATACTCCTCTCTCATCTCCCACTGACAGAGTATGATAAAAGTCATCAAACTCTGCTGGCCTAGGCTCTCTTATTTATCCGTCAGAAGGCATCAAGCATATATCAGAAAAAATCAATAAGTGGTATCTGGCGGGTTTCAGCATATAAATTAAACTGCACCTCAGGGGGGTTATTCCTACTCAGAAAATGAAAAATTTGCACAAAGGAATTTGTAAGGAGATGGTATTGTTCACACTCAACTACGATGAAGTCGGCGAGACCAGCATTAGCAGCAAATTGTGCGAACTCTTGATGGATTTCGGCTCCATCCATGGAGGGGTTATGCGGCCCTTCGCACGGTCGCACATCGCCCTTCTCTGAGTTTGGAGGTCGTTGTCCGATGATTCCCCAATGACTCCCTTGGCACTTTTCTTGGAGGCAAAATTCCTAAAGAAACTCATCTTATTCCTATAAATAAAATTCTAAAAATTTTAGTCCACAAATTTTTTTCAACAGAACTTCACAAGATTGATAGCAACTACTCATGAGCATGCATAGAGGCTATATTGAGCATTCAAACTACTTAGAACTCTAAGAATTCAACATGCAAGCTCATCTACAGCGGCACCAAGAGTAGCTAATTATTCAACATATAAACCACTAAAGCAAAAAATAATTGGACCAATGGAGGAGTCACATACCAAGTAGCAATTCCCCAAAACAGTTTCAGAAACGGAGCTTCGAGCACAGAGATCAAAATCCGCGGGTTTGAGAGAGAGAGAGAGAGAGAGCAATGGTGATTTTTTCTGGAGGTAGGAGATGAAATGGGCTAAAGAGATAAGTGAGGGGGCCACATGGAGACCACAACCAAGGCGCGCCTGGGGCTGCTGGTGTCAGTTCAATATACGGCGTATCTCGTAGTAGGGGTCCTAAGCTAGGCGTCTTGGAGCGATGGTAACATGGACACGGGGTTTTACCCAGCTTCGGGCTCTCTTGATGAGATAATACCCCTACATGCTGCTTTTGATTGTTTTCATATGGGTGTAGTACAGAGTACATGTATCTACCACGAGATTGTAGTAATGAACATGAGATTGTCTATTGACTAGCCTGGCCTCGGTTTATATAACACACCGGAGGCCTAGGGTTTAGGAGAGTCCTTGTCTTGGGCGCCAAGTCATGTGGAGTCTTCCTTGTATGCGGCAGGGGTTGTCTGAACTAGCCCATGAGTATGCGGCCATGGGGTCCTCGGCCCAATTTAACTGATCGGGAGACGACGTGGTGAGTACCCCCTAGTCCAGGATACTGCCAGTAGCCCCCTGAAGAGGTCTTCAAGTTGGGGACGCTCCTCGATTCTTCCGAATTGTTCTTCATCTTCGGTCACCAGTCTTGAAAACTGGTTCAACAAATCTTCCCATCTCCGATCTTGAGGATCGCCAAAGTGCATCCGAAGAGTTTACACGTCGGGTATCCGAGGAGCCCCTTTAAGTTTCCGGCCTTTATCAATGCCTTGTTATTTTCACGCCCACCTCGGGTTTGAAGTTGTCCCCGTGCGGCGGTGTCCTCTTTCATCCGAGCTCCAACGCTGGACTGCATTTGAGGTATCTTTTGCAGCCGAGCACCAACGCTGGACTGTATCTGAGCTCCAACGCCGGACTGAATCCAAACTCCAATGCTGGAAAGTATCCGAGCTCCAACGCCGGACTATATCCGAGGTTTCATAGATCACCTTGGCTCAAAAAGGTCGAAGGAGTTTAGCCAAGCTTAATGCCAGAAATGCCCACTACAGAGCCAACCACTGGCGTCCGAGCTTTATGCTGGACTGCTTCTGGGGTGTCTATTGTAGTCGAGCACCAATGCCAGACTGTATATGATGTAGTACACCACCTCGTCCATGGGCTGATTTTTATGAATTTAATCTCGAATTGTGCAATATAATCTCTGCTGAGATGTATAGCTAGTAGCCCTCAAGGTGCGTGTTGGCCTAATATCCGGGATGCACCTGGTCGGGTGGCAACACCAGATCGGGGGATCGATGTACCCCTTTAATATATGTAAATAATAAGCACGAAGCCCAGTAGCCCCCGAGCCTTAATGTGGGCACGGGTGGCCGAATTAAGGATCGATATCCAAAGTAAAATCACAAATTATGTGTAATGATTCTATGTATCCAAATACTTTACATCATCAATGCTCAGATCCGCATTGTACAAAACTTTGTTGACCGACCATCGGCTTCCACCTCCTTGGTCAGTAGCCGAGGAGTGTTTGTCCTACTTTATAAAGCCTTTACAAGGGCAAAGATTTACGACAAACAAGGCAATCTGGCCATACGGCTTTATAAACAAAGGTACGTAGAAAGATATGTTGTATTACTGTTTAATGTGAGAAACATCTTCCAAAGAAAATAGTCCCGCTATCGGTTTCTTTTTTTGGGTTGTCATGCCAACCATGATCATGAAACCTCACCTCCGATCAATGCAGGAGAAAAATATTGAGGAGTTAGTTCGGGGAAAGTTCCCAAATTCTATGTTTATTTTGACTCCGTTGCGACCGTTTATCAGTTGAAAGTGGCCCATCATCGGCTTCTACCCCTTTGTAGATACTACACAGGGTGTTTCCGCAATAACAAGACAACCCCTAGCCAACGTCTCGGTGCCCGAAGGCGGTTGTGTTAGCAGAAACGAGGCAATCAGATATGCGGGCTTTATAACTTTCACTTAGTCATAGGAGCTTAAAGTTGGGAGGCCAATTACTAGCCTCCGGTTAGTGTTCAGCGACAGCCTAGCTCAAGCCATAAACACTTCGGCCAATGTTATGAACGGCCCGTCATTTAACACAGTCATCGAATCACTGACCAGTTTACGCTTATGGTGACAGTCAGTTTTCAGCTTTCTCCACTGAGGTGCTTAACCATGCGAACTGGAAGCACGATCGCAGTGGTTCTCCTTTTGCACACCTAGACGAACAAAGCGGAACGTAGGCGGCAAGCACAGGAGCCGGGCAACCCAACTATTGACCGAAGACACAATTCGAAACCAATGCATATATAGCAATATCCGAGAATGTTTTTGCCGAATCTCTAAAGGTGTCCGGCGTTGCACTGCGAGACTTATGCTGGAAACACATAAATTGTCTAAAAGTGCCATAGGCTTGGAAAACCAAAAAACCTCAGGAAAAACTTGACGTCCGGACTAGATCAAGTGTTTGGTGCCAATCCAAAAAATTGGTCTTAGAGAAAACAAAAAAAAGTGCTTTTGTCATACTTTAACATGACGCGTCCTATCTCAATACGTCAAGCGGGCCAGCCTTCGGCTTTAACCTCCCTATCCCGAAGGCGGGGTGTTTCTCGTTAGGCCAGTTCAGCGAACTAAAACTCGAGCGGCTTTGAGAGAGAAATTAGGCTCCCCGGCTATTGACCACACACTCGCGTCGAAAAATGAGTGATAGAAAAAGACTTTGCAGCGACTGAGAAGAAAAATTTATTGTAAAACAGCTCATGCAAATTTAAGAGCCCCTAAGTGACTTGGGTAAAAGAATTTTATGTATAATGATTGTATGTACCAAAGTACTTATATCATATCTGTGTTCACCCGAACTTTATACGCGTCTTAACCGACCGTCGGCTTCTCCCTCTTCGGTCAAGGGCCGAAAAGTGTTATGTACTCCACTTATCGAGAATATCGACGGTGTTTCCGATAACGAGGCAATCAGGCCAAAAGGCTGTAATGACAAAAGCGCTCGGGAACTTATGCTATATTCTTGCGAAGTGTAAGAAGCATCTTCGAAGAAAATAGTACCCCCACCGATACCTTTCTTCGGTGCTCATTGTCACTATGAGACTTGTGCAATAGATTTTTTGTACTCATGAGTTCCGTTGTGTGCCGACCATAATTGAAAACAATAAGAGCGCTAGCTTTCGGCTTCACCCACTCTGAGGTCCGGCTCGGATGACCCGATCGTGACAATCACAGAGGTGCTCCCTTTACTCCCTAGCCGAACAATCGGGAACGTAGGGGTAAACACAGGAGCGAGGCAACCCAGCTTGCAAATCGCTTAAGTCAATATGGTGCATATTGTGGCGTAATACACGAACAAGGAACGAAGTCGTACAAGTATAATCATATGCAAGAGGAAAAGCTTCATAAAGGAAGCCCCCAAGTAAACGGGGTATTTGAATTTGTGTGTCACAAACAAAGTTTCGACGATGAAGTTTTTTCACAAGCCACTTTTTGCCAAAAAGGTATAATGGTTGGTCGAATCGAACAAAATTTAAAACCGAAAGTTTTTCAGCATGAAAGCGACTTAGCTAGTTAATGTGCTCGGTGTTGATGATGATGTCCGGACTTATGGCGGGACAAAGACATAGTCCTCGGCTTGGCCGAGGTCCCAGCCCCCAAGCCTGTTCCGAACTGTCCGAGAAAAGAGCTCGGCTTGACGAAATGGCGACATAGCGCGGTTGACGTGCTGAGGAGCAGCCCCCGGTCTAGCCGAGCTAACGAAGCTGGTCGGCTTATGATGCCGGAATCCCCGGAGTAGGTTTGATGAAGAGATGGCAAAGCCCCCAGTCCAGCCGAGATGACGCGGTAGGTCGGTAAGGCGACGACGGAAACCTCATGTCAACACGTCGGTATACTGGAGTGGCCGCGCTGCCCAACCCGAATCATTTACCTATGCACAGAAAATAGTGCAAGCCGAAGATAATAATAATAATAATAATAATAATAATAATAATAATAATAATAATAATAAATCGTTGCATAATTAATAATTTATGCAAAGTGAGTAAAATAAATATGGCCCTTGCGCCGAACACTCGATGAGGTAGAGCTCTCTCAGCGATGTCGAAGTTCCAGAGGCAACCGAACATGTTGGTATGGCAATTCAACCAACAAGGTGATCACGAGAGCCAATTTATGCTGATTGGGACGACGACGCCGGCTTGCCGAAGTGACCGTGTGATGCAGTCGAAGTCGATAACCATGTGGTTGTGCCGAACCGAACTCTCTTCAGCCTCGATGGGGGTCGTCGCGCCAGGTAATGCGCGGTGTAAGTCAATTGCTTGTACAGATAAAATAGTGCAAGGCCAGAGATGATAATATATATATGTTTTGCTATATAAAAAATATCCTCTACTTAATTAACTTAAGTAAAGTAGATAATTAAAAAATTATGTCCTGAACACCGAGGTCATCTCGATAGAACGGCCGCGGACATGCTGACACAGGGACGCGCGCTAAGGCGATGCCGCAACTTGATCGATGCAGGCAGGACGACGACGTTGGCCCACAGAGTTGACCGCGTGATGCAGTCGAAGTTGATTACCTGCACACATAGAATAGTGCAAGCAAGTAATAATAATTGAGAAAAAAAATGCATAATTAATTTGTGCAAAGTGAATAAGTTTGGTAAATATGGCCTAAGCGCTGAGGCTAGCTTACGGCGCGATGGCGTCGTGGCACGGCGATGCTGACGAAGGTCGATCTGCCCAGTCGAAAGCGAGAGGCTGGCCAGACCGAGCCAGGTATAGACGTCGGTGGAATTTCTCTGCCAAAATAATGCAGTACGCAGCAACAGAAAATATTCTGTGTATAATAATGCTAAATGAATAATTTGGAAAAATAAAACATGTTCACCGGTGGTGATGACCATAGAAGACCGTAGTAAACGGACAGCAAACGGACGAACTGATGGCACTACAAAACTGATGATGGTGTACAGGCCAGTTCGAGGGAGAAGGTCCAACACGGTTGTGACCATGAGGCTGTCTGTAGCGGTCGAGCTGCGGAGTATCCGGACTGGGTGCATGGAGTAGGTCAGCTTGCGACAAAGTAGACCATGCGCATGATACTGATGATCCATCGGTTTCACATCCATAGACGCGTCAGTTTTAAGCGAAGTAGTCATACGCTGGTTGCCTGTGCGTGTCAAACATAGCAGTCCGAGGAAGAACAAAAAATCTGCAGTGCAACCGCTTGTAACAACCCACATAAAGAATCCATGAAAATCAATCTAATATGGATAGTCATAGACAACTTTAAAACTTTAATCAAAATACTGTAGTAGCAAGTCCTAGATGTACTAGTCTATGCTTGCCCTTTTGCAAATAATTAACAGGGAGTAGTACTTAGCTCATCTCCTCACGTGGAGGGGGTTCACTTTTAGGTGAGTCATAGTACAGATCGGCCAAAAGACTTGTCCTGGGACTCCGAGCTAGTGACCGTGGCGGCGGCTTATCTCCATGGAGCTCGGATGCAAAGCTAGTACGTAACCGTGTTAGTACTTTAATCCAAGCAAACTTTAGCGAAAATAAACTACTAGTGAATGACCGACAGCCGCCTAGCTGCTAAATTTAATAAGGAAAAAGGAAACAGAATAAGGGAAGCAATATCCCTCGACGATCATTGTCCGTAGTGGATTTGTCTTCGGCTCTACAATCGAGCACTGTGTCCGAGGTCAGAGACCAATTTTACAATGTTAAACACTGCCATCTATTGACCAGGAGACTGCAGTAGAGCATCAGATGCCGCATAGGGGCGCATCGTTGGTCGTAGATTTTACAGACCTTGATCTCAACCTAATCTGTGGATGAAGCTTCCAAACCAACGATAATTCTCACAAAAACTAACTTTTACAAAACAGGTATGATTAGAAAGATATCACCTGATCATCCCATCGACCCATGACGATCACCCAGCAGGCTCTCAATGAAAGCACCAATGTCGGTTTAATATCCGGCGTATCTCGTAGTAGAGGTCCTAAGCTAGGCGTCTTGGAGCGATGGTAACATGGACACGGGGTTTTACCCAACTTCGGGCTCTCTTGATGAGATAATACCCTACATGCTGCTTTTGATTGTTTTCATATGGATGTAGTATATAGTACATGTATCTACCACGAGATTGTAGTAATGAACATGAGATTGTCTATTGACTAGCCTAGCCTCGGTTTATATAAGACACCGGAGGCCTAGGGTTTAGGAGAGTCCTTGTCTTGGGTGCCAAGTCTTGTGGAGTCTTCCTTGTATGCAGCAGGGGTTGTTCGAACTGGCCCATGAGTATGCGGCCATGGGGTCCTCGGCCCAATCTAACTGATCGGGAGACGACGTGGTGAGTACCCCCTAGTCCAGGACACCGCCAGCTGGCGCGCCCAGGTGGGTTGTGCCCACATGGTGCACCCCCTCTGAAGTTATTTGCACTAAAAATTCAGAAATATTCAGAAAAAATCGTATTAAATTTTGAGGACATTCTGAGAACTTTTATTTTTGGGTCATTTTTTATTGCACATAAAATCCAGAAAACAGGATAAACATGACATTTTATTTTCTTAACTAAGAAAATCAGAGAACAAAAGGTAAGGACAGAAGGTAGTGCCTACTAAATTCATCAACTTCATACCTCTCAAAATTATCCTTTAATAAGGTTGATCAAGTGTTATTAACAACCACCTTCGATTAGCATGAAACCGAAAAACTTTCGTAAAACACTAAGTTACCTCAATGGGATATGCATGTCCCTAACAATAAGTATATCATATTTCTTTTTGGCAGTAGGTAAAGGTAGTTGAAAACTTCCAATAGTGCGTGTCGAAGATTTTTCAATAACATTAATACCATTCACTTGGAATTGTTTCTTCGGAAAGTGCACCATATGCTCATTACCATTGATATGAAAAGTGATCTTGCTTTTATTGCAATCAATAACAGCCCCTGCAGTATTCAAAAAGGGTTTACCAAGGATAATCGACATGTTGTCGTCCTCGGGCATCTCAAGTATAACAAAGTGTGTTAAGATAATAACATTTGCAACAACAACGGGCACATCCTCACAAATAACGATAGGTATGGCTGTTAATTTGTCAGCCATTGGCAAAGATATTTCAGTAGGAGTGAGCTTATTTAAATCCAGTCTTTTATATAAGGAGAAAGGAATAACACTAACACCGGCTCCTAAATCACACAAAGCAGTTTTCACATAGTTTCTTTTGATGGAGCAAGGTATAGTTGGTATTCCCGGATCTCCAAGTTTTTTAGGTACTCCATCCTTAAAAGAATAATTAGCAAGCATAGCTGGTTTTATTTCAACATTCTTATCTGGTTCTTTGTCTTAGTCTAGTTTAGTGTCCTCATGAACATCGTCATTATCTTTTTCATTATCAGTAGATGAATGTTCATTACCAGATTGAGTTTCAGCATCAAAAATAGAAACATCATTATTAGCTTCGGGAGGTTTTTCTATTTCAGGTTGACTAGAGGTATGCAAAGTCCTATCATTTTTCTTTTAATTTTTATTTTTAGAAGGATTAGGTGCATCGGTGTTAATTCTTCCAGAGTCTTGTTGAATTCTTTTAGGATGCCCCTCAAGATAAAGTGGTTCCTGAGTCATTCTACCTCCTCTAGTCATTACTCTAACAGCATGATCATTTATATTATTGTTCAATTCATCAAGCACTTCTTTTTGTGATTTAGCAACTTGTTCTAGCTGGGTATGAACCATAGAGGCATGTTTTCCTACACCTCTAACATCATTAGTGATTCTAAATAACAAGTTACTCAAGCGAGCAATCATATCATAATTGTATTTCAATTGTTTCATAAAATTTGCATTAAAGTGATCTTTTTTTCTAATGTAGTTATCAAACTCATAAAGGCATTGACTAGGATGTTTATTCACTGGTACCGTAAGGTACTATACAAACGGTTTTTAACCCCTTTCCGCGACGGCATTTGGAACCGTCTCCAAGTGAGTGACTGCGATAGGGGGGTCCTTCCCACATGACCCAGAACCTGTCGGGGATAGGCGAGTGGCTACTGACGATCGCCATAGAATAAACATATGAGAAGCTGCTCCAGTCCCACACGTTACATCTCGTCATTACGTTTCTGATCCGGGAGACATCCCAAATGACTACGCCGCTATAGTTGTGCGAAAAAGGTGGACATCGACATTTAATCCACCGATATGTTTGCGATAGGTACGTTATCGCACACAGCTCAAGAATGTAAAATGTGTGCGGTGCCTCTACTAACGTCAACATGTCCATTTTCATAACTGTGTGCGATTGATATTCCTATCACACATGCACACTGGTTTGAAACGTTTGCCGTACTACCATGAATCACACACGCACATGAGACAAAACCCTGTGTGCATCCATCGAGCATCGCAAACGTTTCATGTCAAAGAACCGTACATTCTCTATTTTTCATCGCACACGTTGTTTCCTTTCTAACCGTGTGCACATTATTTTATTTGCTCCTGTATAATTTTATTTTTCCCAGTAATTATTATTTGAATTGGAAATTTTGAAATGTGAAACGTGGAATTCAAATTCTCAGCACAATGGTTCAACAACGAATCCATAAATAAAATTTTCAGTACAATATGTTCAGTAATTACAGGATTAGATAGCAATTAACTACGATTGTCATGGATTTGTCACGGCAGATGTCCTAGTGTGAGGACTTAGTCGTGAGGCCAACGCATCTATGAGGTAGCTTGAAGGTGTTGATCGAAATCGAGAGACACAACACAAGACAAGGGTTCTAGACAACTTCGGGCCCCGGGAAACATCATCCGGTAATAACCCTACATGATGTTTGTGGCTAGGTCTCATTATCATCACCACGGAGTCACCGTAAACTGGCTCTTCTAGTTACGTTTAGCCCTTAAGATTGTCTCCCCCCTCTTGGGGTGCCCTGCCCCTCCTTATATAAGTTGAAGGGGCGGGTTACATGTAGAGTCCAACTCGGATTAAGACTTAAACTATTTTGACTTCTCTTCATGGGCTTCTTAACATCTTGGGCTTCATAACGTCTCGGGCTTATTAACCCCACGTGACACTGTCTGCTAGGTTATGACTGTCTGCCAGGTTATGATGGTCTGCCGGGTTATGGTTGTCTACCGGGTTATGATTGTCTGTCGGGTTATGATTGTCTGTCGGGTCATGTTCTCACTGAACACCTACCGGGTTATCATCTGACTTAACACCTGTTAGGTTATCATCTGACTTAACACCTGGCGGGTTATCATCTGACTTAACACCTGTCGGGTTATCATCTGACTTAACACCTGCCAGGTTATCATCTGAATTAACACCTGCTGGGTTATCATCTGACTTAACACCTGCCGGTTTAGCAAGGACCAGTTGGGTTATAACTCCGGCCGGGTCATCCCGTGGGGTATATCCCCGACATTAGCCCCCAGTTTAATTTGGATTTATCCATGTTAAACTGATCTTGAGCATCCTTGTCATTTCCTTCTAGAAAATCCGGGTCAATAGACCAGCTTCATAATCAACTTGCTGACATTTGGTTTGTCACAGAGAAATATTGTGAAGAATTATTCATTTGATTCAGCTCCCAATGCTTAACTAAAATATTGGTCCTTGAAATCCTCATCTGATCTTCAGCCGGCTTAAGGATGTAGAACTTGCCGGTTTATCATAGCCAAAATTGTCAGTTTATAAATATTGATGGCACCAGGTCATAATTGTAGTTAACATCAAGCTTGAAAATATACCTCTTATATGCCTATCACTTGTAGCCCCCAAGTCTTAAGAAGGTAGCGTAGCAACAGCTTAAGACTTGCTTCAATATAAATGTCACAACCTTGAAGACATATGATTTGTTCATCTCAGTCACGAGTCATACACTGAATACTCCATATATGTAGCCCCCAAGTGCCGGGTTGTCATGCTTGCAGCAACCTGGGACTTGAAATTGCCTCATGCTCATAAAAACTTCAACCAGTGTAGCCCCCAAGGGCCGGGTCAGTATGCAATAATGAACAGGGACTTTGTAAATATAATCATGTAGATTTGAGCAGTGATGTGTAGCCCCCAAGGGCCGGGTCATTAAGGTAATACTAAGCTAGGACTTGATATATACTTCAATGAAAATAACATCTTATAATGTAGCCTCCATCGTAGGGCTTGAAACCACGTCCACAAGGTTAAGAACTTAGTGCTTTATCAACTGAGCAATGGACCCTTCAATATAATGGATTTAACTTGTGTACCTTGAATTTTTGACAGGAGCAATTGGTAGCCCCCAAGGGCCGGCTCATTATGATGTGATGAGTCGGGTCTTTAATAAGGCTTGTAAAAATGACTTTGCATTAGCCCCCAAGTGTCATGGTGCATGCTTGCAGCGACATGAGACTTGCATATTTGATGTAATCTCAACTTGAATAAGGTAGCCCCCAAGTGCCAGGTCGTAAGCCTGCAGCGACTCGGGAGTATTCCTTCCATTGTAGAATAAATCATATCCATCGATAATATCCATTGCACTAAAGCAACTTTTGAAAACCTTAATCATAATACTGGTTACTGATAACCATAATAAAAATCCAGCCATGTTGGCTATTAAAGATTTGAATAATGTAATCCCGTATGAAAACCTCAATCATTCAATATCATCATGAAAATCCAGCCAAGTTGGGCTATTATCATATACTGGCGACTTAGTGTCAAAAGCTAGGCCGGGTTAATAAACACCGGATAATGTCATATATGACTCATAAGGCATTATAAGCCTGATTGGTTTGCAACCGTGCATGAAGATGTCATAAGAGAAAACGCAAAAAGACTTTCAAAGAAAATCAACAGAAAAAATTCGAAGCTTTCATAGGCCGCCAAGCCAAAATTTTCTTCTTCAATGAAACTAGCATTAGCCACTGGAAGGTACGCGCTTTCTGTGAGCCGGCCCTCATTGATCCAATCGACATTTTAACCCGGATAAGTTCAGTTCTTATTTAAAGATAGACTTATCAGGAGTACGCGGGGTTAGAGTAGCATCATGCATCACAGGACGACATATCCAAGTTTCAAGGAAGGCGGCTTTATCAGCCTGAGCTTCTCCTTGCTATCTGTAAGTTGTGCCCTCTCATGACAAACCGGCATTTTAACCTTAACGAGTTCAGGGTCTTTTAAAAGATTGACTGTTAAGAGTTCGGTGGGTCAATCAGGATTACCTGATGGAGAAGCATCTGGCATACAGGCAGGATAACCCGGTTAGAGTTTGTTCTCTTCAGTCGAATACGCCTATGTTTGAACAAACCTGGTTAAACGGTAGTAACACTATGCTCTCTTTGGTCGGATACGCCTATGTTTGAACAGGAAGCCCCCAAGTGACATACTTACGAGTGTGCTGTTGAGCCGATCAAGAGGGATATTCACAGCTATGCTCGATGAGCAGGAAGCCCCCAAGTGATTTTGTGAGATGTGCTCAAGGGGCACCTATGTTTGAGCTGTGCGTTTGCAACAGACTCTCTTGGGTCCCTTTAATTTTTCCTAAGAACTCGAACTTGCAAGAGATTATTCTTTTGAACCAGAAATTCTTAAACCGGATATTGAGAGCTTCAAAGCTTTATGGGAGACAGCTTTCCCTTAAGCTAGATTTTAAAGCGGAATCCTTCTTTTTAAGCCAGAAATTTTCTAACGGCCTTTAAATTTGCACCAATATGGCGGTTTAGGGTCCTGCATTAGATAATTTTGCAAGCCGAAGTAATTGCTCTTTTAAAGAAAGCAATATATAATAAAAATATATTGGATGAATTTCACCTGATATGTTAGGCCAGAAATTATCCACCGCGGAGTTGATCATCACCACGGTGAAGGTATGTATCCATCGAGCATCACGGCACGGAACAAGTGCTAGTGCAAAAAATAATGTTCGGCACATCCCCCTTTGCGTCACCTTCGTAAAGAATAATGGTCCTGAAAAAATACCATAGACCAGAGTAATTGTTCTCCCACAATTTAATATGTACTAATAAAATACATAGAAAGGACAGCACCTGGTTCATTTAAATGACGGGTGATCCATATATAGCACCATTGTTAAGCCACTCTCTCCGTTTGAGGCAAGGCGGCGGCTGACTAGACACAGCAGAACGGAAGCTGGATGACTCTGAACAGATCTTTCGAGTTGTGTTGACCGATCCACTTTTTTATAGCCCTCCAACTGGCTCCCAATTCCCTTTTCTTCAGTTAGCAGTTGACAAGGAAACGCGTAGGGGCGCAGCCGGAGGCGGGGTCTTGACGCCGAGGAGAAGCAATGAGCGGGCCAGAACAGCAACTCGGGCGGCCCGACGAGCTAGAGGCGCGCGAGGCAAAGACCGGATGTGGTGGCGGGTCAACCGGCTACGGGTGTGGCGGTTGACGAGATGGCTGGCGGCTGACACTTGGTGGCTCAGCCTACACTGGGGCGACCCGGAGGTTCTGTCGCACACGGAGCGGCTCGTCGGCGAAGCCGGCGAGGAGGAACCGGCCAGCTCGGAGTGCAGCACTCTTTCCGCTGTAGATGAGGCAGCATGGGCTAGTGCTGCTGTGGCTGAAGGCGGCTCACCCGCGGCGGCTCATGGTGGTGGAGGCGGTAAGATTTCGTGGAGAAGCGAGACCAAGGCGGGCCCCCAATCCGACAAGAAAGAAGACGGCTTGAAGTAGGGGCTTGACCCGGCGGCGATTCAGCAACTTGGCGGGGATGACCCGCAGCGCGACCTGAGATGCAGCAGAGGGGCCACGGTGACTTGGCAAGGCAGCGATAGCAACTTTGACACCGAGCCACGGGCATTAGCGACGGCGAGGCCACACTAGCGTGATGGGCGGCAGCGAGAAAAGCACGGGATGCGCGCAACAAGTCTGAATGGGGAGGCGGAGGAGATCCGGCGGGGGAGGGCCGGCTTGTGTTGGTTGCTTGAGCGGCGTCTCGGGCGCGGAGATGAACCGGCCACATCGAGGGCACTCCGGCGGGTCAACGAGGTGTGCCCGCTGCCGCGGCGGGTTGGAGTGGCAGCCTGCACCGACGGTGACTCAGGGCCGGCTTGTGGTCGGAGCAGCGCGCGCGTCAGACAGTGGAACACTACCGCGGCGGAGGTAGCTTGTTGCTGAGGCGAGCGAAAACAGTTCAAGGCCACATCGGCGGGTCACTGGGGCGGAAGCAGCGGTTCAACACCTGCCCGGCAGCGCGAGGTCGAGGCGGGTCGAGTCAGGAGGCGCCGGAGGAGTGGACGGCTGCGCACGGCGGAACCGGTGCCAGTCTTGGGCGGAGGTGACCCAGAAGGAGGCGGAAGTAGCGACCGCGGAAGGCGGCTCGTGAGGAGGCGGAGTCAATGGTGGCGGTTCAGAGGCGGGACCGGCGCGGCTATTCGACCGGCGGCGGGTTGGAGAGGCACCAGCGGGTTGGGGGCTGAAGCGCAGCGACTCAGCAGGCACGGGCGCCGGCAGGCATGGCGGATTAGAGCAGCGGTGGTTCGAGGCCGCTCCAGCAAGGGCGGCGTGTCGGGGGTTGGGTGCGACATATGCCAAAGGATGGCTTATCATGGAGGGGGCGAGTCGAACGTCACTGGTGCCTGGAAACGGGATGAGGCGAACATGCCGGCGAATCTTACCCAGCTTCGGGGCTCTCCGAGGAGATAACACCTCATCGCTGCTCTGCGGGGTCTCCGCATGATCACTATGGCAAAGTGGGTACAAGAGGCTCCTTGAGCTGTTGGGGTGAGGAAGGAGAAGGGCACGGCTTGCTCTTCTCTCCTCTATGTGTGTGTCTAAAACTACTAGCTTCCAACCCTTTGCATGGGTGCCCGGGGTTTATATAGGCCTACCCCGGGGTACAATGGTAATCCGGCTGGGTGTGGGTCCAAGTCGCCGCCTCTAAGTCGCCGCCTTCTCCCCAACTCCCGGGCCCGCCGACCAGGCCCCTGGCCGACGCTCCAGCATGGGGCCGACAGCCCTTGTCCGCTTGCAAGGGTAGTCTTGCCGCTGCAGATTCTGTAGCCCGTGCTTCTAATGACGCGAGCTTGGTCATGGGGTTATGGCAACAGTGCCCGCCGGCGCCGCTTGTGCCATTCCTCGCTTATGCAGTTAATGGCGCGAGGATCCATGGAAGGAGCCGGCCGACTCCGGAGGCTGACTCCATCGGGTCCGTCCTTGGCGTGCTCTCGCCGTCTTGGTACTTCCGCCGACAGCGGGTCCCACCGCCTTCGGTCGACAGACAGCCATCGTGGGTACAGAATCTGCCCATTAATGTTGATGTCAGAGGCGGCATGGCAACAGGCTGCGCCGGACGGAGATCTCCGCTTGCACGGCGCGCCTGTAGCCATACCTGCCTCTTTATGGATCAAGGGATGGGCGCAAGGCGGCTTTATTCATAGTCGCCCAGCGTGAGGTGGTGGAGGTCGCGGGCCGACTCCTTGTAGCAGAGCCTCGTTGGAGGTCGCTGGCTTGGAGTCGGCTTTTCTGGCGTCCTCGGGACTCGGCCGGAGGGTAGTCGGCGACTCTCATTGCCGACTATTCAAGGCTCTTTGTCTTGGGGTCTTGAGGGGCTAGTCGCCCGATGTTTTGAAAGGTTCGGGGCTCGGGTCCGCCACCCGTAGTCCATTACTCGGCAAGAGTCCCCGGCCGGGAGGCGCCGAGGGCAGCCTGCCGAGGAGCCTCGACAGCTTCATCCTTTGATGGAAGAATCTGGACTGCCCGCCGCCTCCATCTCGAGTCGGCTGCGCAGGCCGTCTTGCTCTTCAAAGGTTTGAAGGTCGCAGCGGGATCCGGGCGGCATGCCTGTTAAGCTTCCGGCAGCCGCCCGTCGTGGGCCCGCCACGCGGCAGGGCCAGTCTGCCAGCCCACGCGTGTGGCAGACACAGCCCGCCGGCGAGGGCCCGCCACTACCATGCCCCGGCGCGCAGCGGATCCGCCATGATCGCGGCGGGCGGTTGATTTCACGCCGTTATCGCGCAAGAACGTCGTGGGTTAAATCGTGGGCGCGAGGATCGTGGCGCAGTTAATCCCACGCCGCCCTCGGCAAGCAGCCAGGGCGCCTATAAGTAGGCGGGGAGGGAGGCGGCGACGCACGCGCACTCTCTCATCCCCGCTCCCTGCCTCGCCTTCTTCCTTGCTCCACCCGCTGAGCCTCGCTTTTCTCGCCGCCGGAGATGAGCTCCTCATCAGCCGCCGCGCCTCCCACCACGCCCGGCGTGGGACGGCTCCATCATCGATTTACGACGTAATCGAAGTTCCTTTGTCGACGCGCCGCATCCCGGCAGCCACCTAGTGCGAGTCCGCGCTCACCGGAGGGCGAAATCACGCCCGGCGCGGAGGAGGGCGAAGGGTGATCTTCCTCGCACCTCACGCTGGCTGGGGCTGCCGGCGGCGGCTTCATCCGCGTTTGGAGTTCTTCGGCTCCGGCCACCACCTCACCCCAACATGGTGGTGTTGCGCTGGCCTTTCGCATCCTTATGCGAAGGTTTTAGGAGTTCTCCCCACCATCGAGCTGTGGGGAGTTCTTTCTGCCGGCTCGACCCACGCCGCTATGCGGCGGCCTTGTGCGGCACGCTCATCGCCAAGAGGAGGCCGGTGCCCGAGAATCCTTTCCCTGCCATCCCCTCATCAAGTCGGTGAAGATGTGGCAGCGCCAGACTTTACGTCAAGAACGCCGCCCGACGGCGATCGGTCAACTTGCCGCCCTACGTGGGCGAATCGGTGGGCCGACCCACCACTGATCTCTAGGGCCCGGTCACGACCCTCGCGAGCACCGCCGCCGTCGCTGCTCGCGCGGATGGTACAGATCGGAGGGGCCTGACCGAGCAGACTTGCTGGCCGCCCGTGGCGCCGCCGAGTTCTCTCTTCGAGGCCGCCTCATCTGATCTGCCGGATGAGCGGCCGACCCCACCGGCTGTGCTCCAAGGACATGCCCCACGCGAGGTGGTGGACACGATGAACTTCTTGCGCGAATGCGACTCACGGAGGAATGGCGTTTGGCAAGGAGCCATACTCGCGCCAATCCCCGCCGATGGTAAGTCGCTCTTGCTTCTCTGCTTCCTACCTTAGCCGGATCCGCTCTTACTTTCCTTGGTCCTTCGACTCAGATCCTTCATGCCGCCGACCGGCGCCTGGGCCGGCTCGCGATTCGCCCCCGACCGGCGGAGAGTGACGCCGACGACCCCGACTTGGGCGTGGCTGGCGGGAGGCTGATGTCAAGGAGGGGAGGCCGACGACCTCAGCCCTCGGCCACTTTTGCAGACCGGCTCGATGATGAAGTCGCCCCGGCCAAAAGAGAGCCGCCATCCAGCGCTGAGCCTCCTCCTTTGGGGCCGAGGCGGCGCCAAGAAGCGCCTGGCAGGGCCGAGTCAGCCAAGCGCCAGGCCAAGAGAATCAGGGGAGCGCCGCCGACTCAACTGAAGAAGCGGTCGTGAGGCTAACCGCTTCGCAAGGAGGTGAAGAAACCACCGCTGGTCTCCGCGTAAGTATCTTCTTATTTCGTCTTGTTTTCTTCTCGTCCATCTTGCCCAAGTCTTCTCATGTCCTTTTTCTCATCGACTCCCTCACTTTGGAGAGGGTCGCCCCGCCCGGCCATGGGGGGGTCACGGAGACGCCCGCCGCCAGCCGGGCGGGTTGACCGCGCCGCCCTCCGAGGCAACAGAGCGGAATGCGCTGGAGAAAGCGACGAGGAGGCGGCCGCCTGTCGAGAGAAGGCGGCGGCCGAGAAGCCGGTCAAGCCGCAGCAGCCGCAAGAAGGCAAGCCGAGGAGGCCGCGCTTCAATCGGGCGCTGCTTGTCACTCCGCTGAGCTCAGCGCCACCACCGCCGGAGTTCACGGGCAGTCGGAGGGAATCGATGGTGAGGTCCCGTCGCGAGAGGGAAGGCGGCGAGGTCTTCGCCGGGCGCTGCCGTGCCACCTCCGCCGCCTCCGCCAGCCTCGAGGTCGCGGAGGCAAACAGCCGCGAACCCACCCGTGTCGCCGACCGACGACGGCCGTGGCGCAGCTGCTTCTTCAAGTCGCCGCCAGCTGGGCGCCGTCTTGAGAAGGCAAACTCGATTGCCGCGCTTTGAGACCGGCGCCGCCAGCTCGGTCATCCCCGACGCTGAAGCGTTAAGCGCGCGCGCTCGCCGGTGGGTGCGAGGAGGCGGCACGGCTCTGCTGAACACGGCGCCCTGGACGCCCAAGCAAAGCTGCGTCAAGGCGCCGCCTCGCACCTTTTCCAAGGCGCACTGGCGCCGCGATCCGCCGTGCGGGTATGTTCTATTTCCGAATTTTCTTTTGATCTTCTCTGCGGGGGCGCGCCAGTGCACCCACTAGGTGTAGTCCCCGAGTTTCGGGTCGGCTGCTGAGCAGGCGGCCCAGAACTTTATTTGCTTACTTCCAAGTTTTTATGTGTGTCTGGAATCCTTGTTACAGGAATATCACAACCTACGCGCTACCGCCTTCAACCGCAACGTTGAAGAGCTGAACAAGCGGGCTGCTGACCTGGCGAGGAGCCGAGGTGAGTTTTCTTCTTCGCGGGGGCACGCTTGCGCACCCGCGGGCTGTAGTCCTCGAGATTCGGCCGATCGCTCGCTAGCAATGGGCCGGATCTTCCGGCGACCTTCTTAATCGATTTACTTTGCGTCCTTCTTCTTTTTTATTCTTCAGAATCCAACGCCGCTCTGCGGGGGCAGCTGGGCATGGCCGAGACCGCCTTGCGTGCCAAAGAGGAGGAGTGCGGCAAGCTCGCCGCAGAGCGTGACCTGCTGGCAACGCAGCTGGCGGAGCAGAGGGAGCTGCTCAAGGCGGCGCGGGCCGAGGCGGAGAAGAAAGAGGCCGCCCTCCTGGCCGAATTTGAGAGCGAGCGCTCCGCCTGGACCGACAGAGAGGCGCAGCTGACCTCCGGCTTCCATGAAATCGAAGATATCGCCGATGGTAAGTTTGCTTTTGCTTTCTCTTTTGGGTTGCCGACTATGGGTTAAGCGCGCCTGTTTTTCTAACTTGCTTTTCTTCTTCTTGGCAGACTTCTTCCCGGTCATACGCAGCGCCAATCGCTTATCGCGGCCGAACGCGAGGCGCTGGAGGGCGGTGGCGCCGAGATCGCAGCCAACGCCTCGGACCCTTGACGAGCACCTCTTGAGCATTGAGGCTCGCTCATGCGGCGGCACATCGGATGCCGCGCCGTCTTGCTGTCGGGGCCAAGCGATTGCTGCCTGTGGCCGACATGCCGGTTCTGCAGACTCCCAGCCGGACCGCCGACCGGGCCGGAGGTCGCGGGCCGGGCGCCTTGAGGCTTGGAAGGGCCGCGCTCGGGCCGGAGCTCGCCGAGCCTCGGAGTTCGCAAGGCGTGGTATCGTGGCTCGACCAGGACCTGGCTGGCCGCGTCCGGTCGAAGCCCAGGCGGAGCTGCAGGCCGCGGAGGGCGCCCTTGTCGAGCATGCGGCGGCGATCGCCGACTATACGGACACCAGTGTCTTCGTCCCGGAGCGGGCTGAAGACGGTGGGAGGCGCCGCGGAGTGGTTCGGGATGAACCCGGACTACGCGAGGACTCGGGCGGAGGTGATCGACTCCAAAGACCGAGGATGAAGACGAGGCGGAGGACGGAGACGGCATGGAGGCGCTGAAGACGAGCGGGCGGCCAGCCTCGGCCGACCGCGCTTTCAAAGAACGAGCCGCGCCCATCAGGCGAGCCGCCGCCGAGACGATCAAACCGAGATCGCCCAGCCAGCGCCCGGCGCCGACGCCGCCGCCCGCCTTCCAACCCCATCCGCTGCTTCTTAGCCGCTGCCTTGGCTTTTATTTTATCTCGCTTGTTAGTCTTTCAAAGATCTTTGTTAATCAAGAATTCCACCAAGGGTGTATTCTCAAACTCTGTCAAGATCCGCCAAGGGCCTAAGTTTGTGTAAATATTATTCTAATTTCATGTTTCCTTGCTTATTGCTCTCGTGCTTTTCCTTTGCCGCCTTTCCTTAGATGCCGCCTTGTCTGCCGGGCAACCGCTCTCATGATTGCCGCCTAGGTCAAGTGCTTGGCTACTTTGAGAAGGCAAGTACTTGGCCATTTTAGAGTCGTCTAAGCAAGTTGGGTAGAAACGGCAAGTCGGCCTCTTAAGAGTCGGTTTCACTAAACGGGCTGGGCGCCGATTTAAACTATGTGTATGCTTTGGATCCTTAGCCATTTTTTTTTCGTGTGGCGCTCGCTCTACCTTACTCCTGCCCACCAAACAGTCGCTCCATGAGCTGCGGCTTCGACAGAGACGGCTTGGGCACCGTGATGCTACTTGTCGGACTTCATGAAGCACTTCATAGCTCAAAGCGGCGAGTCCCGGGCCGACTAGTCGAGCCCGTGCCAAACAGCATAATAAAAGGGAACATACCCAAAGGCATAATTTTATCATGAGATAACAAAGAGGGAAGTCCCCGAGCTCGCCTCGGGGCCCGGAGTCTTGGTATTTCAAACACAAAAGGGTAGCGTGGTACATACCGCATTAATCGTAAAATCTTCGGAGGAGATTCAGATTCCATGGCCGCCTGCCTCTTTGCCGGAGTCGCCCCTCTTGCGTGCTCGGGCTTCGAAAGGCCGATCGTAGTAGGAAGTCGTTCAAAGACTTTATCGATGATGAACGGTTCTTCCTAAGGCGCCGACAGTTTTGTGCTGGCCGGCTGTTCGCTGGATCAGCCGAGCACAAGGTCGCCTTCCGTGAATGATCTTGGCTTGACCTTCTTGTTGTAGTAGCGCGCAGGCTCTGCTGGTAGATGCCGGACGGCTGAGTGCCGAGTCGGCACTCTTCCAGCAGATCGACGCCGTCTTGACGTGCTTCTTCTGCTTCCTCCTCGGTGTACATGGTGACTCGCGGGGAGTCGAACTCTATATCCATTGGGATGACGGCTTCGGCACCGTAGACGAGGAAGAAGGGTTTGAAGCTAGTTGACTTGTTTAGAGTCGTACGTAGACTCCGTGAGGACGGTGGCAACTCCTCAAGCCAGCAGCCCGTCGAACGCCCAAATGGTTCGACCAGACGAGGCTTGATGCCAGACAAGATGAGGCCGTTCGCTCGCTCCACCTGGCCGTTTGACTGCGGATGGGCAACGGACGCTAAGTCCAGTCGGATGCCCTGCGTCGCGCAGAAACGGGCCAGGGCGCCCTTGGCGAAATTTGTGCCGTTGTCGGTGATGATGCTGTGTGGTACGCCGTACCGAGTCGTGATGTCGGCGATAAAAGTCACTGCCGTAGGACCGTTCAACTTCTTGATGGGTTTTGCTTCTATCCACTTGGTGAACTTGTCCACCGCGACAAGTAGGTGAGTTAGGCCACCTCGTGCCGTCTTGAATGGTCCCACCATGTCCAGGCCCCTGCACAGCAAAGGGCCAGGCGATGGGGATAGTCTTGAGCGCTGAAGCCGGCTGAAGCGGCTTGGAGCGTAACACCTGGCACCCCTTGCATTTTTGAACTAGTTCCTTGGCTTCTTCTAGGGCAGTCGGCCAGAAGAAACCGTGTCGGAAGGCTTTGGCGACGAGTGCTCAAGGCTGCATGATGGCCGACTTTCCTACGATGGATGTCTTCGAGGATTGCTTGGCCTTGCTCGATTCGACGAAGCGCTGGTAGACACCGTGACGCCATACCGACCAGCTCTCTATTGATTATAGTATAGGCTGCCGCTCGGCGTTGCACTTGCCGAGCCAAGGTTTCATCGCTTGGTAGCTCTCCGCTACTAAAACTTCAAGATGGGCTGGGCCCATGAGGGTGCTCCTATTTCTTCGATTGCCAAGATCGCCACTTGGACGAGGGTGGCTGGGCTGGGAGGCGGCGGGTTGGAGTCTGCAGCAGCTTGCTGCGTTGAAGAAGTCCCCGGGCCGATTGGCGCAGTCCCCGGGCCGAGTACTGGAGTCTTTGCAAAGGTCGCCGCAGTCCCCGGGCCGGGTTCCGAAGTCCCCGGGCCGGCTTCGACTGCCGCGTTCTTGGGGGCGTCTTCAAGGATTCTTGTGCCGTCTGCCGAGGCTCTGGAGTCGGATCTGCCTTCTTCAGGGGGAGCCGGCACAAAAATGGAGTCTGATTCTGGTGACGGTTTGACGGATGGCTTGAGAAGGCGCTGAAGGGCGACGCCGGATGGTATTGCCTGTCGGGTGGAACCGATTCTTGCCAGGGCATCTGCTTGGTCGTTGTCGTTCCTTGGTACATGGAGGAATTCGCATCCCTCAAAATATCCGCTCAGCTGCTGTACCAGGAAGCGGTAGCTCGCCATATTTGCATCTTTGGCGTCCCAGTCACCGGATGACTGTTGGACCACCAAGTCGGAGTCGCCATAGCACAGGATCCGGCGAATGCCGAGCTCTTTGGCAATCCGGAGCCCGTGGATGAGCGCCTCGTATTCGGCGACGTTGTTGGAGGCGGCGAAATGGATCTGCAGCGCGTACTTGAGCTTGTCGTCTTTAGGGGAAGTGAGGACCACGCCGGCTCCCAATTTGGTGCATGTCTTGGAGCCATCAAAGTGCATCCGCCAATGGGTGGAGTCGGGCACTGGCGGCAGATACTGGGTCTCGGCCCAATCGACGAGGAAGTCGGCCAGTGCTTGTGACTTGATGGCGGTGCGGGGCTGGTAAAAGATGGTGTAGGGGGCCAACTCTATGGCCCATTTAGCCACTCGGCCTGAAGCATCTCGGCTTCCGATGATCTCTGCTAGTGGGGCCGTGCAAACCATGGTGATTGAATGCTCTTGAAAGTAAGGCTTCAACTTCTTGGCGGCAAAGTGCACGCCGTAACACATCTTCTGGTAGTGGGGGTAGTTCTGCTTGGAGGTCGACAGTACCTCGCTCAGGTAATATACTGGTCTCTGGATAGGTAGCGCCTTGCCTTCCTCCTTGCGTTCAACCACAATAATTGTGCTGACTACCCTGCTGGTGGCGGCAATATACAGGAGCATGGGCTCCTTTGGAGTCGGAGCCGCCAGCACTGGGGGAGTAGTCAGCATTCTTTTCAACTGGAGAAAAGCCGTTCGCCTTGAGTTCCATTCAAGAAGGTGGTCTTCTTCATAAGCTGGTACAGAGGAAGGGCTTTTCACCCGCCGATGATGAATCGCTGATAGACGCCAAGCAGCCGGTGAACTTCTGCACATCTAGCAGTCGGCGGGGCACTTCCATTCTCTCAATTGCCTTGATCTTCACGGGGTTGCACTCTATGCCGCGTTCGGATACCGAAGCCAAGGAGCTGGCCAGCTGGTACTCGAAGGCGCATTCTACAGGTTGAGCTTGATCTCGAATCGACGCAGGTTTTCAAAGGTCTCTTTGAGGTCTTCCAACAGCGTTCCTCGCCTCTCCGTCTTCACCACCACGTCGTCCACGTAAACGCGTGGCGTTTACTATAAGCTGCTTGAGGAGGCACTTCGCATGCAACGCTGAAAGGTGGCGCGGCGTTCCTCAAGCCGAGCGTCATGGTCGAGGTAGCGAAGGCTCCAAATGGCGTGATGAAGGCGGTCTTCAATCTGTCTGCGGGTTCAGCTTGATCTCGATGATACCCGAGTATGCATCTAAGAAGCTCAACAGCTCGCATCCGGCTGTGGGGTCTATCACCTGATCAATTCGGGTAGAGCGAAGCGGGTCCTTGGGGCAGGCTTTGTTGAGGCTTGTGTAGTCAATACACATCCGCCACTTGCTTGTTCTTCTTTAGTACCGGGACCGGGTTCGCCAACCATTCTGGAACGAAAACTTCCATGATGAAACCGGCTGCAAGGAGCCGGGCTATCTCTTCTCCAACAACTCTTCTTTTCTCTTCTGACAGGCGGCGCAAGGGCTGCCTGACGAGCTTCACATCAGGTCGGACATGTAACTTGTGCTCGGTGAAATCCGTCGGTACACCTGGCATGTCTTTGGGTGACCATGCGAAGATGTCCCGATTCTCACGGAGGAAATCGACGAGCTTGCCTTCCTATTTGCTGTCGAGGTTCGCACCTATGACAGCGTATTTCTCTGGGTGCTCTGGGTCCAAGGGTATCTTTTTGGTCTCTTTGGCCGGCTTGAATGAGCCCTCAGCTTCTGACTCCTTGGGGTCAGACGATATCTCTGGCTGCTTGCCGGCCATTGCCACGACCCGATCCAGGAGCCGCTTCTCAGCTGCGATCACCGGGGACTCGGCTAGCCGGCTGCTTTTCATTTGCACAGCGGACGACTTTACAGTAATCGCCGGCTACGGTCGAGAATCCTTGGAACTCGGCATCTTCATCTTGAGGTAGGCGTAGTGGGGGACCGCCATGAACTTGGCCAAAGCAGGCGGCCAAGCAAGGAATGGTAGGGGCTCTCGAGGTACACCACCGAACCAGGCCGCTCTCGCGAAAGTGATCCTTGTCCCCAAAGAGGGCGTCTATCGAGAATCTTGCCAATCGGTGAGCAGGAAAGGCGAGTACAATTCCGTGGAACACGATCCGACTATCTTTGAAGCTGCCTCTGCTTGATTCCTAGCTTCTCCATCGTATCCTTGTACAGGATGTTGATGTTGCTGCCTCCGTCTATCAGTACTCACGAGAAGCGAGCGGCCCGCCTATCCATGGCAAGGGTGGCTCCCAAGACCAGGGCGTAGGAGCCGGTTCGCATCACCTACGGGTGATCGGACGGCTCCGGCTCATGGGCTTCTCGGACCAGTGCATGAACAGCAGGGGCGTTTGATGCTACGACATTCACCTCTTCTTTGTTGCTTTGCCGCCTTTGCTTGCGGCGATCATCACCACGCTAGTAAACACGACATAGGCGTGCTCTTCCAGGTAATCGTCTTGTATCAAGCGCCGGTGGCGGACAGCGGCTCTTTGGCGGTGGTGGAGGCGGCGGCGGCCCAGAAAGCGGAGGAGGGGCAAGGCCGTCTCCTTGGCGATCTGGTGAGCGATGGCACTTCCGGGTGGTGTGATTTGACGGCTTCGCGCCACTGTGGAACTTGCAGGGTCCGTCCAGAGTCTCCTCGTAAGAGAAGGCCGACAACCAGTTGGACTTGCCGCCTTTCTGCCGCTTGGCAGGAGGCTGCCCTACAGGTGCTGGTCTTATTCGCCGCCACCTGCCGGTTGTTGGAAGCGGCTGCGGGGCCTGCGCTTGTGATCATTCTGCTTTCTTTCGCCCGGCGGTGCCGCCATTTGAGTTACAGGAGCATGAGGAGCTACTTTGCCAGTCGCACTGACTTTGATCTCCGTCTTCATGGAGGAGTCGGCAGTGGCGTACTTGTCTGCTATGACTAGCAGCTCGTCGAGGGTCTCGGCTCGTCGCAAAGGAGCTTGTGCTTGAGGAGGTGCCTTCTACGCACCCGGCGGTGAAGTACTGATTGCGCACCTCGTGCACTCCTTCGCAGGAGTTCGGAGCTTCGCCCAGTAGCGTGAGGTAGTCGCGAGTGGACTCGTTGGGGCCTTGTACGCACAAGGACAGCTGACGAGGCTTGGGAGGTCGCTTGTATGTGCTCGTGAAGTTGCGGACGAAGGCCTCGGTGAAGTCGACCCAGCTGTTGATGCTGCGGGGCTTCAAACTCATCTTCTTCTTCTAGCGCCAGGGATCGGTGGAGTCGCTCGATCCGGTGGCCGGCGTCGTTCTCTCCGACTCCCTCTCGGCGGCCAAGGCGGTCGCCGAGAGTCGGATGCTCGACGGGCGGCGGGGAGACTCGCCTTTCTCCGTGGGGAGGGGGAGGCTGATAGTCGTCTCGCCGCTCCACCGCCCTGGGGCGGCCGTCTTCGTCGCGTTCGATGGAGATGTGAGTCCGGCTATGGCTGACAGCCGGATCCTGGTTCTTTCTTCTGCGGACGCCGCCGATCGGCGTCGAGATGTCGCGCTTGATCTCGGCGAGGAGGCAAATCGCCGTGTTGTCGTCGTGGCGCCTCCGTGCGGCAGCGGCTTGTCTTCTTGGCGGCGGCTGCGTCGAGCTGCTGGACTCGCTCCGTCATCAGGCGGCGCTCCTCGCCCTCGAAGTTATCCAGCTCGTTCGCGCCTGGGCAGCGCGAATGTTCTCCGCTGGCGTGGCGTACACAGGGCGACCGGCCCCAAACAGACTGGCGAGGGTCGCGCCGCGCTGCCGGACCGCGCCTAGGTGGCTAGGCCCAGTCGGAGCCGGCGAGCCGCCCACAGCGCGATCCATCTCGCGCTGATAGGCTCCCGACAAGCGTCTCATGCTTGCCAGCTTCTCTGGCCTACGAGGAGCTGAAGGCGGCGCCTCCAGCGTTTGCCGGCGTCCTCCGGAATGGGCGGTCAGGTCTTGCGAGAATAAGCGTCGAGAGGTCTGAGCCCCCCGCCGGGCTCGCCGTGACTGATGACGCAGTACTTGCCGGACGGCGGTGCTCCGCCGCTCTCCGAGCGAGAGGCTCGTCGTGAACCACCACGTTGGTGGGGAGCAGCGTCGGCGGCGCGGTGTCGGAATCGACCAGCATCGGGTAGGTGGAGCCTACGGACTCCAGTCGGCGCAGGCTCGCCGTCGGCGTGGAGCTACTCGAGGAGGCCCGCGAGGAGGCTTCGGGGGCCGTCCGCGTTACTGCGTCGGACGCAGAGCTCGTCGGCGAACCTCGCCGACAAGTTCAGTGAGGCACTTCGCCGCGCAAGCAACCTCGGCGCCATGCAGTAGCGTCGGCGCAAACTCCACTGGCGTGCGGGCTGGCTACGCTTCGCCGAGGGAGGAAGAGGGTTCCGTCAGCAGCAGGTCTCAGACGACGGTGCACCGAGCCCCACGGTGGGCGCCAAATGTCGGGGTTAGGTGCGACATATGCCAAAGATGGCTTATCATGGAGGCGAGTAGAGCGTCACTGGTGCACAGAAGCGGGATGAGGCGAAGACATGCCTTGTGAATCTTACCCAGCTTCGAGGGCTCTCAGGAGATAACACCCCTCGCTGCTCTCAGGGGTCTCCGCATGATCACTATGGCAAAGTGGGTACAAGAGGCTCCTTGAGCTGTTCGGGGTGAGGAAGGAGAAGGGCACGGCTTGCTCTTCTCTCCCTCTATGTGTGTCTAAAACTACTAGCTTCCAACCCTTTGCATGGGTGCCCCGGGGGGTTTATATAGGCCTACCCCGGGTACAACGGTAATCCGGCTAGGTGTGGGTCCAAGCCGTCGGTCTCTAAGTCGCCGTCTTCTCCATGACTCACAGGGCCCGCCGACTAGTGGGCCCAGCGAGCTTGACATGGGGCCGACAGCCCTTGTCCTTGTGGCGGAGTCTTGCCAGCTGCAGATTCTTGTAGCCGTGCTTCTAATGACTTGAGCTTGGTCATGGGGTTATGGCAGATGCAGCCGCTTGGGCGGGCGATCCATGCTGCCATTCCCTGTCTTGTCAGTTAATGGCGCGAGGATCCCGCGGAAGGAGCCGCCGACTCACGGAGGCCGATTCCATCGGGTCCGTCCTTGGGGTGCTCGCCGTCTTGGTACTCCGCCGACAGCGGTCCCGCAAATCTTGGTCGTCTGAGACAGGCCATCGTGGAGTACAGAATCTGCCCATGATCTTGATGTCGAGAGCCGGCATGGCATGATCTTTGCGCGCGGACGGAGATCTCCGTCGATGCGGCGCCTGTAGCCTACCTGCCCTTTATGGATTTGGCGGGGATGGGCGCGAGGCGGCTTTACCCCATAGTCGCCCAGGCGTGAGGTGGTGGAGGTCGCGGGCCGACTCCTTGTAGCCGGCCTCGCTGGAGGTCGCTGGCTTGGAGTCAGCTTGTCCTGAAGGCGGCCTCGGGGACTCGGCCCAGAGGGGTAGTCGGCGACTCTGTTGCCGACTATCTGAAGGCGGCTCTTTGTCTTGGGGTCTTGAGGGGCGCAGTCTGCCCTGATGTTTTGAAAGGTTCTGGGGCTCGGGTCCGCCTACCCATAGTCCATTACTCCGACACGGCGCGAAGGCGGAAGTAGCTTTCCGTCAAGGCGAGCAAGGGCAGCTTGAGGCCACAGCAGCGGGCGATTTCGAGGCGATGGAGCCCGGCGGTTTAGCGCGTGATGGGCGATTCAAAGCTCCGGCGGATGTGAAAACCGACGGGCGGCGGAGGCGAGTCGAATCCCATGGTAAGGCGGGTCACCGCATCAGCGGCGTTTTGGGTGGTTTGCATCTTGCGACAGATGGCGGGTTGGCCCGGTACATCGACGGTGGCGATTTTGAGGCAGCCGGGGATCACGGCGGCCTTCCTGCTTGGAGATGGCGACTCAGCGGCTTGCCAGTTCGCTGCCGGTGGAAGCGGAGAACATCAACCTGAAGGGGCTAGCAAGAAGCAGAAGCATGCCCGACTCCTTCTCCAGGTCATGGTGTTTGGATAACCCCCTTCCGGGTCACTGTTACACCATTTTTTTAAACCGGACCAAGAGCCAAATATAACTAGCTGTCTCAGATTTGACAAAGAACCAGTCGGGCGCACGGTGCATGCAGACGAAGCGCGAGGCGGGTCACTTGGCGATGACGACTCGGACGGGAGATGAGGCGCAGCAGTGACTCGGACAAAAGGCGGAGTCTAGTCCAGCCACGGGTCATGGCGTCTTTTCCGGGTCACAAACGCGGAAACCGTCAGGGCGGCCCAAAGCAGAGGGACGCGGCGAGTCAACCCAGCCGGTTTTGACTCCTCGTCTGGGTCGTAGTTGGTTTCGATGAGACGCAGCAGCTGACAGCGCTGGATTGCCGTCCCAGCCTATAAGTCTCGGAATCCAAGAAGGAAAAAGCTGACTGCTCTGAAGCTTAATCATGAATCTGATCTTAACACGATGAACATTAACGGCTCCGCTTCGCGGTTTATGCGAACCCAAGTTACCCTGCGTGATTGTTCCATGCCGGCTCTTCTTCATCAGAAAAATTACAAATTTCTCGATCCTGAAAAGATCCCTCCAAGAACTCAACACCACCGTGCGCACGCCCCACGGTGGGCGCCAACTGTCGTGGATTTGTCACGGCAGATGTCCTAGTGAGAGGACTTAGTCGTGAGGCAAACACATCTATGCGGTAGCTTGAAGGGGTTGATCGGAATCGAGAGACGCAACACAAGACAAGGGTTTTAGACAGCTTTGGGCCCCGGGAAACATCATCCGGTAATAACCCTACATGTTGTTTGTGGCTAGGTCTCATTATCATCACCAGGGAGTCGCCGTAAACCGGCTCTCCTAGTTATGTCTAGCCCTTAAGATTTTCTCCCCCCTCTTGGGGTGCCCTGCCCCTCCTTATATAAGTTGAATGGGCGGGTTACATGTAGAGTCCAACTCGGATTAAGACTTAAACTATTTTGACTTCTCTTCATGGGCTTCTTAACATCTTGGGCTTCATAACGTCTCGGGCTTATTAACCCCAAAGCGACTACTGTCATTGGGTTATATGTTGTCTGTCGGGTTATATTTGTCTGCCGGGTTATGATGGTACCTTTGGGTTATGATTGTGCGTCAGTTATGATTATGCGGGTTATGATTATGCATCGGGTTATGATCTGACTTAACACCTGTCGGGTTATCATCTGACTTAACACCTACCGGGTTATCATCTGACTTAACACCTTCCGGGTTATCATCTGACTTAACACATGTCGGGTTATCATCTGACTTAACACCTGCCGGGTTATCATCTAACTTAACACCTACCAGTTTACCCAGTCCCAGTCGGGTTATAACTCCGGCTGGGTCATACCGTGGGGTATATCCCCGACAACGATGAACCACGATATTTAGAGGCGGTAAAGGTGAAGAGACAAGTGTAAATCATTGTGACTGCCGATGGTGTTGAAGAAGCGGAATGCCCATAATGTCCCTTCCTGCATGCCATAGGCATGAACAACTTTTGTCCAACCCTTGTGTCGATCGCCTGCCCATCCTTCACCGCCTTTAGGAAGACTTCTAGAGCATTATCATAGTAGCATGAATTATATAATTTAACCTTAGTTGCCTCTAGTCCGGTCATGTAGTTTGCCAGGTAATCATCAGTAAGTAGCTTCGGAAACCACCGAAAAGAGAGAAAAATTAGATACTGAGGTCTAATAGAGTAACTTCTTGTGCGTAGGGGGAAAAGGCAACACATTACTTACCATCCTAAAGTTCACTGTTGTCTTGGACAAAGTGTAAATAAAGAGATTAATTCCCATCACCCATTTCTTTCGCCTAACAATCTTTCTTAGTTTCTCACTTGACGCTTGTTCATAAATACCTCATTGCCCCATACGCAAAAGGGATCGAAGCGTGCATTAGTACCGCTCATATGTGTACCTACAAGCAACCAGTAAATGTCAGAAGCTAAACTGAGATTGCACAAATGATGTAAAATACAACTACCTACGTTCCTAAGTACAAGTATTTTTAGAGATTTCAATATGAACTACATACGGATGTATATAGAATTATAGATATAGTTTAGATTAGAATCTAGATTCACTCATTTTGCTCTGTATGTAGTCTATATTGGAATCTCTAAAAATACTTATATTTAGGAATAGATGGTGTATAAGACATGGGATGCAGCTAACCTCGATGGCAAACAAAAGCATCGCCCATTGTAGCCCCGTGTAAGTACATTGAAAGCCAATGTTAACTACAATAGGGTTAACATCCACCAAAAATAGCAAATGGTAATAAAACGGCAGCATCTGTAGTGATATCTTCATTGTGAAAGAGTAGCATGGTAGCAAAGGGACGGATTAAAAAATGGATACAACTGTTATTGCAACGGGCTTAACAGCATCCTAAGTCATGTTTTCTAAGTCTGTAGCCATTGAAGTACAACTGTTTAAAAATGGATACAACTGTTAATTGCAACAGGCTTAATATCCATTGAAACTAGTACTGATAAAAATGCAATTGGCAGAGTTGAACATCACAAGGCAGGTGCTGCCAGAGCAGAGAATGGCCAGTTGTCTATAAAAATGTAGGGAAAATAGCTAGAACGTGTTAGGCATGTTTACCACAACATGCTTAATACATCGACCGTACAAAACATAGCCATTAATTGCAACTGGTATTGGTAAGATTGAACTGGTGAGTTCATACTTGGTAAGTACTGAGAGGTAGTTGCTCGGGCACTTCATCTTGGCCAGAGCCCGCCCAAAGTCATCGACCGTGGAGGCGAGCTCTTCCTCCGGGTCGAAGCATGGATCAGTGCCGCCGACATGTGTACCAACAAGAAGCAAGTAAATGTTAGAAGCCAAATTGCAATTGCACAAATGATGTAAAATACTGTAATACATGGGATGCAGCTAACCTCGATGGCAAACAACAGCATCGCTCGTTATGGCCCTGCGTAAGTACATGGAAAGGCATGTTAAGTACGACAGGGTTAGCATCCACCAAAAATAGCAAATGGGTAGCATCTCTAGTATATCTTCATGCGGAGAGTAGCACGGTAGCAAAGGGACAGATTAAAAAATGGATACAAATGTTAATTGCAACAGGCTTAACAGCATCCTAAGTCATGTTTTCTAAGTTTTTAGCCATTGAAATACAACTGTTTAAAAATGGATAAAAATGTTAATTACAACAGGCTTAATAGCCATTGAAACCAGTACTGATAAAAATGCAATTGGCAGAGTTAAACATCACAAGGCAGGAGCTGCCAGAGCAGAGAATGGCCCACTTGTCTATAAAAAGGTAGGGAAATAGCTAAAATGTGTTAGGCATGTTTACTACAACATGCTTAATACATCAACCGTACAAAACATAGCCATTAATTGCAACTGGTATTGGTAAGATTGAACTGGTGAGTTCATACTTGGTAAGTCCTGAGAGGTAGTTGCTGGGGCACTTCATCTTGGCTAGAGCCTGCCCAAAGTCAGCGGCGGTGGAGGCGAGTTGTTCCTCCGGGTCGAAACATTGATCAGTGCCACTGACATGTGTACCTACAGGCAACCAGTAAATGTTAGAAGTTAAACTGCAATTGCACAAATGATGAAATACTATAAGACATGGGATGCAGCTAACCTCGACGGAAAACAATAGCATCGGCCTTTATGACCATGCGTAAGTACATGGACAGGCACGTTAAGTACAACAGGGTTAGCATCCACCAAAAATAGACAAATGGGCAGCATCTCTAGTGATATCCTGAGTCATGTATTGTAAGTTTGTTGCTGGTATTGGTGAAATTGAGCTGGACAGTTAATACTTGAACATCACACAGTGTGCAGTACTGAAATAAACAAAGCACGAACATGCTTGATACATCAACCGTACAAAACATAGCCATTGCAAGTGGTATTTGTCGTGGAATTGTCACGGCAAATGTCCTAGTGTGAGGACTTAGTCGTGAGGCCAATGCATCTATGTGGTAGCTTGAGAGGGGTTGAGCGGAATCGAGAGACGCAACACAAGACAAGGGTTTAGACAGCTTCGGGCCACGGGAAACATCATCCGGTAAGAACCCTACATGTTGTTTGTGGCTAGGTCTCATTATACTCATGAGAGGATTCGTCGTAAGCCGGCTCTCCTAGTTATGTTTAACCTAGCATATATTCCACCTCCCCTCTTGGGGTGCCCCGCCCCTCCTTATATAAGCTGAAGGGGCGGGTTACATGTAGAGTCCAACTCGGACTTAAGACTTAACCTATTTTGACTTCTTACCATGGACTTCTCACCATGGGCTTCTTACAATCTGGCTTACAATCTGATTTACGATCTGGCTTACCATCTCGCTTACCGTCTGGCTTAACATCGCCGCTTAATCGTCCGTCTTATATGATCGTGTTCGCGGGTTACATGATCGTGTTCGCCGGGTTACATGATGTGGTTCGCCGGGTTACATGACTATGTCTATCGGGTTATATGATCGTGTTCTGCCGGGTTATATATTCGTGCTGCCGGGTTACAATGCTTATTCCCTTGCCGCTTATAGTCTGCCGGTCACCAATGAAACATCAAGTCCCAGCCGGGTCATATCTCCGGCCGGGTCATACCGCGGGGTATATCCCCGACATTAGCCGCCAGTTTAATTTGGATTCATCCATGTTAAACTAATCCTGTAAAACAAACACAAGAACAATTTTGACAAATTATGCTCCGGGTTAAAAAGCTCTTGTAAGCCGGCACCTGATCATCCTTAATTCCTTGGTATTTCCTTCTTCTAGAAAATCTGAGTCAATAGACCAGCTTCATAATAGAAAACATTGGACATGAAATACTCATCTGATTTTCAGCCAGCTTGAAGATGTAGAACTCCATTATATTCATATCACTTGTAGCCCCCAAGTGTTGGGTTGTCATGCTTGCAGCAACCTGGGACTTGTAATTGCCTTATACTCATAAAAACTTCAACCGATGTAGCCCCCAAGGGCCGGGTCATTATGCAATAATGAGCAGAGACTTTGTAAATATGATCATGTAGATTTAAACAGCAACGTGTAGCTCCCAAGGGTCGGCTCAGTAAGATAATATTGAGCTGGGACTTTATATATACTTCTTTGAAAAGAACACCTTATAATGTAACCCCCATCATGGGGCTTGAACCCACGTCCACAAGGTTAAGAGCCTTGTGCTTTACTAACTGAGCAGTGGACCGTTCTATATAATAAAATGAGGCTTGTGTACCTTGAATTTTTGACAGAAGCAATTGGTAGCCCCCAAGGGCCGGCTCATTACAATGGGATGAGTCGGGTCTTCAATAAGTTGATCAAAAAATGACTTTACATTAGCCCCCAAGTGTCAGGGTGCATGCTCGCAGTGACATGAGATTTGCATATTTTATGTAATCTCAACTTGAATAATGTAGCCCCCAAGTGCCGGGTCATAAGCCTGCAGCGACTCGGGACTATTTCCTCCATTGTAAAAGAAATCATGCCCATTGATAAAATAATAGCCATTGCGCTGAAGCGACTTTGAAGACCTCCATCATAATACTGGTATTGATAACCATAATAAAAATCCAGCCATGCAGCTATTAAAGAATTGAATAATATAATCCGGTTTGGGAAACCGGTTCCTGTGATATTGAATCGTACTGCCGGTTTAGGATACCTGTGCAGTAAGGGTGATAACCCAATCCTTAGAAGCCACTCACTTCCAAATGTATGATGTTTGTCATATGTTGGCGACTTATTGTCCAAAACCAAGCCGGGTTAAATTTAAACCACACATATACTTAGATCTGAACGAAAAATTCTCAAGACAAAATCAAATATTGTTTTCAAAAAACTTAAGCCAAATAGAAAGAAAAATCGAGGCTTATGATTCGAATACGACCAGTAAACCGTTCCAAAGGGGTTAAGCTAGGATTCGAATACGATCATGTAGCCCCCAGTGGCTTTGGCGTTGCCGATCATGAGGGTACGGACAGCTATGTTCTCTTTGGTTCGAATACGACCTATGTTTGAACAGGAAGCCCCAAATTACCTTGAGAGTTGTTTAACGACGCTGATTTGAATACGATCCACGACGGACCCAAAGGGGTTGAGCTATGATTCGAATGCGATCAAGAAGCCCCCTAGTGGGTTTGGCATTGTGCCGATCAAGAGGGTACCGACAGCTATGTTCTCTTTGGTTCGAATACGACCTATGTTTGAACAGGAAGCCCCCTAGTGACCATAAGTTTTGGCATTGCGCCGATCAAGAGGGATATTCACAGCTATGATTCGAATACGATCAGGAAGACCCCAAGTGACCAAGATAAGCCCATAAGGCAGGATACCCATGTTTGCATCATAGCAGCAAATTCTTTTTGGCAACCTTTAATTTTTCCTGAAAGCTTGAACTTGCGAGAGGTGGATTCTTTTGAACCGGAAATTCTTAAACCGGGTATTAAGAGCTTCAAAGCTTTGTGAGAGACAAATTTACCTTGAGCCGGATTTTGAACCGGGTTCGAGAGCTTCAAAGCTTTGTGGTAGATAAATTTCCCTTGAACCGGTTTTTAAACCGGACATTAAGAGATTTTAGTGCTTTGTAGGAGAGAGATCTCTCTTAAACCGGATTTCAAACCAGAATCTTTATTTTGAGCCGGCAATTTCTGACGTCCTTTAAATTTTCACCAATATGGTGGTAGCCTCCGGAACCGAGTTATCTTCCCTCCAATAATCCGGGGAATTGAATTCCACAAGGTTTTACTAAGTCATGTCATCATAGCCCCCGAGTTTCAAGACTACTCGAGGAGTTGGCTTGAGACTCTCCATGCTTGATCATGAAATGACCAATGGATTGCTGGAATATGTTGAACCTTGGTGGGTTACAATTGACCCTGTCCATTGACCCATCTGGTGTAGGCAAGGACCATAGCTTGATGGTCTCTTTTGTTATGGAGAATTGTTCTGCATAAGAAATTGCACAAACGAGAGTAATTGTTCTCGAAGAAAATAAAATGTATCAATAAAAATTGACCGGATGGATTTCACCTGATTCGTCTAGACGACAGATTATCCTCATAACGTGCTGATCAAAGTAGCTCAACACGGACCCTCCAGGTCATTCTTTTTTTTCCAAAATCCTCCTCTTTTTGACAGCAGCCAACACTTGTTTTCAAAGTATCTTTAGTGACATTGGGGTCAAGGCCATCAAACATAGTGGGTTGGTCAAACTGGGCTGCTGGTGAGTCCGTACTTGGGGTTGGCATTTTCTCCTGAACCCGCAAAGCAGGAGCAACGCGACCCGGCGGGGGCGACTTGGAGGTACCGAGAGGCGGGGCCGGGTCAAGACCGTGGCCGTGCAAATCAAAGATGAGGCAGCCCGGCCGGACAAAACCACGGCAGCGACTCACGGCGGTAGCTGAGACTGTGATAGGTAACTGCTGACTTAGAAGTGCTGCAACAGAGGCAATTTAGCGATTCAGAAGCTGCAGCAAGGGCGTTCCGGCAGGCCGGCAAGTGTGTCCGCAACAACGGTGGGTTGGAAGCTCAGAGAGCTGGCCGCAACGGAATGTGGGCGGTGCAAGGAGCCAGCGCCAGTCTTGCAGGGGGAGCGGGCGTACTAACCCGGCAGCCACACGCCATGGAAACTCGATGTGAGACGAAGCAGAGATGGCAGCTCGACACGGCGGGTCAGAGCACCGGTGGCGGCTCATAGTAGCTTGAAACCTCGATGGTGGAGTGGCTCGGCACGTCAGGCTCTATCAAAACACTGCTGCAGAGGGAGATGTAAGCAGCGGTTCAGGAACCACTTGGCGACTCACTGTGGACAATTTGAAGGAAGGGACGAGGTCGAGGCGAGTTAACACAACCGTGACGATGATGAGTACCGAAGCCAGGGCAAGTCCGCGCGAGGGCGACTCAAAGTAGCGCGAAACACAGCGGTTCAGAAGCGAGATCCGGCCGGCGCACGATGGCGACTCATTGTGACGCGGGCATGCAGCCGCGGGAGTGGAAGAGAGCCAACGATGAAAGAGAGAACACGAGTCTGGCCGGGCACGGAAATCAACAAGTGCTAACGGCTCACGGTCGTGGGAAGAGGTTAGGCTAGCGCACGACTTGGTTAGAGAAGAAGGCGACGCGCAGTACGACAACGACACTGCTGGCGGGAGAGAACCAGGGGCCTCTTTATACGGGTGATGGCAAGGCGCCTGGCGGATCGATGAAGGCGGGGACACAACCGGCTTAACCGCGTCGGCTCAAGGCCGATTGGCAAACGAGGCAGCCCGGGGCGTCTTGAACATGGCCAGACCCGGCATGGAGATGCAGCCATGACCCAATGTGCACGGATGACAGCGTTCAGAGGGCTCGATGTGGCAGGTCGGCAATGGAGGCCGACCACGGCGACTTAACTGAGAACGAGCTTGTAGTACTCCCGAGACTTGACCTGCAATCTCGGCGGCTTAGAGGTGTCAAGGCGGAGCAAACACAGCGACAGAGGCGAACCTCCGGGTCAGAACGAGACATGGCGGGTCAACCATGGAAGTGGCCGCTCGAAGCCGGCCGGCATAGCGACTCAAGGCAGCAGTGAGACGGTGGCGGAAGCGGAGAGCGGGTCGGCGCATGTGGCGGAGACGACTCAGGGCCGAAGCGGCTCTGCAGCGAGGCAAGTCCAGGGCGACTTCAAGTATGGCGCAGCCGCGGGTGAGGTGACACGCCGGCGGTGGTGGCTCGTGAGTAGACTTGCGGGCGAGGCGCAGGCTGAGGCTAGCCTGGCGCGGCAGTTCCAACGAGCGGCTTGCGGCAGAGGCGGAGGTGAGTCAAACGGTGAGCCGGGGAGGTAGAGTCACCCAGCGATGGCGACTTGAGGCAAAGTGGCTCGTCAGAAATCGAAGCGGCCCGCAGTAGACCATTGATGCCACGGCCACGACGGTGCAGGGGTTCGGCGACGAGGATCAGCAACTGCGCAGCCAGCTAGGAGGGGCCGCAGTGGCGGACGCACACCCAGCAAGATGAGGCCGCGACGTCGGGTTTTGGCGGTGATGATGGCAACCCTTGGCACGGCTGCCCGGCGTTGTTTGATGTTGATTAAACTCTGCTGCGAGGGCACATACTGAACACTGAACACCGTTTGAACACTAAATCCAACTGCACATCCCTTCGCCAGCTGTGCATGATGTCGGTTTAAACGTATTGCGGCGACACGACCACAACAGCAGCGGAACTACACTGGCTATGCGAGGCACAGACTGGTCAGACGGCGGTTCCACACGGCTGTGGTTGAAGATTCAGTTTCCCGGTGAAGTGGCGCGGGCGACGTGAGGCAGAGCACGACAATGAAGATAGAGGCGGCAGCAGGCTTTAATAGTAGCTGACCACAATCATGGTGGAATTGAATTGTCGGATTAACGCGAGGCCCGGTGATCAACAGGGTGGGTCAACGGAGGAGTCCGAATCAAGGATAATTCACTTTCGGGTCACGGTGCTGCTGATTGGAACCCATCGCTCATGGAAGCGTTGGCGGGCTGATCGCATCTCGATGTCGTGGTCTCAACAGCGGCAGAAGTATGCAAAGGTGAAGCTGGCGGGTCAGCGGCTAACGGAAGCAAGGCCGGCTCAACTGATGGCACCGACTCATGGTAAGATCATCGCGTGACGAGGCCGAGTCCGGCGGAGCCGACAGAGGGCGCGGGTGAGGGAGCTCACGGCAAGGCGGAGCGAGCAGCTCAGGCCAGGGCACGGCAACCAGGCGGGTCACCCGGCAGTGGAGGGCGAGTCATAAGGACTCATCGGCGGGTCGACGGCAAGGTGAACTGAGCAGGTCGAGGTGCAGCCGCAGCTGCAGCAGAGGCGAAGACTGTGGAGATGTCAGAATCCGAGTACCCGTCCTTCTTTCGGTTGTAGTAGTTTATTTCCATCAATCAGGTTTGACCAATCAAAGGTTTGACCAATCAGGTTCTTGCTTCCGGACGTAATCTCTTTCTGTATATACTCATATTTCCTTTTCTGTAATGATTGTATCCTCGTTCCGTATGTCCACAGAAATCCTGGCTCTCTTTCTCTCGCTCGTACTGTAGTATTAGCAAACCATGCGATTGATCCTGACACAGTTTGAGATTTTGGCACTATTGCATGCAGTTACATTTGGATAAGTCCTGCAGCAATTGCCGCCGGCCGGCTGTCCAAGACCACATAAAATATTACTAGGAAGCCCGTGTTTTCCAGTGCGCCACGGCCGGCCGGCTCAAAACTTGATCCATTATACCTCAGAAACAATGGCAGTCGGACACGGCTACTGTAAGCCTCGAAACTTATAGCAGAAATTCTTGCAGGCCTTGAGACAGCGGCTTGCGGCAGTTTACAAAATTGATCTGACGACTTGTGGTGGTGCACAAGATACAACCCTAATTTCTTGGATCTCAATCTTGTATACCATGGCTCCAAAGTTAACCATGTTCCAGATCACAAAACAATGAACTTGCCGGCTTTTCCTCATCCAACGAAATCGCGAGCTTCTTGAACCCTAGGAGAGATCCCTTCAAGAACTCATCACCACCGTGTGCAGGCCCCACGGTGGGCGCCAACTGTCGTGGAATTGTCATGGCAGATATCCTAGTGTGAGGACCTAGTCGTGAGTCCAACGTATCTATGTTGTAGCTTGAGAGGGGTTGAGCGGAATCGAGAGACGCAACACAAGACAAGCGTTTAGACAGCTTCGGGCCCCGGGAAACATCATCCGGTAAGAACCCTACATGGTGTTTGTGGCTAGGTCTCATTATACTCATGAGAGGAGTCGTCGTAAGCCGGCTCTCCTAGTTATGTTTAACCTAGCAATTATTCCACCTCCCCTCTTGGGGTGCCCCGCCCCTCCTTATATAAGCTGAAGGGGCGGGTTACATGTAGAGTCCAACTCGGACTTAAGACTTAACCTATTTTGACGTCTTACCATGGGCTTCTCACCATGGGCTTCTTAACGTCTTGGGCTTCTTACAATCTGGCTTACAATCTGACTTACGATCTGGCTTACCATCTGGCTTACCGTTTGGCTTAGCATCTGCCGGCTTAATCGTCCGGCTTATATGATCGTGGTTCGCCAGTTACATGACTATGTCTGCGGGTTACATGATTTGTGTTCGCCGGGTTACATGATTTGTGTCGCGGGTTACATGACTGTGTGTGACGGGTTATATGACTGTGTCTGTCGGGTTACAATGCTTAACTATTCTCGACGGCTTATAGTCTGCCAGGTCACCAATGAAACATCAAGTCCCAGCCGGGTCATATCTCCGGCCGGGTCATACCGCGGGGTATATCCCCGACAGTATTGGTAAGATTGAGCTGGTCAGATCATACCTGGTAAGTCCTGGGGGGGTAGTCGATGGGTCACTTCATCTGGGCCAGAGCCTGCACCAAGTCGGCGGTGGCGGAGGCGAGGCGTTCCTCCGGGTCAACACGCACAACGGCCATCACGCCATCGACCGCCATTAGCTCCTCGACATCCACGTGATATGTGGTTGGGCTTGCGCGGCGATGCTGTGGAGGTAGGGGCGGTGTGGATTTGGAGGCATGAGGATGTTTCGCAGGCGCCATTTAAGCAATCAGGCCGGGGCTGTGATAGAGATCGGTGGGTTGCCTGACTGGATTGATGATGCTCGGGCAGAACGTAGATCTTGTTGAAGCTGTGGTTGCGGCGGAAGTGGTTTGAGCTGCCGATAGGGGGAGGGGGAGGGGGAGATACTGAGGAAATTTGATGGGTGGGGATGTGGTGGGAGGAATAAATTCTGAAATCGCGTGCCTAATGAAAAATTCACTACGAAACTTGAAACTTGGGCGGGGGAAACACACAACATGAACGAAGCGCGTAAAATACTCGTTGCGAGAAAAGAGATAATTGGCAGATTCCGTCTCCAAAAAAATGTACACGTGTAGTTGATTTTTTTGGTCAACGGTACGCCTGGTTTATTAGGAAACATCGCACAGCTGACTGCCTTATGGATCATTAACGCAAAAAAACGCACACGGGTATGCCATAGAAACCGTGTATTTTGTGATCTTCTAATAATTCTTATATCTATCAACATCTCCAACCGCACCTAATTTCAAAAATCTCTTTCATTGTATCAGGACTATTCAAAGTACATCAACGAGGCAAGGTGACACCTGATGAGCAACCATCGGTTTATGAAATGCAATCAAGTGTCAACATGCCTCGCTCGCATAGCCAGATTTGATCCTATGCAAACAAGAGATAAGCTTGCTGCCATCCGCCGACGCGGCAATTTAAGCCGGTGCGCGGCCAATTCGGGCGGCGAGGTGGGACTAAAAACCAGCTGCGGCCAGCTCTAGTCTCCTCCGATGGCCGCGGGTGGACGTTTTAGGAGTATTTAGGGCTGGGGTGCGGCTACAAAACTTCAATGAACACATGCTAATCAACGTTCAAAACCCTCAAAGGACGCGCTTACCAACATTGTACGTTAATAATAGATAGTACCAACTTAAAGTACTACTGGTAATTTGCTCTAAAACTATGTATGTAGTACTGGTAGATGCTCGTAATTAATTATACAAACTTGCGGGCGACACACGCACTAACTACTTCTCACATGCTGCCATCGGGGCATGCTGGACAGATGCCAGTGTTCTCCATCCCAACCTTGTACGCGGCAGCCCACCATGCTTCGATCTTCGATAAGCTCTCCTCAACACGACGTGTGGCCTCTTCCTTCTTGCGGCGGCGGGACTCTCTTTTCTTGACTGCTTTCTGCCTTTTCTGCTCCTTCTGTGCGGCTTTGGCCGCCTCTAGATCCACAACCCATTTGGCCATGGCAGCCTCAAAGTCCGCCCATGTAACTATGTGTCCGCCGGCGGCGATGAACTCGGCGCAATGAGATGACATCGCTTCCTTACCATGTGTGCAGTTGCGGGCTGCGAGGAACGTGGCACGGTGGGATGCCATCGCTTCCTAACCAGTTACTGTGCGCCACGGTACCATGAACGACGCTTTGAGAGAGCTCTGGGGCGGAGTTGCGGGGCAGCCATATAGTGCGGTGTTTTTAAGAGCTCAGCGACAAACGATGAAGGAAATTTGGCTTCCCTTACAATTTTGCTCGTTCATTATCGCACACGGTTCATCTTCGTCGCCTCTGGAAACAGTGTGCACTGGGCCTATTGTGTGTTATGATTGGCTGGGACCCCAGCCACGCGGATCATGCGTGTGCACCGTAGGATGCACCGCGATCGAACGGCAATCCACGTCCCTCAAATCACACCCGTGCAGCTGTAGCTGGATTAGATTTATATGCACTAAATGCCTAGAAAATGTACATAATCCCCTAAATATGGTAAATGAGCCTGGAAAAATGCCAAATTTGAACACAGTGATTTGAAGGGTGTATATTCGTCGTAGAAAAAATCTCTAGGGCAAAAAATGAAGAAAATTTGGATTCCCCTTAATCTTGGTGATTTCCCTCTCGAAAGCATGGAACTTCCTCGGTGATGGTTCGATTTATGAAGGGCGTGCATGACGACATAAGCCAAAACTTCTCGAATTTTTACCAGGGCGTGGTGAGGCCATACCATGGCACCATGCGAGGCGTCATGTTTTTCAAGCATTTATTTCATTTTTTATAGTTGAAAACCCAATAAACAAATGTTTGAGGTTGACTATTTACACAAATTTCATCGAAATATCTGCCTATTTCTTGTAAAAGGCATGAGAATTTACTAAATAGCACGACCATGGTTTTCCAGGCCGTTCTTGTGCACCCTTTAATGCATCGATTGTTTGAACTTGAATTATGTGCATTAATGCCTAGAAAATGCACATAATCCCCTAAATATGGTAAATGAACCCAGAAAAGTGCCAAATTTGAATATGGTGATTTGCAGGGTGTATGTTCATCGTAGAAAAAACTCATGGAGAAAGGACAAAGGAAATTTGGATCCCCCTTCAATCTTGGTGTTTTCCCCCTCGAAACCATGAAACTTCCTCGATGATGGTTCGATTTATGAAAGGTTGTAAGTGCATCTAGTGCCCCTTAGTGATTTTGGTGTATTGAAGACTTATAGGTTAAGGGACTAATGTGTTTATGAGTGTACACAGGTCTATAAGTCTATGAGGAGTTTGATATTTGAGAGAAAGTCGACCCTAAAAATGAAGTTCTTCGATGAAGACTTTGATATTCAAGACTTTCGAAGACTTTGAAAGTGAAGAAATTGGTGTGACCTTGAAGACTTGGTATTCATTTGAGGAACATGAAGCGTGAAGACTTTTGTTTTCGTAGTTTCGTTTTCTCTTTCTTGAGTCATAGGAAACACCGTCTTTGTTAAAGGGGTCGAGGAAATACTAAGGAAAAATTTCCATTGATGCTCAACTCAAAATCCTACACCTACCAATCCCTTGAGTGAAGCCTTTGGAAATCTCATACAGTTCAGTCAATTTCTTGATGTGAGGCGAAGTTCTTCTAGTCAGCCGAGGAATTTGTTATGACTAAGGAGTTAGGAATTCGCCATGCGGATTGCCTACGATGAGGAACATGATAGCCCTAAGGAATTTGAGAGTCAAATTTCCGACCGTTGTTGTCTTCTTGCTTGCCACTGTCCCAAAATATCTTATCCACCTAACGGTCATATCATTGAAGGGCATTTATGTCTTATCATGTCGGGCTGCTCCCTAGGCTATAAATAGCCGCCCCTACAACCACTAGCTGGTTGGCTGCTCCAAGAGAACTTGACACTTGTCATTTGAGAGCAACCCATCCTCCGAGGACTTTGGCGAAAATCATCGAGTGAGGAAAACCAAAAACCAAACCCCTACAAACCCAAAGTGATTGAGCATCATGAAGAGATTGATCTGCGTGGATCCGACGCTTGTTACCTTTGAAGACTGTGCTTCTTCCAGACGGTTACGCGTCATGGTCTAGAGCATCCAAGAGGAATTGTGGATCGCCGAGTGACCAAGTCTGTGAAGGTTTGGAAGTCGCCTGAAGACTTACCACGAGTGATTGGATGAGGTCTGTGTGACCTTAGTTCAAGGAGAATCGATGAGGACTTGGTGTCTGAGCTGCGTGCTCGCCGATCGGGTGTCCGGGACTGTGTGTCCTCGAGTTTAAATACTCAGCCGCTCCAACCAGACGTACAACTGAGACAGCAGTTGGAACTGGTCTACCAAGTCATTGTATTCACCAACCTAATTGGTTCTATTTCCTCAACTCTTTCATTTCCTCATTACTGTGTTGAGTGTTCGTTCATATCTGTGTTTGAAGACTTTGACTAAAGACTTTCTCAATTTCCTCAGTTCAATTCTTCAGTCTGTTTGTCTTCATCTTGTGCTATCATGTGTTTACGCTTTCTGTACTCTTTGATTGTCTTCATTTCATCATGATGACCATGCCCACATTCTCTTATGCTTACTTCTGAGTACTTATTCCGCTGCAAGTAGTTCTTCGCTAAGGAATTTCCTCACCAGCAAATTCCACAGTGAAGAATTCATAAAAATCGCCTATTCACCCCCCCTCTAGTCGATATAACGCAATTGGTATCAGAGCAAGGTACTCCCTTGTTCTGTGTGATTTTGGTTTAACCACCTGGAGTTTTAGTTATGTCGACCGCAGGTATGATCAAGGTCTCAGCTGGGTGTCCTACCTTTGATGGGACGGACTACCCCTACTGGAAGAACAAGATGCGGATGCATCTTGAGGCAATTGACAACGATCTCTGGTATGTTGTGGAAAATGGTATTCCCTCTGTCTCACCCTCACTGAAAGCTGCCGATGTGAAGAGATTCAAGCAACTCGATTCTCAAGTGAAGAATATCATATGTGGCCATCTGAGTAAAGGACAGTATGGAAGAGTGAGTGCTTTGGAAACTGCTAAGCTTATCTAGGATAGGCTGTCCAAAGTAAATGAAGGAATCTCAACTCAGCGTGACTCTCGAGTTGATGTTCTTCGGAATCTCTTTAACCGCTTCAAAAGACTCGACAATGAAAATGTTCAACAAACCTTCGATCGCCTCACTGACATCTCAAATGAGCTTCAAGCGCTTGGTGCCACTGACATCACCGACCATGAGGTGGTGAAGAAATTGTTGAGATCGCTTGATTCCTCATTTGATACTCTGGCACTGATGATACAAGAGCGTCTTGACTACAAGTCACTTGATCCGGTGATATCCTCGAGAGGCTAAATACTCATGAGTTCCACTTCTGAAAAGAGAGATCTCTATGGTTCTAGCTATGGAAAATCACGTGCCTCAAGGCCAAGGCTGTGTCTCGAATCTGATTGTGAAGACTCGGTAGTAGCCTTGGAGATCTGAAGAATTGAGCAGAGCTAGCACTGCTCGTGAAGAAATTCCAGAAGTTCTCAAGACGTGGTCGCTTTGGAAAATCCTCAAGGAGCAGTGATTCCTCATCCAGTGACTATAAGAGAAGACTATGCCACAAATGCAAGAAACCTGGTCACTACATTCAAGATTGTCCTCATTGGGAAAAGGAATTAAAGAAGAAGAAATACAAGGATTACAGTTCTGAAGACGCTAAGAAGAAGAAGAAATCGTCGAAATCTTCATCATCAAAATCCTCAAAGTCTTCTTCTCACAAGAAGAGAAGCTCCAAGAAGGCTCGGGCATTCATTGGCAAGGAAATGGACTCTGAAGCTGAATCTGAGGAACATGAGGAAGAGGAGGCATCAGAAGAATCCGAGTCTGGTGTGGCGAGTCTGGCTCTCGCTACCGCTTTCGTCAGCAAGTCCATCTTCTACTCTGAAGAAAATGACCTCACCAACAAAGCTGATGAAGATAGTGATGACTACGCTCCCACTTATTGCTTCATGGCAAAGGGTGCCAAGGTACTCAAATATACCTCCTCTGAATCTAGTGAAAATGAATCTGATGAAGATCTCAAGCCCAGCTACTCAAAACTTGCTAAGATTGATGTAAAACAACAAAGGGCTTTTGAAAAGGTTCAAAACATGCTAGATAAAAGTGATGATATGTTGGGTGAAGAAATGGATCGCACTAAAGCCCTAACTGAAAATCTTCAGAGACTTCAGTCTAGGTTTGACAGCCTTCAAGGTCATCATAACACTCTCTTATCTGATCATGAGAAACTTTCTTATGAATTTCTTCAAAGAAAGCAAGATCTTGAGAAGCTAAGAGTGAGTTATGAAGATCTTCAGAAGGAGCGCGATTCATTACTTGCTCAACAAATCAGCGCTTCTCGGGAAGAATTTGTTCCTCCATGCTTAAAGTGCATTGAGCGTGAATCGCTAATTCTTCACTGAATGTTCAAATGCTTCAATTGTTACAAATTCTTCACCTGCCTCTGCTATCACTAATTCCTCATCGAGGACATTGCTAGTATCCCGACGATGCAGGGCTGAAGGAATTGTACATGACAGCATGTACAAAAGCCTCAAAGGGCATCGACTCTTTGTGATGTGCTTAAAAGCAGATCCTCAACAGAACCCTAGGAAAGAGGGTATTGCCTTTGAGAGGAAACTCAATGCTGATGGAACATATTGGAAGCCCGAGCGGTACCCAAAACCTCATGGGTTCTTTGCAAAGGGACCTCCATTGATCCATCTAACTTATCTGGCTTTACATGTGAATCTCCTCATTCTTCCGATGAGTCATTTGACTCAACTATAAATTGTTCAAAAATCAGAATGGTGAAGTATTTGCTAGATATGTTGGCACTAATCTGCAGGAACGGTTCCCCTATGAAGAAAATCTGGGTTCCCAAGAAGTGCCTTGAAAGTCTTGGTGAATGTCCTCATGACACCACACGTGAAGAATAGGAACCCCAGATCAAACTCTTCATATGGATCCAAGTCCTCATACGGACCAAATTCCTCACATGGATCAAAGTCCTCATATGATTATCATCGTGCTAACAACTCTGTTTCATGAGGTAGAGCTAAGGGCTATGAATATGTGCATTATTCTTCAAACCAATATGTTCATAAGTCCTCGAAGAATTTCTCCGCTTATTCATATGCTTACCCTAACCCCTCTTATGTGAAACGAAATGGATTGGCTTCTATGCCACCATTCTCATATGGAGCTCGCAGAGTGATGAACTCTTTGCCACCCCTTGAGATGTGGGTGGTGAAGAAAAGAACTAATCTCTTCTGCAGGTCAGGTCTCGGGCGTTCCTTAACGTCGAAGAATTTGTTGGGGACCCGACAACATTATCGAAAGGGACGAGGCTAATCATGAAGAAATGAACTTTCATTTCACACGTCCTCATACTGCTTATCTGTTATACTGCCTGATGAAATTCATCTGATGAAATTGATATCATATTCTTCACTAATGAAGTATATGAGATCGTAAGTTGCACTAATTCATCTGCAGGATGATCAACCCAAAGCCAATGAGTGGGTCCTCGATAGTGGATGTACAAATCACATGATTGGTGACAAGAATCTATTGATGGATGCTCCCTTATCACCGTCACATCTGAAGCATATCATCTTTGCTGACAAAGGCAAAAGTCAGGTATTGGGTCTTGGTAAGGTTGCGATCTCTAAGAACATACACATGGACAAAGTCATGCTTGTTGAGTCCTTAGGATACAACCTCATGTCGATCTCAATGCTTTGTGATCTTGATATGGTTGTTGTCTTTGGCAAGTATCGTTGTGTTGTGATCATGGAAGCTGACAATTCCAAAGTCTTGAAGGCTTTAGGAGAGGAGACTTGTATATTGTTGATTTCTCTACAGGACCACAACCAGCCGTGCGTCTACTTGCAAAAGCTTCAGAAGGCTGGCTATGGCATCGACGACTTGGTCACGCAGGCATGAGGAATTTGCACACGCTTGTGAAGAAGAAACATGTCATTGGCATTGAGAATGTCAAATTCCTCAAGGATCACTTGTGTGGAGCCTGTGAAGCTGGAAAAATGACCAAGGCCAAGCATCCAGCAAAGACTATCATGACCACTACTCGTCCAATCGAATTGCTTCACATGGACCTCTTTGGTCCTAATCATTACTCAGCAGTCACTAATGATGCATCTCTATATGGCTTTGTTATTGTTGATGATTACTCTCGTTACACATGGGTACACATTGTTACTTACAAACATGAAGTGCAGGAAGTCTTCAAACGATTTTCCTCGAGGGCTTCAACCAACTTTGGTGTGAAGATCAGGCACATCAGGAGTGACAATGGAACTGAATTCCGGGCTTGATGACTATCTTGATGAACTTGGTATTACTCATGAGTTATCTGCTCCCTATACTCCTTAGCAAAATGGCGTCGTGGAGCGCAAGAACAGAACTCTTGTTGAGATGGCTCGCACTATGCTTGATGAATACAAAACGCCTCGTCATTTTTGGATTGATGCAATTGATACCGCGTGCCACATCATCAACAGAGTATATCTTCACAAATTCTTCAAGAAGACTGCCTATGAACTCCTCACTGACAAGAAACCCAATGTGAGTTATTTCAAAGTCTTCAGTGCTAAATGCTGGATTAGAGATCCTCATCACAATGCTAAATTTGCACGAAAGCACATGAAGGTTTTATGCTTGGTTATGGAAAGGACTCGCACACCTACAGAGTCTTCAACAATGTTCTTTACAAGATTGTTGAAACTGTAGATGTGCGGTTCGATGAAACTAATGGCTCGCAAAGAGAGCACCTACCTTCGTGATAGATGAACCAGCACCGAGGAATCTATCAAGTTCAAAGCAATCGAGGATGTCATTCCTCATCAAGAATCTTTGAAGAATTCATTCGAGCGTGAAGAACGTCGAGTGATGCACTGAAGATAATGTGAAGAAAATGGTGTCAAGAAAATGCTGATCAAATTCCTCGATGACAACCAGCTCATCCTCGCGTTGCAAAAGAAGTGCAAGTTGACAAGATCATCGATGACATTGAAGCACCAGGTCCTCTCACACGCTCAAAAGCTTCACATTTATCTAACTTTTGTGGGCACTATGCTTTTGTCTCTATCACAGAGCCCACTAAGGTAGATGAAGCATTTCGAGCCCGAGTGGATTCAGGCCATGCAAGAAGAATTACATCAGTTCGAGCTCAACAATGTCAGGAACTGGTCAAACGTCCAGATCCTCGCAAGCATAATATCATTGGCACAAAGTGGATCTACCGCAACAAGCAAGATGAAAATGGCCTTGTGGTGAGGAATAAGGCACGACTTGTAGCTCAAGGCTACACACGAGTTGAAGGAATTGATTTCGATGAAACTTTTGCACTGTTGCTAGACTTGAGGCTATTAGATATTACTTGCTTATGCTAACCATCATAATATCACTTTATATCAAATGGATGTGAAAAGTGCATTCCTCAATGGTAAGCTTGAGGAAGAAGTATATGTTGCTCAACCCCCAGGTTTTTAAGATCCAAAGAATCCCGACAAAGTCTTCAGACTCAACAAGGCCCTCTATGGCCTCAAACAGGGCCCACGGGCGTGGTATGATACATTGAAGGAATTCTTCGTGAAGAATGGCTTCACACCCGAATATCAAATGTCTATGATGGGAGAGTTGAAATTCTTCTTAGGTCTTCAAATTCGTCAACAACACAATGGCATATTCATATCTCAGAGAAATACCTCAAAGATGTTACTCAAGAAATTGGCATGCAAGATTGCAAAGGCGTCAAAATTCCTATGCCCACAAATGGCCATCTATGCAATCGATGAAAATGGTATTGACTTGATCACAAGGTATACCGCTCCATGATTGGTTCTTTATTGTACTTATGTGCATCTAGGCCAGATATAATGCTTAGTGTTTGCATGTGTGCCCGATTTCAAGCTACACCAAGGAATCACACCATAAGGTTGTGAAGCATATTCTTCGATATCTAGCTCACACACCAACACTAGGATTATGGTACCCCAAGGGCTCTACTTTTGATCTCATTGGATATTCGACTCGACTATCTTTGGTGATCGTGTGGACCGCAAGTCAACATCTGGTACTTGTCATTTCCTCGGACGATCTTTGGCTGTTGGTCCTCGAAGAAACAGAATCGTATCACCGCTCTCATGCGGAAGCTGAGTACATTGCTGCTGGCTCTTGTTGTGCTCAATTGTTGTGGATGAAGCAAACTCTCAAGGACTACGGCATCAACGTGAAGAATGTGCCTCTCATCTTGTGACAATGAGAGTGCCATCAAGATTGCTCACAACCCAGTTCAGCACTCGAAGACAAAGCACATTCAGATTCGTCATCATTTTCTTCGTGATCATGTGTTGAAGGGCGACATCTCAATCGAGCATGTGAAGACTGAAGAACAACTAGCCAATATCTTCACAAAGCCCTTGGATGAGAAGAGATTTAGCAAGTTGCGGTGTGAGCTAAATATCTTAGAATCTTCTAATGTTCTTTGAAAAGGACACACATCCTGACACTTATGCAAAATTGATGACTTAGATGTGCAACACATGAAGAAACCGTTTTCTTCAATCAATGAAGAATAACACTCTAAGTGTGAAGAAATTAATGAAGAATTTGATTCTCGAACCCTACGACAATTGTACGCGGTGTCTGAAATCATCATTCTTATACGGTGGGTCACGCCACCACCAAAGTTGAAAATCTTCAATTTGAGTTTTTCCTCAATGTTGAAATTCTTCAGTTTTTCAAATTCTTCAACTTTGCAAAATCTTCACTGTTTCCGTTGTCTTTCTTCGTTGACTATATATATATGGGTTTATGTCCTCTACAGCATTCACTTATGGCTAATTCTTCAAGTTGCTTTTTCTGCTAAGTGAATGTGATCGGACCCTTCCCCCTCTATGCTATACTCAACCCAAGTTATTCACAAATTCTTCATGTGCGTTCTATTTGAAACTCGTTCAAAATCTTCACTTTGTGTCCTTGTCACCAAGAAATTGCGAACGGAACTTTTAACTTATCTTATCAAAATTTTCGGCTTTGCCGCTCAAACCGCTCCGCATCCCACGATAAACTTATCTATTCACCCACGATCTAACACAATCTCCACTTTTCAAGCGTGGGTGACACTTGTCAGCGAATGAGAAGGGTCAGGCACGTCAGTCCAAAATCTTGAGCTGAACGGTTTTTCACCGTGGCTATATATACCCCTCTCCCTTCCTCACTTCCTTTACTCCGCCGACCGCTCTCTCTCTCGCTTGAGCTTCTCAAACCCTAGCGCCGCCGCTTACTCCATCTTCGCCGGTGAGGAAGAGCTTCATTGCCTCGACCTCGTCATTGTCGACTTTCAGCGCCGACCATGAAATCTTCACTCCGCCGCCGCCGTAGCTGTCTTCCTCCGCCGAGTTAGGTGTGGGAGATCTGAACCGAGCGAACTTCTAATCTACACTTCTCGGTTCGTCGTGTTCTTGATTCGGTAATTAAAAGTTACTTTCATTACTCGCTTTGATTCTCAAACCTTCCTGAAAATCTTCAAAGGTGTTTATTCTTCAAATCTTCACACATATGAACACCTTAAACGAAATATGCTCTTGATTCGTTTCTCTAAGCAATAATTTTTCTTCAAGATTCCTCAATTGTGTGGATCCTCGATCTATACAACTCTGGAACCTAAGACAAAGATCGCTTAGTGAAATTCTTCAAGGCTCATCTGGTCAAATTCCTCAAACTAGTTCTTTTTGAAAAACCTTCTGAGAACGCATATGACCTCTCCAAATTCCTCGCAACTATACTCTATTCACAGGTACTCATGTCCGCTGCTGAATCACTAGGTTCTCATCAACTTAACTCATTTGCAGCGTTCCTCGAAGAAAAGTTGCATACTTCTTCAGAGAATTCGATTGTTCAAATTCCTCGGTGAAGAATATGGCGAAGGAAAGAAGCCACGAGAAAGGACGAAAGAGGCTGAGGTCATGACTGCTTTGAGATACACGAGGACATATATGCTGACTATTGCACACTGATGAAGCCAAGTTTGGCAAGGAAAATAAAAATTAGCGCAAGGTGCGATTCAGAGGATTGAAAGGAGATGGGCAAGGGAATGGAGGAGTATGATATGTTACTCCAAAGTACATGAAGAAATTTACTTGAATCCTCCATGCCCAAGAGCTCCATTGGCACCTGCCAGAAAGTGACCCCACCAAAGATCAAGCGTGGTGAGGACTTTCCTGAAGAATGGGCCAAGCGCCAAGCCAAATTGGCGAGACAAGCCAAGGAGGCAGTGAGGAAATTTAATGAGAACTCTGCTACTGCTGCCACTGAGGCCGCTGTCAAGCCAAGAAAATCTATGGCAAGGAAGCCCGCACACAAGCCACGTGCTTCACCAGCTGTGCCCTCACGGCCAATTTACTCAGCAATGCCCTCACGGCCAATTCCTCATGCTGCTACTGCTCCTCCCAAATCCTCAGCTCCTAAAAAGTCCTCAGCAGTTCCGACAAAGTCCTCAGCACCAGTGCATCTGGCCTCGTGCCAAAGGACTGCAGGCATCTCTATTGCCTCTGGTGTCTCAGCAAGTTCCTCAGCTGCACCAAATTCTTCATCTGGCCCCACTCTGCTGAAGACTAAGGCAACAGCTGGACGAGGTCCTCGGCCAAGTCCGAAGAAGAAACAGGTCGCCTTCCAAGTGCCACCTGAAGATGATGAAGCTGATGATGAACTTGCAGAAATCATCAGAGACCGACAAGAAAGGGCCGCTAGAGCCAAAGGCGCACCTGTGCCACTGCTTTTGGATCCAAGGGCGATCCTCGAGTACATTGATCTCTGGCACAAGGATCCAGAGACACATATGCCTGATTTTCATCTGACACCTGGCCAAAGTCACGTGCTGACTCATTTCATCCAAGAGGAGAAATGGAAATATGATAAGGCCAGAGAGATCAAGAAATCGCAGTACAGAAAAGAGAAACTGCTGAAGAAAACGTTGTCAGAATGACAACTGAGGAATTCCTCAAGATCCAGACTGAAATCCAAGCCCTCAGCAAAAACTTTGATGCTTATTATGCTGATTGGCAAGGAGCCAAAGTCAGATTCGTCAACCTGACGAAGAAGTTCACAAATGTTGCAGCCCCAACGCAACAAGAAATTCCTCAGGCTGGAGCCTCTGCTCAGCCTGCTGAAGAACATGCCAAGACGGCCGATGATTTTCAACTGCTTGAAGGCAATGCTAATTCGGGCTGATGACTCCATTCCAGCCACTGAAGAAATTGCTGTGGCTTCCACTAGTGGTGCGCTGAAGAAACTAAAGAAGTCAGGCAATGCATCGAGCCATACTGAGGAAATTCAACCAGATTCCTCGGCTCCTCCGCGCCTACACCAACTCCAATCCTTCCATCGCATCGATGTGAAGAAGACCAAGGCTGCAGAGCGAACTGCAGTGAAGAAAAGGAAAGCATCAGCTGCTTCAAATTCTTCAGCCCCGAAGAAAATGAAGCCTATGACAAGATCTTTTGAAAATCCAATCGATGCTGTTCCAATTTCCTCCATTCCATCAAAGGACCTTGTTCCTTTTGGTGAAGAGTATGAGATCCCAAGCGGATCTGATGAAGAAAATCATTCTGCTGCTTCGTTAGAGCAGATTGATGAAGAAATTGAAGTGGATGCAATCCCTTCAACACCAATCATTTCCTCGCCTATGCCTCAGTTCACAGCTGAAGAGGCTGGTGTTGAGGAAATTGAAGACGAAGATGTGGATATTGGAAGCACAACGCCAGTGATGAACGATGACTTTTGGGAAAGTCAGCATCCCAATTCTCCACTCTTCACCCAATCCAACAGATTCCTCAGTCCCCTGCACCAACAGTTCAAATGGGCTCTGAAGAAACTCATCCCAACTCATCTGTGCATGAAGAAATTCCAGACACTAGCGCTGATGAACTGTTCGTTGTCATTGATCCTCGACGCACATGAAGAGGAACCAGAAATTCCTCACTGAAGAACACGAGATTGCGATTCCGAGGTCGTGATGCAACTCATCGACACTCCTTTGCCAAAGCCAAAGAATCCATTCTCAACAAAGCAAAAGTTCAAGGCTGAAGATTTCTTTGGCGAGCATGTATTCTTCACTGACTACGACCCATATGACTCTGCTCGCATAAGGAAGAGGCGTTTCTGGACTGCTAGTCAAGCCAACTTCTATTCCTCTGTGCTATTCAACAAAGACAAAGTCTTGATCATGCACATATTCCTCATGTGGACATGGAATCTCCGCCAGCTTCGAGCCAGTCCTCAGTGTTCTTCACGATGCAGGATTGCTGAATTTCTGCACCGACATCGTGATTGGAATGAAGAACTCATTCTTCGATTCTATCGACGCTGCACATCACCGGAGACATCAAGATGTGAACTCATGGGTGTTGGATGGATGTCCGAAAATACTCACTACGAGGCACCAAAGAACTGAATTGCTTCGTGTCCTTCCTCTCGATCCTCCCTTGATGGTGCTCGTTGCATCTACAACGAACTGAGCTTTCAAATCATTACATGCAAGTCTTGATGAAGCCTTTGAAGCCGGGGCAGGCACCTCGAACCAAATTCTTCGTCAAGGAATTATCAGATGTGCCTCGGACTGTCTATCGATTCGACAAAGACAATGAGTCCTATCAAAGGCCACGACTCAAATGATGAAGAAGTCGTTGGCATCATGAAGAATATGCTTTTCAATATCATTCATGGCGTTCCGTCAACTTCCATGATTTCTTCATGAGGACTCGGCAAACATTGCTATGTCACCTTTTGAGCTGAAGCCTTATGCACCATGGATTATGAGGTTCATCAGGACAAGGTCTTCACTCAATTACAAGGCTGATACTCTAAACCACCGCAGCTACTTGCCTCCAATTGAAGTCCTCAAACGGACATTTTCCTCAGCTGATGACAAAGGCAAGGCAACTGCTGTGATAGATGAAGGCATTCGTCCATTGGATGGTCAATTTCGCAAAGCTGCATCCTATTCAACCAATGATGACTCTGCCACACATGACTCTGCCGCCAATACCTCAGCCAAGCAAAATCCTCAAGCCACAGCACCCAGGGTGATGACTGATCGTGAGTTACTCCTCGGTCTTCATCAGAAGGTTGATCGCAATCATAAATGGGTCAAGCATCACTTTGGTTCAATTCTTCACAACATGACCTCACCACACAATGCGGTGAAGAAAACCAATACTACCTCCATGAAACCTTCAACCGCACTGGCTGTTCTTTCTAATGTCTCTGTGCAGAAGAACTGAAGACAATGGGTCTCAAGGAAGAATTTGACTGGTCTGTACCTCCACCGAAGAAATTCAAGAAGGTCAAGGTACCTTCCTTGGTAGCCAGCTCCTATTCTTCATCGCGCGACACTGATGAAAATGAAGACTTGGACGACACTGCGGCAGGCCCTACTACGACAACCGACCCTGACAACGCTGGCACTCCTTCATCAACTTGAAATTCTTCAGGGGCGTTAGTCCTTAGTTTCGATCCTTTTGGTCATTCGATGACAAAGGGGGAGAAATTTGAGTTAGTCTTCAAGCGGGTCTATTTTTAACGCCCATATACAACTCGTTAAAACTCGCGTTTTTTTTGCTAAGTTACAACTCTCGTTCTTCTGAAACTTTATTGGATCGAGTTGTAATCTTAAACCCGATGGTGCTCTGATACTTTTGATGTGTTCCTCTGCATGCTTTTTCTTCGTTATATGTTAATACACGCATGCTGAATTTCATCATGCATTTCAAATTCTTCATATTATATGTCAAATGCGTGTATGAATTACAAGATATAGGGGGAGATCTCCATGATTCAACTCTTCAAGTGTGTATTGCCTCAAAAGCAAATTCCTCACTATGCACATCTTCAGGGGGAGTTCTTCTATATCTTGCAATCAAATTCCTCAATATCAGTATTTACACTTCATATGTTTATCCCGTTGAAAACTTAACCTATATTGTCATCAATCACCAAAAGGGGAGATTGTAAGTGCATCTAGTGCCCTTAGTGATTTTGGTGTATTGAAGACTTATAGGTTAAGGGACTAATGTGTTTATGAGTGTACAGGTCTATAAGTCTATGAGGAGTTTGATATTTAAAGAGAAAGTCGACCCTAAAATGAAGTTCTTCGATGAAGACTTTGATATTACGAAGACTTTCGAAGACTTTGAAAGTGAAGAAATTGGTGTGACCTTGAAGACTTGGTATTCATTTGAGGAACATGAAGCGTGAAGACTTTTGTTTTCGTAGTTTCGTTTTCTCTTTCTTGAATCATAGGAAACACCGTCTTTGTTAAAGGGGTCGAGGAAATACTAAGGAAAAATTTCCATTTGATGCTCAACTCAAAATCCTACACCTACCAATCCCTTGAGTGAAGCCTTTGGAAATCTCATACAGATTCAGTCAATTTCTTGATGTGATGAGACGAAGTTCTTACGTCGTTGAGGAATTTGTTTCGACCGAGGAGTTAGGAATTCGCCCTGCGGATTGCCTACAATGAGGAACATGATAGCCCCGAGGAATTTGAGAGTCAAATTTCCGATCGTTGTTGTCTTCTTGCGCCACTATCCCAAAATATCTTATCCACCTAACGGTCATATCATTGAAGGGCATTTATGTCTTATCATGTCGGGCTGCTCCTAGGCTATAAATAGCCGCCCCTACAACCACTAGCTGGTTGGCTGCTCCAAGAGAACTTGACACTTGTCATTTGAGAGCAACCCATCCTCCGAGGACTTTGAGCGAAAATCATCGAGTGAGGAAAACCCAAAACCAAACCCTACAAACCCAAAGTGATTGAGCATCATCAAGAGATTGATCCTGCGTGGATCCGACGCTTGTTACCTTTGAAGACTGTGCTTCTTCCAGACGGTTAGGCGTCATGGTCTAGAGCATCCAAGAGGAATTGTGGATCGCCGAGTGACCAAGTCTGTGAAGGTTTGGAAGTCGCCTGAAGACTTACCACGAGTGATTGGACGAGGTCTGTGTGACCTTAGTTCAAGGAGAATACGGTGGGGACTTGGTGTCCTGAGCAGCGTGCTTAGCGACTGGGTGTCCGGGACTGTGTGTCCTCGAGTTTAAATACTCAGCCGCTCCAACCAGACGTACAACTGAGACAGCAGTTGGAACTGGTCAACCAAATCATTGTATTCACCAACCTAACTGGTTCTATTTCCTCAACTCTTTCATTTCCTCATTACTGTGTTGAGTGTTCGTTCATATCTGTGTTTGAAGACTTTGACTGAAGACTTTCTCAATTTCCTCAGTTCAATTCTTCAGTCTGTTTGTCTTCATCTTGTGCTATCATGTGTTTACGCTTTCGGTACTCTTTGATTGTCTTCATTTCATCATGATGACCATGCCCGCATTCTCTTATGCTTACTTCTGAGTACTTATTACGTTGCAAGTAGTTCTTCGCTAAGGAATTTCCTCACCAGCAAATTCCACAGTGAAGAATTCATAAAAATCGCCTATTCACCCCCCCCCCCTCTAGTCGATATAACGCACTTTCAAAGGCGTGCATGACGACATAAGGCAAACATTCTTAAATTTTTACCAGGGCACAGTGAGGTCATACCATGGCACCACGCGAGGCGTCATGTTTTCCAGGCATGTATTTCATTTTTGTATAGTTCTTAACCTAGTAAATGACGCATTTGTGGTTGAATATTGCCACACATTTCCTTGAAATCTCTGCCCATTCCTTGTAAAAGGCATGATAATTTACTAAATAGCACGAGCATGGTTTTCCATACCGTTCTTGTGCACCGTTTCATGCACCGATTGTTTGAATTTAAATTATGTGCATTAATGCCTAGAAAATGCACATAATCCCCTAAATGCAGTAAATGAGCCCGGAAAAATGTCAAATTTGAACATGTTGCATTGGAGGGGGTATGTTGATTGTTGGAAAAAAAACTGAATGAAAAACTAGGACGGAAATTTGGATTCCCCTTCAATCTTGGTAATTTCCCTCTTGAAAGCATGGAACTTCCTCGGTGATAGTTTGATTTAGGAAGGGCGTGCATGACGACATAAACCAAACCTTCTCACCTTTTTACCAGGGCACGGTGAGGCCATACCATGGCACCATGCCAGGCGTCATGTTTTTCAAGCACATATTTCATTTTTCTATAGTTGATAACCTAGTAAATGACGTGTTTGTGGTTGACTATTGCCACTCATTCCCTTGAAATTTATGGCCATTCCTTGTAAAAGGCATGATAATTTACTAACTACCACGAGTATGATTTTCCAGACTGTTCTTGTGCACCTATTCATGCACCGATTGTTCGAATTTGAATTATGGGGATTAATGCCTAGAAAATGCACATAATCCCCTAAATATGGTAAATGAGCCCAGAAAAATGCCAAATTTGAACACGTTGCATTCTAGGGGGTATGTTGATTGTAGAAAAACTGAATGAAAAACTAGGAAGGAAATTTGGATTCCCGGCCCCTTCAATCTTGGTGATTTCCCCCTCGAAACCATGAAAATCCCTCGGTGATGGTTTTATTTATGAATGGTGTGCATGACGACATAAGCCAAAACTTCTCAAATTTTTACCAGGGCATGGTGAGGCCATACCATGACACCATGTGAGTCGTCATGTTTTTCAAGCATGTATTTCATTTTTCTACAGTTGAAAAAACAATAAACGACATGTTTGTGGTTGGCTATTGCCACACATTTCCGTGAAATCTCTGCCCATTCCATGTAAAAGGCATGAGAATTTACTAAATAGCAGGATCATGGTTTTCCAGACCGTTCTCGTGCACCTTTTCATGTACCAATTGTTTGAATTTGAATTACATGCATTAATGCCCAGAAAATGCACATAATCCCCTAAACATTGTAAATGAACCCGGAGAAGTGCCAAATTCGAACATGGTGATTTGTAGGATTTATGTTCATCGTAGAAAAAAACTCGTGGACAAAGGACAAAGGAAATTTGGATTCCCCTTCAATCTCGGTGATTTACTATCGCACACGGTTCATCTCTGTCGCCTCTACGAACCGTGTGTGTTCACCCACACATGCAAAAGGAAAAATAAAACCCTCGCCCATTTCGTCCCCACCCACTCGCCGCGGACTCCTCCGCAACTCTGCATCTCATCAACTTCTATCGCGGTGGCCACCCTAAGCTCGACGGCTATCATCGGTGGGCGGAGGTCGTGCTCCAAACGGCATGGGATTTCGCCCGTACCGCTTTCCGCCGCCTATCTACACCGACATTCTAGACTCTGGTCGATTGGGGTTTCCTGCAGGATTGGGCCGGGGATTTTTCTCATGGAGAAGGTAATCAATTTAGCAAAATATTCACTCATCTCTTATCGCAATCCATCTGTCGCTATTAATCAACTGGCGGAAATCACCGTGGATTCATTTTTTTTCTTGCTAATTCGAGGGTTTTCATTCATGTGTCCACTGTGCGAGCACAAATCGGGCAAGTGTGGTCGCACCCAGTCGGAAATGAAGTTCTATCTCACCATTCCGGATGACTTCAGGGAGCCTCGGTATGTTCAATCTCACCCTACCACGGTCGGCATGGCCTAAATTTGTGAACATATACCGTTTGTCGCTACATTTGGATAAAAGGTATGGTGCCACGTGCAGCCTAGATGTCGAAGCCAATTTCCCCCCTATATTAGGCAAATTTATGATGTATTGTTCATTTAGTTACTCTCATATTTGCATCAAATCTTTGTTGTATTACATATTTTTTAGTTATATATTTTTGTACTTTTCTTTGATCTATATATTGATTTGTTCTATCAGTTACTCCCATATTTGCATCTTGCTCTGTTATTTCAATATATCTTACGATCTTAATTTTCATTTCAAGCAGTACATCCCTTGCTTTGCAAGAACGGGGGTAGAAGGAAATATTGAGCTCTACTTTGTTGATGACTCCATGGATGTCATATTGACATCGCAGCATGGATTTACAATGACAGTTAGCGTAAAACTTGATAAAGATGGTAACTCCTATTTTGATGCGGACCTTTGGAGAAAAATGTCTAACTGTTATGAACTGAAAGCTGGCAATAAAATTCTTGTGCATGCACCACAGCCTTGTCTAATTAACATGGATGTTTACTTCCCCAACGTCATCAGCCGATCAAAGTCTGATCGAGGTTAGTGTCCTTTCAACTTTCTCCATGCTGGCATATTACTTAGCAAAATCGGGGTATTTGTTCTGACTAATTGATCACTATTTAAGCAACCAATTGTGATTTCATTTTCTGTCTCCATTCCTAGGCAGTAACAAATTCTATTTACCAATTTATGCGCACTATATATTCTTCTGCCATGTTCTGAATAAATAATACCTTTCCACCTTTTAAGCAGGATATGTTGGATGCATAGTGAACGATCTGTATGTTACTAAGCGTACCAAATTTCACTGGAAGGACTTGAAGCATATCATAAACTTTGTTGATAATCTGATAGAGATAGCACAGCGTATGAATGCTGGATTTTGTATGAGATTAATTATACCTATGGTGCACACATTGAACAAGACCAATTGTGTGCACAAAACGCTGGTACAAAGTCTTATTTTTATGTTGATGCTCATAAAAAAATATCTTCAACGATATGTTACAATTGGTTTTTTTCTACATTTCAACAGAAATTGCCAGCTGTAGCTGTTCCTGGATTGATTTCCCGGCGTGGTCGAGTTACACTTGTGCTTGCTAATAACGCCAAAGTGATTGCAAGGTACTGCATTTCCCGCAGAAATGGAAGCATTCAAATTAACAACTTCTCGCTTATCATGGCAATGCATCCATATTGGAAAATTGGAGACACTGTTCTAATCATGCTCTACCAAGGCACAGGAGGGCTCTTCCTTTTCATTGACGAGATGCCGAGTCGCCGTGATCAAGCTGCTTCTAGCGGATAGTTGTGGTTGTTGGCCCTTAGCCTCTTAAAATGTGCTAGCTGTTACTATGTTAAGTATGTAGATATGGACCATATGGTTGTTGGCCCTCAGCCTCTTAAAATGTGATAGTTGTTACTATGTTAAGTATGTAGATATGGACCATATGGTTGTCAAAACCGTGTTACGAAGATCCTCCTTTTGTCGAATAGTGTAACCACTATATATATGTTACTCAAATGTTGTTAGCCAAGTTCTTACATTTTCATGGAAAGTATTTGTATGGTACACAGTTCATTGAGTTTAAGTGTGTGCCTGGTAGAGCGGTAGAGTAGAGGACGCCCATGTTTTGGATGTGGGGGTCAGCACCGATGTCTAGAAGGCATTTGCATATTAATTGTCCATATTGCAAATTCACACACGTGTTAACATAAGGAAACGTATGTGTAACTTACTAATCATCGCACACGAGTACTCGTAGACGCATCATGTGCGATACTCCTAGCCACCACAAGCAACTAGTTTGCAAACTTCAAAGTTTTTTGTACACACAGAATCGAACGCGGATTAACTGTAGTAACCGTCTGTGTTGTAATTTCTCATTGCAAACAGTTCATCCGAGTGGGCTGTTTGCCGCGTATCACACACATCTTGTTTACACGATTCGTTTGTGTTCTTTTGGCTCATCGCAAATAGTTCATCTATATGAACTATATGCCGCATATCACACACATCTTGTTAAGTTGAACCGTTTCTGTTGTGTTCCCTCGAAAACAGTTCATCCGAGTGAATCGTATGTCGTATATCACACACACCTTAATCTAGCTAACCGTTTCTATTGCACTCTGTAATAGCAAACAATTCATCTGAGCGAACTGTATGCCGTATATCGCACACCTTGGTATGGCCGCCCGTTTCTGTTGTTCTGTCTCATCGCAAACAATTCGTATGGATCATCCGTGAGCCCAACATCACACACACACAACTAAAATCTGAACCGTATTTGATGTCTCCGCCATCGCAAATGTTTTGCATCTTTTTTGACGGTTTTTTACATCACAGTTTGTGATTAATGCATTGCACACAGTTTCGTCAAAGGGTGTCTGATCATAGTGTCGCATTAGCAGCATCGTGCACTAGTGATTGTAAGGGATGTCACTTTCATCAAATTTGATTAAAGAATTTACCTTTGCCACCTTTGGTGGTGGTGTGTCAAGTCCATGTATTTCTTCAATAGGAGGTAAATTTTTGACATCTTCAGCTATAATACCATTTTCATTCATACATTTCTTTGCCTCTTGCATATCTTCAGGACTGAGATATAAGATACCCCTCTTCTTTGGAGTGGGTTTAGGCGGTGGTTCGGGAAGAGTCCAATAATCATACTTTTTCAATATATTATTCGATAATTCATCAGCTTGTTCAACAGTTTGTTCCGTGAAAACATAACCTGCACAACTATCTAAGAAGTCCCTAGAAGCATCAGTTAGTCCATTATAGAAGATATCAAGTATTTCATTTTTTCGTAAGAGGATGATCAGGCAAAGCATTCAGCACTTTGAGAAGCCTCCCCCAAGCTTGTGGGAGACTCTCTTCTTCAATTTGCACAAAGTTAAATATTTCCTGTGAAGCAGCTTGTTTCTTATGAGCAGGAAAATATTTTCAGAGAAGTAGTAAATCATATCCTGGGGACTACGCACACAACCAGAAGCAAGAGTATTGTACCATATCTTAGCATCACCCTTCAATGAGAACGGAAATAACTTGAGAATATAATAGTCGCAAATTTTCTCATCCTGAGCAAATAGGGTGGCTATATCATTCAACTTAGTAAGATGTGCCACAACAGTTTTAGTTTCATCACTACAAAAAAATACACTTCCGTGATGATACGTGTTTGTCACAGTAGAATCAAGATAGTCATACCTGTGCATCCATGACGATTTTATGCTAGAATCAAGATAGTCATACCTGTGCTGTCGTAGAAGTGTTACATGACATTACCAAAATTATCATCACAGAAGTGTCCACTTCCATGATGATAAATCATGCGTCACAGAAGTGCTTTCGTCAAGGGTGACCGACACGTGGCATCCATCATAACGGGTCGCCGTTAAGCTATCGGGTTCTGGTTTGGATCGATAACCCGTTAACAGCCTAGACCAATGGGGATTTTCCACGTGTAAAATTCTCAATGGCCAGAGGAACCACGTGTCATCTCACCGTTGGTACAGATGTCATCCACTCATTGGACAGAAGGTGCCTATGATTCGTCGACACGTAGCATGGCCCAACAGAGGCCCTTTCCAGTAAAAGGCCGGCCCGTTTGACTTGGTCAAAAGGTAGCGGGCCGGCCCACGGAAAGCCTGTTAATGGCATGTTCGCATGGGCCGTCCAATATGATTCTAGCCCGTTGTAACTTCCAGCCCATGTATGGCCCATGACGTCTTTCGGCCCATAGGAGGCCCTTTGTAACTCTGGGCCCATTAAAGGCCCGAGATGAAACTGGCCCATAATGAACAGTGTATCGCTTTATACCCATTAACGGCCCATTATTCCGTCGGCCATTTCCAGCTAGTGTTAACTTTCGGCCTTCTAAGGGCACATTTATTCTTGGGCTCATTTCTAGAATTCGTTAGTTACGGTCCGTTACTGGCCTGTTCCGTTTGTGGGCCAAATTCAGCCCGTGGTTACAATCGGCCCATTTGTGGCCCGTTAACCCGTTGGGTTGTTTTCATAGCATTATCAATACGGCCTATTAACGGCCCGTTATGGTCCATGAATAGTACGGCCCATGTTTGGCGAAATGATTATACGGCCCGTAGAAGGCCCATTGATCCTACGGCCCATAGTAGGCCCATGGATCATACGACCCGTAAAAGGCGCATGGATCCTACGGCCCGTAGAAGGCTATGGATCCTACGGCCTATAGGAGGCCCATGGTTACAATAGATCGTGTGTTGCCATGGTTATTGTGGCCTAGTTACCAAAAATAGGTTATTGTGGCCACTAGAAAAACGCGGAAAAAGAACTTCAGTGACTACAAGCAAACAACTAAATAAGACAATAAGGAAGTAAATAAGCAAGCAACCAACGCTAGGCTATTACGGCTATTACACATATTACATCTACTGGGCATCAAAGTTCGCCACCAGTGCATATATAGGGAACAAAGCAGCATATCACATACACTGACTGTCTAAATTGGCCACCAGTGCAAATAAACGCGGCAGCAAAACAAGTCCATAACTGAAACAACTTCTGAAGAGCTCAAGAAACGTTATCCTAGGTATCCACCATGCTGGCAATAAGCTTAGCAAGCTTATTAGCTTTGTCTGTTGGCGCTAAAATCCTCCAACGCTTGTTGTTGCACCGAAACTATGCATCTGAATGCTCGGGGACTTCCGCAGATCCTTCCGCTTCTTGTCGCATCACAACTGATCGATGTCTTTCAGCTTGTAGTTGAGACTCAAGAAACCGAACTGATTCACACAGTGAGTTTGAATAGCTTGTGCCAGCGGTAGTGGCCAGTAACTCAAACACTAAACCAAGACAGGACTTTGGGGTTGTCTCTCTGTCTTCAAGATAGTTTTCCTTAGCTTCTTTATCAGCTTTGTTGGAGACCAACAAGGATGTCTCACTATCCTGAACCTTATATGCATTACTTCCTTTACCATTGCTTAATAAGGCGCTCTTCCCCATCATTCTGTCAGCATTCTAAAAGAAGAAACAAGCAGACACATAACAGGTTTAGCATGTCACTACTGCAGGATGATGCTAACGCGACACTACGATCAGCCTTTGACGAAATTGTGTGCGATGCATTAATCACAAACGGGGATGTAAAAAACCGTCAAAAAAGGTGCAAACCATTTGCGATGAATGATACATCAAACACGGTTCAGATTTTAGTTGCGTGTGCGATCCAGGGCACACGGTTGACCCGCTCGAACTGTTTGCGATGAGGCAGAACAACAGAAACGGGCAGCCAGATCAATGTGTATACGATATACGGCATATAGTTCGCTCTGATGAACTGTTTGCTAGGGAGTGCAACAGAAATGGTTAGCCAGATTAAGGTGTGTGTGATATAGGGCATACGGTTCACTCGGACGAACTGTTTTCAATTAGCGAACACAACAGAAAAAGTTCAACTTAACAAGGTGTGTGTGATACGCGGCAAACAGCCGACTCAACGGCGAGCAACCACGTGGTCAACCTCCTGCCATCAATAAATTTTGACCTTGTTTCTCGTCACATTGCAGATTACAATGCAATAAGTAATTGCAATTCTGTTCACACCTATCAAACTAATATGTGTTCACACTTAGCAACGGGCTATAAAAACTACCCACTCGAAAATGACTTCACAGTTCCTCTCCTCATCACCCACAAAACTTGTAACGCCCCGGATTCGATGCGCCAGGTGTTTGCCAGTCATTCGCCGGTGTTGCCATGTCATTTGCTTGCGTGTTGCACTTTGCCATGTCATCATCTGCATTTCATATCATGTCACCATGTGCATTTCTTTTTGCATACGTGTTCGTCTCATGCATCCGAGCATTTTCCCCGTTGTCCGTTTTGCAATCCGGCACTCCTATGTCTCCCGGCGCCCCCTTTTACCTCTTTTCATGTGCGGGTGTTAAACGGTCTCGGAATGGACCGAGGTTTGTCAAGCGGCCTTGGTATAGCACCGGTAGACCGCCTGTCAAGTTTCGGATCATTTGGAGGTCGTTTGGTACTCCAACGGTTAACCAGGTAACCGCAAAGGCCTCTTTAAGTTGCAGCCCAACACCCCTTCCAAACTGGCCCAAAACCCACCAAACTCCCCTCCATGCTCTCGGTCGTTCGATCACGATCGCGTGGCCGAAAACCGCACCTCATTTGGACTCTCCTATCTCCCTCTACCTATAAATTTGTGTCTCCCCCGAAAATTTCGCGGATGAAACCCTAGTCTACTCTTCCTCTCGCCCGGCGGACATGTCCGCACCCGCCGGACACTCCGCGCCGCCGCGTCCGCACCAACCCGGCCCGCCACGTGGCGCGCGCTGCCGCCCTCCGCCCGCAGGGGCCGTGGCGGCCCGCCCAGCGCCATGACCGGGCCCTGAGCCGGCCAGCAGCACGCCCGCCGCCGCCGCCGCCTTGGTCCGGCCGCCGCCTCAAGCGCTCGCCCGGCCAGCGCCAGGCGCCTCGGCCCCGCCGCCGGCCTCGGCCCCCGCCGCCGCCGCCTTGGCAGCGCCGCGCCGCCCTGCCGGCGCCGCCCGGCCGCCCGGCGCTTCGCCCGCTCCGGCCACCGGTCCGGCCTCGCCGGCCCGGCCCGGAGGTCGGCCGCGCCTCCCTGGCCCCGGATCCACCTCCTCCGCCCCGGATCCGGCCGCCCTCGTCCGCCCGGCCGCGTCTTCCTCCCCTCCGTCCGCAAGTTCCGGCGAGATCCGGCGATCCTCGTAATCCGTGCCGGTTGACTTTTTCCCCTTCCCCGAAATGTCTAAGTCCTATTTCTGTTAACTTTTGTTGCATTTTCTTCATGCTATATCTCTGTCATCGTAGCTCCGTTTTGCGCGTGTAATATGTCAAAATGTTCGCCTCGAAGAGTAGATCATTTTATCTCATTGCATCATTTTCATTTGAGCTCATCTTGGTGCCCGAAATGCTGTTGGAAGAGTGCTATGTGATGTTAGTTTCTGATTTTTATCAGAACTTGCACTTTTGTCATTTTTGCCATGATTGATGTGTGCATCCTATGAACTTGAGTCCTACATGTGTTTTGTAATATGCCATGTCTTCTTTCCAGTGGTGCTTGCTATGTATTTTTGTGATCTATGTGGTGACTAGCACAAGCATGCAAACTAGGTGTCTTGTTGTTGCTGATTTCAGCCCTGTTTTGCTGATATTTTGATGCCATGTTAACTTGATGCTACCAAGAGATCCATGCATATTTTGAGATACTTCATTAAGGATGTTTTGTTAAACATGTCTTGCTCTATCCATCCATGCCCTTGTTTGCAATTATGGAGTACCATAGCTTGAGTCAATCGAGCTCTACTTTTGCTATCAAATGTTTCCTGGCAGATTGTTTACATGTTATTCAATTTTGCCTAGGTTGTTGTGGTTGATCCATGTATGCTATGTTATTGTTCTTGCCATGTATGTCTTCTATGTCATGTCTTCTTGATGTATGTATGCTTATTTTATCATATAAGGCTCTGTAGTGTGTGCATTGAGCTTGTAAACATGCCTACTTGTTATCAGTTTTTGACATGTCATGTTGCTGAATCTGTTAACGAAACTTTCAATATTGACATGGGTGTTACTATATTTTCTGATCCTTTTTGGCTTATGGTCACCAAAGGACATTTGTTATATGCATTTAGTAGATTCATGCCATGCCTTTGTTTGCCATGTTAAGTTCCTGTAGCATGTTGTTTCATAGCTCTAAACATTGCAACCTGATGTTACTTCTGCCAATGCCTGAAACTGTTATTACTTGCAATCTTGCCATGTCATTTTGAGCATGTTCTAGTCATTTCTGGACATAGCTCAGTGTTCATGTTTTGTAATGCTTTACCTGTATATCATGCCCATGCCTTTTGTTTTCATATTGAGGTGCTGTAGCATATTGTTTTGATGCTTGCAATATGCCTAGTTGCTGTTTTGGACAGCTTGTTCTTTAAACTTGTATAGAGTGTATGTGTTGAGCCGTTGCTCCGTTTTGATTGTGCTCTATATGAAACTTGCTTGATTTTGCATGTAGTTTCATATTATCATGTTGGATCCTTGTTTTGAGGTGTTTGCTTGATGTTTGTATGCATTTTGCATCAATGCCATGCTTATCTTGTTTTGCTCATATCTTCTAGACCGTAGCTCCGAATCTAATGAACTTTATATGTAACTTGACTAGAATTTCGTGTAGATTATCGTGGTGCATCTTAACTTGCTGTTTAATAACTTGAACATAAAGTTATTCAGATCTGGACCAATTTCGAAATTTGCATATGATGACTTACCGGAATTGTTATATGTTGCTTCCGGCCTCATTTAAACTTGCCTTGATGTGTTGCTCTTGTTTGCATCATCCCTTGCCATGAGTAGCCTCATCTAGATTTGTCATGCATCATGCTTTGTTGTGCATCATGTCTTGTTCATGTGTGGCGTGTTTACCTATGTTGTGTGCTTCTTATTATTAGTTCCTGTTTCGTTGCGATCGTGAGGATTCGTTCGTCTACGCTTGGTCCGGCTTCATCCGTTCATCTTCTTCATGGACTCCTTCTTCTTCCTTGCGGGATTTCAGGCAAGATGACCGCTACCCTGGATCTCACTACTATCATTGCTATGCTAGTTGCTTCGTTCTATCGCTATGCTGCGCTACCTATTACCTGTTGCTCAAGCCTACCTAATTGCCATGTCAGCCTCTAACCTTTTGCACCCTTCCTAGCAGACCGTTGTTTGGCTATGTTACCGCTTTGCTCAGCCCTCTTATAGCGTTGTTAGTTGCAGGTGAAGATGAAGTTTGTTCCTTGTTGGAACATGGAGATGTTGTTCCTTGTTGGAACATGTTTACTTGTTGGGATATCACAATATATTTTATTTAATTAATGCATCTATATACTTGGTAAAGGGTGGAAGGCTCGGCCTTATGCCCGGTGTTTTGTTCCACTCTTGCCGCCGTAGTTTCCGTCATATCGGTATTATGTTCCCGGATTTTGCGTCCCTAACGCGGTCGGGTGATTTATGGGACCCCTTGACAGTTCGCTTTGAATAAGACTTTTCGGCAAGGCCCAACATTGGTTTTACATTTGCCTCACCTAGCCTTTTTCCCTTGGGAGTCGCGCATCCCGAGGGTCATCTTTATTACCCCGGGCCAATGCTTGTCTAAGTGTTGGTCGGACTAGAACCACTTGCGGTGCCGCCCGAGGCAACAGGGTATCGTCGGTTGCCGACGATTGCTCATCCGGTCGTGGCTCGAGGCGAGATCTGCGGCTACTATCGAGGTGTCGGCACGCCGGAGGTCTTGCTGGACTTGTTTTATTCTGTCGAAATGTCTTGTGGCCGGATTCGAGACTGATCGGGCTTCCGGGAGAAGGTCTATTCTTCGTTGATCGCGAGAGCTTATCATGGGCTAAGTTGGGACACCCTGCAGGGTTTGAACTTTCGAAAGCCGTGCCCGCGGTTATGTGGCAGATGGGAATTTGTTAATGTCGGTTGTAGAAAACCGAAGTTGATCTTAATTAAAATACACCAACCGTGTGTGTAACCGTGAGTGTCTCTTTTCGGGGTTGATCGAGAGGAGAACACGGTTTCTGGGTTATGTCTGACGTAAGTAGGAGTTCAGGATCACTTCTTGATCATTACTAGTTGACGACCGTTCCTTTGTTTCTCTTCTCGCTCTCATTTGCGTATGTTAGCCACCATATATGCTTAGTCGCTGCTGCAACCTCACCACCTTACCCCTTCCTCTCCCATTTAAGCTTTGCTAGTCTTGATACCCATGGTAATGGGATTGCTGAGTCCTCGTGGCTCACAGATTACTACACCACCAGTTGCAGGTACAGGTTTGCGATGATCATGACGTGAGAGCGATGTTTGCTTGTGTTGGAGTTCTTCTTCTGCTTCTTCGATCAGGGGATAGGTTCCAGGTCGGCAGCCTGGGATAGCAGGGTGGATGTTGTTTGAGTTTCTGTTTATGTTTCATCCGTAGTCGGATGTTGATCTTGTGTATGATGTTGATGTATTCTTGTGGCATTAGTGACTTATGTATGTATCCCCATCTATTATGTAATGTTGATGTAATGATATCCACCTTGCAAAAGCGTTTCAATATGCGGGTCTATCCTTGGTGGGACCGTCGAGTTCCTTTTGGATAGGGTTGCATATTGGGCGTGACAAGTTGGTATCAGAGCCTCGACCGACCCTAGGAGCCCCCTTGATTGATCGTGTAGTTTGGCCGCAGTTGAGTCTAGAATAAAACTGTTTTCGGTGTCTAGTTATATCGGAGAGTAGGAATTCTTTTACTCCTCAGCCCCTTCGTCGCTCTGGTAAGGAATCTTGACGTAGGTGTTTTGAATTACTCCTCTTCCCCTTCAAATTTTTCTTTAGGATCACGCAGTTGGTTTTCCGATCGTTGTTCCTCTGCTCTTTTATCCGGTGCATTTCTCGTCAAGTCGACTCGACCATCTTCATATTTGAGTTCAATCCTTAGTTCTTCCTCCGACGTCGTTGTTTTTCCTTGTCCGAAGTTGTCCTTGTTTTTTCCCACCCACCCACCCTTTTTCTTCTCGGAACGGAGTTCGTAATCAGTATCCATCCTACTCGTGTGAAGTTTTGCTCTCTCTCCTCAATGATTTCAACCGGTGTTTTCTCTTCAAGTTATTCGTCCGTTCCCCGTTCCAAGTTGCTTTTGTTTTCCGCCCTCCCACCCTTTTATTTCCGGAGTCTGAGTCTTTATTCGAGCAATCAATTTCTTTCATGCGGAGCCTTTTCAGTCTTCCCTCAATTATTTCAACCGGTGAATTCTCGTCTTGTTCGTCATTCTTCATCCCTTTCTTTTTCCGGTGCACTCAATTCAAGTTTGTTCGGGCTGATCACATTCTTTTCATGGATCAAGTGTTTTTTTTCCCTGCTCGTTCGCCTCTCGCCAGGTTATCATTCCGGAGTTCCGAAGGCATCTCAGGAGATCCGTCTATGTTTGAATTAATTCGAGGTTGTCACCTCATTCAAATATTTCAGTTCTTCCGGTGCATCATCTATCTGTTAATCATCCTTTCCGACGGTGTTCTCTTTTAGTGGGCCCTAACCCACAGGTCTTTTCCCAGGATCTTACCTGACTCTTCTAATTCCCCGGAGTTATTCCCAAATTCTTTTCAAGGGTGACGTAAGAATGAATTTCATCAGTCACATGCCTTTTCCAAGATCGATTTCGAATCATTTCATTGTTGGCTCAACCTATTCGCTTTTGCATTCTTCCGGAGTATCTCAGTAATTTTGGTGGCGTTTCTCATCATCATTTGAAGATCGAAGTAGAGTTTTTCCTCTAAATTTTGTCCGTTCTCCCGGAGATTCATGGTGCTAGCTCGATGTTATCCTATCTAATTGTTTCGAGTCATGTAAATTCTTTTCATCCGGAGCATTTCAGGAGTTGCTTTCTCTCTCGATCATCCGGAGGTCACCTTTTCGGAAGATTTCTTCATTCTAAGTTTTCAGATTCGTTCTCCAATTATTCTATGTCCGTGCCCCTTCGTTCATCTCAATATTCTTCCGGTGCTTCGTCAAGTGTTCTTTAATCAGCTCATGATCTCTTTGTTCTTTTGCATCTAAATCCCCTCGAGCATATTTGACCGTCTAATTCTTCCCGGTGATTCATTCTCTTTCGTCAGTCATTTCCAAATTCTTACGGTGATTCATGAAGACCTTCTCAAGTTTGCGATATGTCACTTCTCAATCCTTTTCATCAAGAATAAGTAAGATGCGAAATCCATTGTTGGTCATCAATTTAATTTGATGAAGGATAAGCATGCAATAAATCTTATTCTTATTTCATCCAAGTGAGCAATCATTTCTTTTGGAGTTTGTTTTCGACGAATAAATTCTAGTTCCAAGTGTTTTAATCTTTTCTTTTCCGGAGTTCAAATTTCCTCGATCATTTCGTCGGAACATCCATCTAAATCATCGCAATGCTCATCTTATTCTTTCTTCCTTCATTCTATCTCATCATTCTTTTGTTACGGAGTTCTTCATGGTGGTTCTTCATGATTTAATCTTTTCTTCAAGAATTCATCAAGATTTTGTTGGTGGAGTTCAAGTATCTTTTCTTCTCGCGTCTCGAAGTGCAATTAATTCTCCGTATTCTTTTGAAGTGGAGTTTTGCATTTCTTCGTTCCTCTCAGCTATTCAATCTTTTCCACTTGTGGTTGGCTATCACCTCATAATTTTGAGATGTTTTCCATAATTCCACAACAATCTTATTCTTTCGTTGTTGATTTTCTCAACAACTCCATTCAATCATTCTAAATTCTTTTCATTCAATCCTCTTTCAATTTCTTTCCGGAGGCATCGTGTTGTTCATCTCGTCAAGTTTCATCCCATCTTGTGAAGTTCATGTTCTATTCCTCCATGTTCAGCCGGAGTGCTTCCTAAATCGTTTCAGTCTTATTCGTTTCTTTTCTCATTCTAACCACTCCGGTTAGAACGAGTTGCTTTCATAGTCTATCTGATTCTGTGAGCTTTCGATTCTCGTCATTCGTCGTTCCTCTCTTCTTCTCGAGCGCTAACGATTTTTTGCTTCTTATCTTGAGTTCTTGTTTCACCTCATCCCTTTTCCCTTCCGTCTCGGTCCTAAGATCTCGGGACGAGATCTCTTGTTAGTGGAGGAGTGTTGTAACGCCCCGGATTCGATGCGCCAAGTGTTTGCCAGTCATTCGCCGGTGTTGCCATGTCATTTGCTTGCGTGTTGCACTTTGCCATGTCATCATCTGCATTTCATATCATGTCACCATGTGCATTTCTTTTTGCATACGTGTTCGTCTCATGCATCCGAGCATTTTCCTCGTTGTCCGTTTTGCAATCCGGCACTCCTATGTCTCCCGGCGCCCCCTTTTACCTCTTTTCATGTGCGGGTGTTAAACGGTCTCGGAATGGACCGAGGTTTGTCAAGCGGCCTTGGTATAGCACCGGTAGACCGCCTGTCAAGTTTCGGATCATTTGGAGGTCGTTTGGTACTCCAACGGTTAACCAGGTAACCGCAAAGGCCTCTTTAAGTTGCAGCCCAACACCCCTTCCAAACTGGCCCAAAACCCACCAAACTCCCCTCCATGCTCTCGGTCGTTCGATCACGATCGCGTGGCCGAAAACCGCACCTCATTTGGACTCTCCTAGCTCCCTCTACCTATAAATTTGTGTCTCCCCCGAAAATTTCATGGATGAAACCCTAGTCTACTCTTCCTCGCTTCGGCCGGACATGTCGCGCCCGGACACTCCGCGCCGCCGCGTCCGCACCAACCCGGCCCGCCACGTGGCGCGCCGCTGCCGCCCTCCGCCCGCGGGGCCGTGGCGGCCCGCGCCAGCGCCGCGACCAGACCCCGAGCGCCCAGCGCCAGCGCCGCCGCCGCCGCCGCCTCGCCCGGTCCGGCCGCCGCCTCTCCCGCGCCTCGCCGGCGGCCGCTCGCCGGCAGCCCGGGCGCCTCGGCCCCCCCGCGCCGGCCTCGGCCCCGCCGCCGCCCGCTCCCGCGGATGCTGCGCGCCCGCCGCCGCCCTTGGCGCCGCCGCCGCCCTGCCGGCGCCGCCGGCCTTCGCCCGCCACCGACCGGTCCGGCCTCGCCGCTCCGGCCCCGGAGGTCGGCGCCGCCCCCGCCCCGGATCCACCTCCTCCGCCCGGATCCGGCCGCCCTCGTCCGCCCGGCCGCGTCTTCCTCCCCTCCGGCCGCAAGTTCCTGCGAGATCCGGCGATCCTCGTAATCCGTGCCGGTTGACTTTTTCCCCTTCCCCGAAATGTCTAAGTCCTATTTCTGTTAACTTTTGTTGCATTTTCTTCATGCTATATCTCTGTCATCGTAGCTTCGTTTTGCGCGTGTAATATGTCAAAATGTTCGCCTCGAAGAGTAGATCATTTCATCTCATTGCATCATTTTCATTTGAGCTCATCTTGGCGCCCGAAATGCTGTTGGAAGAGTGCTATGTGATGTTAGTTTCTGATTTTTATCAGAACTTGCACTTTTGTCATTTTTGCCATGATTGATGTGTGCATCCTATGAACTTGAGTCCTACATGTGTTTTGTAATATGCCATGTCTTCTTTCCAGTGGTGCTTGCTATGTATTTTTGTGATCTATGTGGTGAGTAGCACAAGCATGCAAACTAGGTGTCTTGTTGTTGCTGATTTCAGCCCTGTTTTGCTGATATTTTGATGCCATGTTAACTTGATGCTACCAAGAGATCCATGCATATTTTGAGATACTTCATTAAGGATGTTTTGTTAAACATGTCTTGCTCTATCCATCCATGCCCTTGTTTGCAATTATGGAGTACCATAGCTTGAGTCAATCGAGCTCTACTTTTGCTATCAAATGTTTCCTGGCAGATTGTTTACATGTTATTCAATTTTGCCTAGGTTGTTGTGGTTGATCCATGTATGCTATGTTATTGTTCTTGCCATGTATGTCTTCTATGTCATGTCTTCTTGATGTATGTATGCTTAGTTTATCATATAAGGCTCTGTAGTGTGTGCATTGAGCTTGTAAACATGCCTACTTGTTATCAGTTTTTGACATGTCATGTTGCTGAATCTATTAACGAAACATTCAATATTGACATGGGTGTTACTATATTTTCTGATCCTTTTTGGCTTATGGTCACTAAAGGACATTTGTTCTATGCATTTAGTAGATTCATGCCATGCCTTTGTTTGCCATGTTAAGTTCCTGTAGCATGTTGTTTCATAGCTCTAAACATTGCAACCTGATGTTATTTCTGCCAATGCCTGAAACTGTTATTACTTGCAATCTTCCCATGTCATTTTGAGCATGTTCTAGTCATTTCTGGAGATTGCTCAGTGTTCATGTTTTATAATGCTTTACCTGTACATCATGCCCATGCCTTTTGTTTTCATATTGAGGTGCTGTAGCATATTGTTTTGATGCTTGCAATATGCCTAGTTGCTGTTTTGGACAGCTTGTTCTTTAAACTTGTATAGAGTGTATGTGTTGAGCTGTTGCTCCGTTTTGATTGTGCTCTATGCGAAACTTGCTTGATTTTGCATGTAGTTTCATATTATCATGTTGGATCCTTGTTTTGAGGTGTTTGCTTGATGTTTGTATGCATTTTGCATCAATGCCATGCTTATCTTGTTTTGCTCATATCTTCTAGACCGTAGCTCCGAATCTAATGAACTTTATATGTAACTTGACTAGAATTTCGTGTAGATCATCGTGGTGCATCTTAACTTGCTGTTTAATAACTTGAACATAAAGTTATTCAGATCTGGACCAATTTCGAAATTTGCATATGAGGACTTACCGGAATTGTTATATGTTGCTTGGCCTCATTTAAACTTGCCTTGATGTGTTGCTCTTGTTTGCATCATCCTTGCCATGAGTAGCCTCATCTAGATTTTTCATGCATCATGCTTTGTTGTGCATCATGTCTTGTTCATGTGTGGTGTGTTTACCTATGTTGTGTGCTTCTTATTGTTAGTTCTGTTTGCGTTGCGATCCACGAGGATTCGTTCGTCTCGCTTGGTCGGCTTCATCCGTTCATCTTCTTCATGGACTCGTTCTTCTTCCTTGCGGGATTTCAGGCAAGATGACCGCTACCCTGGATCTCACTACTATCATTGCTATGCTAGTTGCTTCGTTCTATCGCTATCTTTGCGCTACCTATTACTGTTGCTCAAGCCTACCTAATTGCCATGTCGCCTCTAACCTTTTGCACCCTTCCTAGCAGACCGTTGTTTGGCTATGTTACCGCTTTGCTCAGCCCCTCTTATAGCGTTGTTAGTTGCAGGTGAAGATGAAGTTTGTTCCTTGTTGGAACATGGAGATGTTGTTCCTTGTTGGAACATGTTTACTTGTTGGGATATCACAATATATTTTATTTAATTAATGCATCTATATACTTGGTAAAGGGTGGAAGGCTCGGCCTTATGCCTGGTGTTTTGTTCCACTCTTGCCGCCCTAGTTTCCGTCATATCGGTATTATGTTCCCGGATTTTGCGTCCCTAACGCGGTCGGGTGATTTATGGGACCCCTTGACAGTTCGCTTTGAATAAGACTTTTCCAGCAAGGCCCAACATTGGTTTTACATTTGCCTCACCTAGCCTTTTTCCCTTGGGAGTCGCGCATCCGAGGGTCATCTTTATTACCCCGGGCCAATGCTTGTCTAAGTGTTGGTCCAAACTAAACCACTGCGGTGCCGCCCGAGGCAACTTGGGGTATCGTCGGTTCCGTCGTCTTGCTCATCCGGTCGTGGCTCGAGGCGAGATCTGTGGCTACTATCGGGGTGTCGGCACGCGGGAGGTCTTCTTTGGACTTGTTTTATTCTGTCGAAATGTCTTGTAGCCGGATTCGAGACTGATCGGGCTTCCGGGAGAAGGTCTATTCTTCGTTGATCGCGAGAGCTTATCATGGGCTAAGTTGGGACACCCTGCAGGGTTTGAACTTTCGAAAGCCGTGCCGCGGTTATGTGGCAGATGGGAATTTGTTAATGTCGGTTGTAGAAAACCGAAGTTGATCTTAATTAAAATACACCAACCGTGTGTGTAACCGTGAGTGTCTCTTTTGGGGTTGATCGAGAGGAGAACACGGTTTCGGGTTATGTCGGCGTAAGTAGGAGTTCAGGATCACTTCTTGATCATTACTAGTTGACGACCGTTCCTTTGTTTCTCTTCTCGCTCTCATTTGCGTATGTTAGCCACCATATATGCTTAGTCGCTGCTGCAACCTCACCACCTTACCCCTTCCTCTCCCATTTAAGCTTTGCTAGTCTTGATACCCATGGTAATGGGATTCTTTGAGTCCTCGTGGCTCACAGATTACTACACCACCGATTGCAGGTACAGGTTTGCGATGATCATGGCGTGAGGCGATGTTTGCTTGTGTTGGAGCTCTTCTTACGCTTCTTGATCGGGGATAGGTTCGGTCGGCAGCACTGGGATAGCAGGTGGATGTTGTTTGAGTTTCTGTTTATGTTTCATCCGTAGTCGGATGTTGATCTTGTGTATGATGTTGATGTATTCTTGTGGCATTAGTGACTTATGTATGTATCCCCATCTATTATGTAATGTTGATGTAATGATATCCACCTTGCAAAAGCGTTTCAATATGCGGGTCTATCCTTGGTGGGACCGTCGAGTTCCTTTTGGATAGGGTCGCATATTGGGCGTGACAAAACTGGTCTTTCCTGTCAAGTCGTTCTGCCATGACCGGTAGAAGGAGTTTAGGGTGGACATATACCCAGGCAACTGATTAGGACATCAATACCATTGTTACACCCACAGCCCCTACTGTTACATATACTGGACCAATTACTAGAGCTCGCGCACGCCAATTAAATTACCAGGTACTTCTGTTTCTTGGTAATGATTCTAATGTTCATGAGAATATGATGCTGCCTAAATTGGATAAATTTGTTTTGCTTACAAATGAAGGGCCTAGCTTGGAGAAGGATGAACATTGGAGCAAGAACAAGCATGGAGTGGATGGCATGCGCAACGGGAACAAGACCGGAGTTACAAGTGACGATTTCAGGACTTTGAAGCCACCATAAGGAGTGAATGAAGCCTTGGATGAAATATACAAGATGCCACTTCATAAATTTCGTCCAGAGGCTATTCTAGGTGCTGCGTCACCTTATTTTTGGGCCAGGCCCATGTAATTTCGAAATACATAAGTATAGGCTGTTTTTAGAGTTCGTATGTGTGGGGAAACAAGAGATAGGGTTGGTTTAGGACCCCTTCCCCAAGGGCCACGAAATTCCCCCTCTCTTCCTCCATATATACAGCCCTTAGGGCACCGTTTAGACCTTGGGTTTTGTTTAGATTAAAAGTTTGCCATAGCTGCAACTTCGCGTACTTCATTTGTGTTCAACAACCAGACCAAGGCGTCATAGAACCCCACCTTGATCAATAAAGCTTTCCTCTTATATTCGCAATATCCAGATTGCAATCTTAGTTTCTTGCTTGTTCTTCATTTGCCTGCAGGAAATAGACCTTCGTGGTCAGGTTGATCGTGCTCCGGCGTGGTCAATAACCTCTCGGACTTGGTTTAGCGATTGCTAAAGCGCGGCGTCCTCGCTGCGTTAAGTAGTCGGATCGTCAAAGTCGACTTCCTCCAAAATGATAGCCACCATCTCATCGAAGGCGGGACACCTTTGCCTCTATCAAGTGGTATCATATTTCCAGGTTGCTCGGTGAGATTTTATAGTTTTTCGTAGTTTAGATCGAGTCATTCTTCATACCTACAGTCCACGAAAAAGCCACAAAAAAATTTAGGGTTAGTTCATCATATCCGAACCAATCTGAGCCTTTGCATAATCTTTTTAGGGTTTTTACTTTGTTGAATTTGCGGTTGCATCGTCGTGTCAAGTTGCTGGTCTTAGAGTCTAGTCTTTTAGAGTTTCGAGTTCTGGTCATAAGTTGTCACGCCCCACTGCACCATCATCATCGCCTTGCCATCTACCACCATTGCTTATCCGCCACCGCTCTGAATCCGTATCCATATACCACCACCGATCCATATCCATATACCACCACCGATCCGTATCCATATACCACCACCGATCTGTATCCATATACCACCACCGCTACCATATACCACCACCGCTGCCATATCCTACCACCATATATCCACTCTACCAATCCGAGTTCTTTTCATATTAGGTTTGTTTTCGAGACCCATCTAAATTCCGTTTCGTGTTTCCTTGCCTGAGTAGGCCTCGAAAAACAAAGAGTCTGGAGACCCCCCGGGCAGTTTTTAGGCCAAAATTTCGGCGACCGAAAATATTTTTTCTCTGTCCTATTTTTAGGCTGTTCTGAGTCTTTTGAGACACTCGCCATCATAGTGATTTTTTGTTGCACTTTTCCCTCGTCGCTGCCCTGATTTCCAAAAAAAAGAGCGAAAAAAAAACAGAGCGAAAAAAATCCAGAGTGTGTTTTTCCCTTGTTTCCGTGCAGCGCCGTGATTTTGTTAGTGTTCTAGGCACGCGTCTCTAGCACGGTCTAGCCTAGGACCAGCCTGATACCGTCGTTGGCGTTTATTCAACTTTGCATCTCTGAATTGATTATTGCTGACCTTTTTGCTACCATACTATAAGCCTTCCGGCTCCACATACATCTCGTCGTGCGGTTGACTTTCCACAGCAATCGCTCTATCCAAGCTTTTGAGAGTTTTGACTACAACGGTTGCCGATCACCTCCTGCTGCTGGGTAGGCTGGAAGAATTTGAGATTTGCTTGACGGATTTGTGACACCGCCACCACCACCACTTGTTAGTAGTCAGTAGGATCATATTCTTGTGTGTTTCTATTGCTGCTAACCATTCCAGGATCACAAGCCATTTAGAGGCGGTGGGAGAACTTGGCGAACAAGGAGCTTCATGATAAGTTTCAGCAAATGATGAGTGGACAGGTGCAAGATGTGCTAAACAGATTTGAAGAGGCCATGGAGAAGATAGATGGCATGGAGAAGACGTTTGAAACAAAGCTCGATAACAAGTTTGCTGAATTGCTTTCGCGTTTTCCACCACCACCACCGGTTGCACCTAACGCACCTCTACAACAACAACGACTACCTCCACGTCGCGAAACAGCCCTCCGCCGAGCGAGCCGTGTTCCTCTTGCGCTTGGCCAACCTGTTGGTGCTGTTGTTGATACTTTTGTGGCTCCTGCTGCTGATGCGGAGGCGGATGATTATGCGGGAGATTACGAGGATGAGGTTGATGAAAATCAAAACTACGTGCAACCACCAGCACCACAACCACCAGGTCGGCCACATGCAAATAATGGCAATGTTAGGGCTCCCCCTCAGGTACGAGATCATGACCATCTCCCTAAACTGAAATTGAATATTCCACCATTTGAGGGTAGATATGTTCTGATATATATCATACTTGGGAGTTAGAAACTGAACAACGATTTACATGTTTACAATATCACGAGGAGAGCGTTTTCTGCTGCTGTTTGTGCTTTCACTAGCTTTGCATGTGTTTGGTGGTCGAACATTGTCGATTATATCCTGTTCCAGCTACTTGGGCTGCTTTGAAAACTGCTATGCGTGCTTGTTGGGTTCCACCATATTATCAACGTGAATTACTTCAAAAATTGCAGCGCTTAAGACAAGGAAAAATTCGGTGAAGAATATTATCGGGAATTACAAACTGGCTTGATTAGGCGTGGTATTGTTGAGGAGAATGAAGCTATGCTTGCACGTTTTCTGGGTGGATTAAATAGAGAGATTCAGACCATTCTAGACTACAAGGATTATAATAATATCACTCGATTATTCCATCTTGCTTGTAAAGTTGAACGTGAAGTGCAGGATCAACAGGCATTGGCGCGGACTAACTTTTCTGCAGATCGACCTTCATCATGGACACCACGTGCATCATCTACTTCCACACGTCCTGCTACACCGGCACCTCCGTCGGCTGCCACCTCCAACCGTGATACAATAAAGCAGGCACAATCACCACCATCTGCCAAGAGCACACCTTCTGGGCCTGCAAAGAGCTCTTCTTCATCCATGGCATCAACAGGGCAAACACATGATATTATTTGTCGACGTTGCAAGGGTGGAGGTCATTATGCGAGAGAATGCCCATCTAAGCGTGTGATGATTGTTACTGAGGATGGTGGGTATGAGTCCGCTAGTGACTATGATGGCGAGACTTTGGCTCTTATTACACATGAAGAACACGGTGGAGATGATTACGATCATGAGGCGCAATACATGGCTCTTGAAGATCTTGGCAGGTATGAATGTTTAGTTGCTCAACGTGTTTTGAGTGTGCAGGTTACACAAGCTGAGCAAAATTAGAGGCATAATTTGTTCCATACAAAGGGAGTTGTGAAGGAGCGTTCTATTAGCGTCATCATAGATGGAGGAGCTGCAACAACTTGGCTAGCATGCAGATGGTGGAGAAGCTATCTCTCACCACAAGACCACATCCACATCCTTACTACATCCAATGGTTCAACAACAGCGGCAAGGTTAAGGTAACACGTCTTTGTTCGTGTGCATTTTAGTATCTCTACATATGCTGATTATGTTGATTGTGATGTGGTACCTATGCAAGCATGTTCCTTATTACTTGGTAGACCATGGCAATTTGATAAAAATTCTATACACCATGGTAGAAACAATCAGTATACTCTGGTTCATAAGGATAAAAATATTACTTTGCTTCCTATGACTCCTGATTCCATTTTGAAAGATGATATTAATAGAGCTAATAAAGCAAAATAAAAATAAGAGTGAAAATCAGATTGTGGCAAAAGAATTTGAGCAACAAATGAAGCCTAATAATAAACCATCTAGTGTTGCTTCTCAAATTAAATTAAAAAGTGCATGTTTACTTGCCACCAAATCTGATATTGATGAGCTAGATTCTAGCAAATCTGTTTGTTATGCTTTTGTGTGCAAAGAGGCATTATTTTCATTCGAGGACGTGCCTTCCTCTTTGCCCCTGCTGTCACTAACATTTTGCAGGAGTTCAGCGGCGTGTTCCCACAAGGCGTGCCACGGGATTACCACCTATTCGAGGATTGAGCATCAAATTGACTTAATTCCGGTGCATCGCTACCCAACCGTGCACCATACCGTACCAATCCGGAGGAGCGAAGGAGATTATCGTCAAATCTGAAGCTGCTAGACAAAGGTTATATCTGCGAATCTCTTAGTCCTTGTGTTGTTCCTATTATACTAGTGCCTAAAAAGGATGGTGCGTCGGCGTATGTGTGTTGATTGTAGAGGCATTAATAATATTACTATTAGTTATCGTCATCCTATTCCTAGGCTAGATGATATGCTTGATGAATTGAGTGGCTCTACAATATTCTCCAAAGTTGATTTGCGTAGTGGATACCATCAAATTCGTATGAAATTGGGAGATGAATGGAAAACAGCATTTAAAACTAAGTTTGGTTTATATGAGTGGTTAGTCATGCCTTTTGGGTTAACTCATGCACCTAGTACTTTCATGAGACTAATGAACGAAGTTTTACGTGCTTTCATTGGACGATTTGTGATAGTATATTTTGATGATATACTGATTTATAGCAAATCTTTGGAAGAACATTTGGAACATTTACGTGCTGTTTTTAATGCTCTACGTGATGCACGTTTGTTTGGTAACCTTGGGAAGTGCACCTTTTGCACCGACCAAGTATCTTTTCTTAGCTATGTTGTTACTCCACGAGGAATTGAAGTTGATAAAGCCAAGATTGAAGCTATTGAGAGTTGGCGCAGCCCAAAACGGTCACACAAGTGAGGAGTTTTCTTGGACTCGCTGGTTTCTATAGGCGTTTTGTGAGAGATTTTAGCACCATTGTTGCACCTCTCAATGAGCTTACAAAGAAGGATGTGCCTTTTGTTTGGGGTACCGCACAGGAAGAAGCCTTCACGGTATTGAAAGATAAGTTGACACATGCTCCTTTACTCCAACTTCCTAACTTTAATAAGACTTTTGAGCTTGAATGTGATACTAGTGGAATTGGATTATGAGGTGTGTTATTACAAGATGGCAAACCTGTTGCATACTTTTCTGAAAAATTGAGTGGGCCTAGTCTGAACTATTCTACTTATGATAAAGAATTATATGCTCCTGTTTGGACTTTAGAGACATGGCAACATTATTTATGGCCCAAAGAATTTGTTATACATTCTGATCATGAATCTTTGAAACATATTAAAAGTCAAGCTAAACTGAATCGTAGACATGCTAAATGGGTTGAATTCATTGAGACTTTCCCTTATGTCATTAAACACAAGAAGGGTAAAGAAAATGTTATTGCTGATGCTTTGTCTCGTCGCTATACTATGCTTTCACAACTTAACTTCAAAATATTTGGTTTGGAGACCATCAATGATCAATATGTGCATGATGCTGAATTTAAAGATGTAATGCAGAATTGTAAAGAAGGAAGAACATGGAACAAGTTCGTTATTAATGATGGTTTTGTGTTCGTGCTAACAAGCTATGCATTCTGCTAGCTCTGTTAGTCTTTTGTTGTTGCAGGAGGCGCATGGAGGAGGATTAATGGGACACTTTGGCGTGAAGAAGGCGGAGGGCGTACTTGCTACACATTTCTTTTGGCCAAAGATGAGACTGGATGTTGAGCGTTTTGTTGCTCGCTGCACTACATGTCAAAAAGCTAAGTCACGACTCAATCCTCATGGTTTATATATGCCTTTGCCTGTGCCTAGTGTTCCTTGGGAGGATATATCTATGGACTTTGTTTTAGGTTTACCTCGAACTAAGATGGGGAGGGATAGCATATTTGTTGTCGTGGATAGATTCTCAAAAATGGCACACTTTATACCATATCATAAAAGCGATGATGTTGTTAATGTTGCTGATTTGTTCTTTCGTGAAATTATTCGCTTGCATGGTGTGCCAAATACTATTGTTTCAGATCATGATACTAAATTTCTTAGCCACTTTTGGAGATGTTTATGGGCTAAGTTGGGGACTAAACTGCTTTTTAGTACAACTTGTCACCCCCAAACGGATGGTCAAACTGAAGTAGTCAATAGAACATTGTCTACTATGCTTAGGGATGTTTTGAAGAATAATAAGAAAATGTGGGAAGAATGCTTGCCTCATATTGAATTTGCTTAATCGTTCGTTGCATTCTACTACTAAGATGTGCCCTTTTGAAATTGTGTATGGTTTCCTACCTCGTGCACCCATGGATTTGTTGCCTCTTCCATCTTCGGAGAAGGTTAATTTTGATGTAAACAACATGCTGAATTGATTTTAAAAATGCATGAGTTAACTAAGGAAAACATTGAGCATATGAATGCTAAATATAAACTTGCTGGAGATAAGGGTAGAAAACATGTTGTGTTTGCACCTGGAGATCTTGTTTGGTTACATTTGCGTGAGGATAGATTTCTAATTTGCATAAATCAAAGCTAATGCCACGTCTTGATGGTCCTTTTAATGTGTTAGAGAAAATAAATGATAATGCATATAAACTTGAGCTACACTGCAGATTTTGGGGTTAGTCCACTTTTAACATTGCAGATTTGAAGCCTTATTTGGGTGAACAAGATGAGCTTCCGTCGAGGGCGACTTCATTTCAAGAAGGGAGGATGATGAGGACATCAATACCATTGTTACACCCACAACCCCTACTGTTACATATACTGGACCAATTACTAGAGCTCGCGCACGCCAATTAAATTTCCAGATACTTTCGTTTCTTGGCAATGATTCTAATGTTCATGAGAATATGATGCTGCCTAAATTGGATACATTTGTTTTGCTTACAAATGAAGGGCCTAGCTTGGAGAAGGATGAACATTGGAGCAAGAACAAGCATGGAGTTGATGGCATGCGCAACGGGAACAAGAACAGAGTTACAAGTGACGATTTCAGGACTTTGAAGCCGCCATAAGGAGTGAATGAAGCCTTGGACGAAATATACAAGATGCCACTTCATAAATTTCGTCCAGAGGCTATTCTAGGTGCTGCGTCACCTTATTTTTGGGCCAGGCCCATGTAATTTCGAAATACATAAGTATAGGCTGTTTTTAGAGTCCGTATGTGTGGGGAAACAAGAGATAGGGTTGGTTTCGGACCCCTTCCCCAAGGGCCACGAAATTCCCCCTCTCTTCCTCCATATATACAGCCCTTAGGGCACCGTTTAGACCTTGGGTTTTGTTTAGATTAAAAGTTCGCCATAGCTGCAACTTCACGTACTTCGTTTGTGTTCAACGACCTGACCAAGGCGTCACAGAACCCCACCTTGATCAATAAAGCTTTCCTCTTATATTCGCAATATCCAGATTGCAATTTTAGTTTCTTGCTTGTTCTTCGTTTGCCTGCAGGAAATAGACCTTCGTGGTCAGGTTGATCGTGCTCCGGCGTGGTCAATAACCACTCGGAGTTGGTTTAGCGATTTCTAAGGCGCGACGTCCTCGCACGTTCGTAGTCGGATCGTCAAAGTCGACTTCCTCCAAAACGATAGCCACCATCTCATCGAAAGATGGGACACCTTTGCCTCTATCAGCAACAAAGACCAAGGCCGCGGAAAGCACTAGAGAGGTCCCGCTGTGAAGCCACAGCCGCAGCAGAGATGTCCCGACGCGCCGCGGAGCCCTCGAACGAGCTCTCACGGGCATGTGAGGGCTCTCACAAGCGCATTCACGGCGTCGGCCATCGCGACGAGTCGGTGTTCCTGAAGTCCTTCGCTGGTGATGATGACATTCTCGCTGGCGTCATTACGCAGCAGGAGCTGGTCGACGGCTTGATGAAGCTGCTCAAGATCAGTGATGGCTCGGTTGACAAGGCAACTGGCCTCGTCGAGCAACTCATGGGTGACAATGCGAAGCTCCTCAAGGCGCTCGCCAAGAAGGAGGAGGAGGCCGCCGACTGGAAAATGCTACATGAGCAGAGCAGTGCCTCGGGGATGATGCTGACAGCGGTCATCGAGGAACTGATGGGTGACTTGAGGAAGGTCCGGATCGAGCGCGAGCAGGATGTGGAGGAATTCGTGGCTTCTTTCAAGCAAAGTCGTGAGGAATTGAAGGAGCTGGAGGATGTCGTCGCTCGGCGATCTATCGACGAGTAGAGACAGTAGCGACCCAGATCGTTGTCTACAATTTCCTTCTTCTCTTGCCCCTGTGTCTTCCGGGCTTTGCCGCATGTGGCATTTTAAATTATCTGGAATATGTAAGACAATTATTATCTGTACCATTGTAAATTTGTCATCATATTTTCCATTTTCATTTTATTTGTGGTCGTATTATCTGTTGCCCTATGTGGCAATTTAAATTAGGCCGGAATACGAGTTGAAAGCACGAACAGAGCAAATGCTGCCATGGGATCACAAGCAAACACCCTTCGTCCAGGTGCTTTACTTAACCCATTAAGGCCTCGTTCGGTTAGGCAGGGAATGGAGAGGTTTGAAAGGGATTCAATCCCCTGCAAGTCAAAATTCCCCTAAAACCTCCCCGATCCCATTTAATCCATGTGGTGAGGGGATTAACCGAACATGGCCTAATGGAGAAGTTGTGAGCGAGGCGGTCGGCGGCTGGTGCATGGAGGTCAAACAGCTCACTTCTCGGTGAGCATGGGCGATCTTGCTTCTCGCATGTGTCTCGTCGAGCCTGCGACTGCGAGTTAGACAGGATGCACGCGTCCCGTCGAGCCTGCACGGCGGACTGCTCGCACGCATCCCGTCGAGCCTGCACGGCGGACTTCTCGCGCTCATCATGTCTAATCAAACAGCTGCACGCACGCCACCGAGCATGGTTAAATTTCGACACGGTTAATATAATACAACCATTTGCGATATTAACGTGTCTGCCTTTTGTTTCAAAAACAACTTCGTTGGCTACTAATGTGAGCGCCTCTTCTCAAACTGGACGATTTTTTTACCACGGCATATATGTCCCATGTCATGAAACCATGCCAAGTTTCATGTTTTTCGGGTGAGTTTTCATTTATTGGGATTTAAAAACTGAGACTCTCAATGTTTTAGGACGACGACAAGTTTGTAATTCATTCCCATTCCTTAAATGAGACCTAAACATGCACCCAATAACACATGTACGATTTCCCACCCATTTTGCTTCACTGGAGCATGTGCTTGTAGTTCAAATTTGAATTATGGACTACATTAAATGCGTAGAAAACTTAGTAATTAGTAATATATGTATACAATGGCCAAACGAACCCTAAACAGTTTCAAATTTCAGCCTGACGCTCCTGTTATTCTATGTTGCCTGTAGAAAAAAAAAGTTCAAGGCAAGAATTCGCCCACAAGAGGGGCATGTTTCCCTACCGGAACCATGAGGGTTGCGACAGGCTCCGGTTTGTAAGAGGCTTGTAATATAGCTTCGCCCAAATTGGACAATTATATGTACCATGTAGTGACACCATGCCAAGTTTCATGATTTCCTGGTGAGTTTTGGATTTACAGAGATTTAAAAACCGAGATTCGCAATGTTTGTGGCCAAGCCAGGACAGCGAGATGGTTGAATTCGTTCCCATTCGTTCCATGGGACCTAAACATGCACCCCAAGGAAACATGTACGTTTTTCTAGCCATTCTGGTGCACTAGAGCATGTATTTGTAGTTCGGATATGAATTATGGACATTAAATGCCTAGAAAACTCAATTAATGAATAAAAAAGGTCAAACGAACCCTAAATAATTTCAAAGTTCAACGCGAATCTCCCATTGTTCCATGTCGCTTGTAGAAGAAAATATGAGGCTAGAAGAGGGAGTGATTATCTTTTGGCCCACAAGGGGACACGTTTCCCTATCGAAACCACGAGGGTTCTTGCAACAGGCTTCGGTTTGTAAGAGGTTTGTAATAAAGCTTGGCCCAAATTGGCAATGTTTTTACCACGACATATATGTGCCATGACATGACACCATGCCACCTTTCATGACTTTCTGGTTAGTTTTCGATTTATGGGGACTTAAAAACCGAGATTCGAAATGTTTGAGGACAAGCCAGGACACCGGTACGGTTGTAATTTGTTCCCATTCCTGGCATGGGACCTAAACATGCACCCAAGCACAGATGTATAATTTTTGTAGCCATTTTGGTGAACTGGAGCATGTATTTGTAGTTCAGATTTGAATTATGGACATTAAATGCCTAGGAAACTCAGTTAGTGTATAACAAGGCCAAACGAACCTTGAATGAGTTTAAATTTCAGCATGGATATCTTGTCGTTCCATGTTGCCTGTAGAAGAAAATACAAGGCAAAAAGAGGCAGTGATTATGTTTCGCCCACAAGGGGGACACGTTTCCCTATCAGAACCACGAGGCTTCTTTGAGAGAAGCTCCGGTTTGTAAGAGCCTTGTAATAAAACTTGCGCCACAATAGACGAAAAAATTCCTCGACATATAAGTGCCATGTCGTGACACCATGCCAGGTTTCATGATTTTCGGCTTAGTTTCGGATTTACGGGGATTTAAAAACCGAGATTCTTCTCACGAAATGTTTCCAAATAGCACACGGTTCACTCACGAAAGCCGATATTCAATGAAAACTTCATGGAAACCATATTTTGAAGCTTCATAAAAATCTAGAAAAAAATGTGGGATGTTAAGAAGGTGATGTTTTATTGCGACACAAAATTTCAAGTTGAAAAATATTACGAGATGTGAGCTATGAAAAAGACAAATTCAGCCCTGAGTAGTGACATTACTATTTGGCACTATTCAACGCTGATTTTGTCTTTTTCATAGCTCACATCTCGTAATGTGTTTCAACTTGAATTTTTTTGTGGCAATAAAACATCATCCTCTTAACATCCTGCATTTTTTTTTATTTTTTTTAAACTTCAAAACAACTTTTTCTCATGGTTTTCACCGGTTACCACCAAATGTTGGTTTCCGTATGATATTCTCCACCCTGTTGCACGCACAATCTAAGTCGTGTGTTCTGATTGGCCAGAACCCAAACCCCACGAATCGTACATGTGCACCGTTGGATGCTCTCAGATCAAACGGCAACCCAGCGCCCTTTCGACAGCACATGCGGTACATGGGTAAGCACTGTGCGCATGCGTCTTCCTAGCTCACCCTTCCTTCTCTACTAGGTTTTCAAAACAGGCTACCGTTTCTCGCCACTCCTCTCATCGGTTTCCCGCCTCTTCTCCCATCGTTTTCCCGCTACCAGTGTCAGCGCTCATTGAAGGCTAGCCTAGTCGAATAGAACGCAGAAGTTAAGCGTGCTCGGGCTACTGTAGTCCAAGGATGGGTGACCCGGTGGGAAGTTGCATATCTCAAGCTTCATTTAAATGCCATGACACGGTCATTATAGAGATATATTATATCTCTATAGTGACCTATCATGGCAATTATGTAAACCTTGGGATCCTTGTTTTTCTAATTTGTAGACCATGTTTTTACGGGTTATTTTTTGCTCTAAAAAATTAAAGAATGATTGACTTGACCTGTCATGGCGATTATATAAACCGACTATGTTTTTATGGGTTATTTTTCCTCTAAAAAATTAAAGAATGATTGACTTGACCTGTCATGGCGATTATATAAACCTTTTTGAGGTTGCATGCAAGGTATAGGGGGCAGGGTGTTCTTCACGAGCATGTCTCCCTTGTGCGGCTTATAGAAGCAGCACATATCTGTGCGCTCCCCGAGGTATATATACTATCCTTTACCAACAATTAGGGGGCCCCACACAATCTATCCCTTTGACCCAACAACGAGAAGGGTTTGACCATGATGGTTTCCTATTGATACTAGTAAGGTACACATGGATTGCATGCATGAGATTTGTTAACCAAATTATGAATAAATACCACACTATAGCATGTAAGCTTTGAGTCATATATGCATGATGTAGATGTTCGTTTAATTCTTATAGTTCATCTCATCCAAAATCAATTAGTTTTATAAAAAAATCTATTTTAAGATTCATGGAATTGTGCATTGTAAAGGTCTAAACAAAAAATGACAATTCATTTAGAAAAAAAAATGTTTGGGCAACTAAGATATGGAAGATTCTAGAGAACAAAGGAGAAGTGCTTGTGTTTTGAGGTTTGTACATTATTCTTAAGTTCAACCATGGAGTCTTCTAGATTGTACATGTGGCAGAATCTGGTGGAATGTAGATGATATCCAATGGCCAGTAGTGTTCGGATTTGCCATATCTGTACCGTCGGATTGGCTTCATCCAACGACCAACTTTCAAAGTTATTCGCACACTATATAGGTGTATAGATGTATAGATATATATATATATATGTGTGTGTGTGTGTGTGTGTGTGTGTGTGTGTGTGTGTGTGTGTGTGTGTGTGTGTGTGTGTGTGTGTGTGTGTGTGTGTGTGTGTGTGTGTGTCTGTGTGTCTGTGTGTCCCATGCTAGAGCAAGTAAAGTTTGAGCGCACGCATGGGACAACCCCACCCCCCGCAGTTGCCTCGAAGTTGGGAAACTGACATCGTACGTATTGAACCAGGCTTGGAGTCGGGTACGGTGTTCGGTTTGTAATGTAGTTGGTTGCCCATCGAGTTGTGCATTTGGGATTTAAACACATCACACACCACCGTACCCATACATATTTTAAGGCCGCATGCAGTGTATACGAGGTCTTCGATCGACCACGTCTCCCTTGTGCAGTTTTTGTGACGACACGCATATCATGGGTTCCCAGTGTGTGTGTGTGTGTCTATATATATATATATATATATATATATATATATATATATATATATATATATATATATATATATATATATATATATATATATATATATATATATATATATATATGACCGATAATGAGGGGTATGTGTTGGCCATGAATGGATTCCTTCTAGTTCGTGTTAGGGACGGTCACCGCCACATGTTGCTCAAGTAAAGCTCGAGCTCATGCGTTGTCGGGATTCCCTCCCACATGCTCGGTTTGCTGGGTTCGACCTACATCAAACCCTATGTATCTCATCCTTAACTACCTTGCCTTCATGGTTGTTGTCTATATCGAGAGGTAGGCACCACATCTAAATTGTACATTATTCTATATTGAAAACACACATCACCCCTTCCCAGCATTACATCATTTTGGGCCGCATGCAAGAGGTGCTGGTTTTGTGGTCCCTCTCGTGCGATTTTATGATGGTTCAATCTATTGGCCCAAGTGGTTTATCGACAACAACAACTATCGTTTGACCAAATGATAGATTCATTGGTCAGTCTTATGGTAGGTCATGGAGACATGCATGTATGACAAAAGTATCGATCATTACATGCATCCGCCCCGCTGACACGAAGTGGGAGGTGGTGGGCCAAGCATCCTAGCTAGATGCGACATTATGTCATATATATATATATATATATATATATATATATATATATATATATATATATATATATATATATACAAGGGTGCTTCGGGTTTGCGAGGCAGGTGCCACCAAAGTTATGCATCGTGTATTTAAAGTTTTAAACATCCCCAATATTCCTACATATATTTGGCCACTTCCAGGTGGTTCTTGACTTCTAGCCCCTCTCATCGATCTTCGACGACGCGCCCCACCGTGGGCCTGCGCAGTCAAAGTTGTGCATTGGAATTTTGAACATCACAGACCACCCTTTTCACTCATATATATTTGGGTCACATGCTGGTGTGGCTGTCTTCTGACCCTCTCTAACGTTATTTTTTGCTGCAAAGACTCTGATGACGCTTAACAGACACGGGTATAATATCTTAACCGTGTGCGATACAAGTACGCTGTGAATCACCACGCCTACACAAGCGCGAGCAAAGGTGGAGGTACTGGCTCAACCGTGTGCGATGCAAGTGCGCTGTAAAATCACCACGACCGCGCAAGCGCGAGCGAAGGGTGGAGGTACTGGCTTAACCGTGTGCGATGTAAGTGCACTGTAAAACCACCACATGTGCAAGCAAAAGGCGGGTAAGTTTATTAGGAAATTAGGACGAACGTGTGCGATAGGCCAGCTAGCTAGAAATATAAAAACAAACTACCCGCCTTGAGCGTTGCAAAAATCGACGGTTCCGCGCCACTTTTCCTTATTATCGTACACGCATATTGTTATTGGACCGTGCGCGATCTTGGGCACTCCCGCCCCGCATCAATTCCTTTACCCAAATTTTAGTAGCCGTCATACTTCAACCGTCGCCCACACTCCTCTAGCACAGACCTTATAGTAAAATTGCAGTAGTCGAGGCATTTGAACTGTCGTCCTCCCTCGACCACCACCATCTCCACCCACCATTACTAAAAAATTTAGTAGCCATGGTGTATCCTCAAACACCAACCCCCCCCCCTCCATAGTCCCCCACCCGCCCCTCCCCCCCTCGAACCCTAGCTCACGGCCGCCGGCGCCGCCGCCAACCCCTGCTAGTCTGCCCGTTCCTCCTAGCTTAGATAATAAAGTTCAGGTTACCCAGCAATTCCCATACCGTCGCCCGACTCCCCTGAGTTTTTAGATGAGGCATGTGGTGTCCCTCCCCGCTAGATCCACATCCCCTGCTCCAGAATGTCGCAGCCTAAGCTCGACCACGTATCCCGGGGAGCCCGACGAGCGTTCGGCCAAGAAGAGGTTTATCATGGCCTCTCCGGCGGACATTGGCGAGGTGGTCGCCATTCGCCCCGACCTATCGATCCCGGAGCAACACGTCGCCGCAGAAGCCGACGAAGACGTTGACTACATTGCCATGCCGAAGGCTTCATGTCAGCGGGCTAGCGTATTACTGTATCTCGGGAAAGCTGGCTACGACATCAAGCTCGTCCACAGCGACGGCTTCACACGGGCCATGTCACAGGTTAAGTGGTCCATCCCCAACCCCTCTGATTCAACCGCGGTCGATCTCTTCGACTGCCCTGCCGCTGATCTCCTCCGCCAAGCGGTCAAGGATTTGCGAGCTTTATACGCCATCAAGCTAACACGTTCTACGGCGGCGGCTTGGGATCCTCAATTGCCAAGCCAGATCTCATCGACCACGACCACGAGGAGGGCACCCACGAAGGTTCTTCCAAGGTGAAACAGCCCATCTGTGACATCAGAGAGCACACCATGGGTCTGTGCTCTTCCAACTGGAAGGATCCCGTCCATGAAATGTGGCTATGTGAGGCAACATTCTATCAACAAATCTTACCTTTTCTAGCTTGCCAACCCATACCCTTTGTTGTAGTAGCATTTGTCGTGTGGTGCTTTAACTGTGTCGTGTTTAATTATTTCAGTTATGCAAAAATATGCACGACCCCTAGGTTTCTCGTGCTCTCTCAGTCAGTCCTTCCTTATAAATAGGCACGACCCCTAGGTCTTTTCCATTCTCCCCCTTCTGTCGTCTTCTTTCTCTTGCTACTCCTCTGTTGCTCGAGTTCCGCCGCCGCCACCGCAGCAGAGCACCGCATCTTCGTCGACCTTGGTCGTTGCATCGACCTGAATCGTCTAGAGAACCGCGACGAACCCCCGCAGCAAGTCTGCATCTGTAAGTTTCTTCCTCCCTGTACCTCAGATCCACATTAGGATTCTCGAGTTCCTCGGTGTTCTTCGTTGTTCGTCATGAACCCTTCATAGATTTCACCACCACAGCCCTTTTTGTTTTTGATCTTAAGGTAATATAAAACTGATGCGGTAGCTGTTTCGCACCCATTTCAAATGCAAATAGATCCCTTTCCTTTGTACAGAGGCTTCGTTAGAACTTATGAACTCATCTTACCGCCGGCTTATCCATCGCGGCTTAAATAATCTGACACAATTAGCCATACGCCATTAGGCCCCTTCATAAGCCGCCATCTGAAATATGAATTGAAATATTTTTGCCAGCTCAAATTTGAACCGGAAACTTTGCTTTGTCATAGGCTTCTGACATCAAAATGCCGCCCAAGGCTCCCAATGCACCTATTACATGCAACTGGGTTAAATCCATCATCACAGCAACACTTTTAAGGAATATGTAAAGACGGGTTATCTGCCGAAGAAGGAGGTTATGTTCTATCGCGCTCCTGACCCGGCAGAGGAGAAACCTCAACCCAAGGAAGGCGAAGTTATTGTCTTCACTGATCATATGAACCGGGGCTTTTCTCCACCCGGCTCAAAGTTCTTCAGAGATGTTTTGCACTTTTTTGATCTGCGACCTCAAGACATCTGGCCTAATTCCGTGTCAAATATCTGCAACTTTCAAGTATTCTGCGAAGTATACCTTGGAGAAGAACCCAGCTTGCTGCTCTTTAGGGAGTTATTTTATTTGAACCGTCAGAACGAACGCGCCAATGGACCCAGCTTGGTACTTGGTGGGATCTCAATCCAGCATCGGAGGGACTGTCTCTTCCCATATGCTGAACCGCCGAGTCATCCTAAAGATTCGAACCAGACATGGTTCTACTGTCAAGATACTTCGTCGGCTGATGAGAACCCTTTGCCCGGCTTTCGCGCCCTGCGCCTAGAATCAACTCACCCCCTGCCAGACAAGTTGTCTTTAGCTGAACGCCTAAAACTCGCCCCTACCATGAGCAAGGTCAAGGATCTTTTGGGGAATGGCCTAAACGGCATCGATCTGGTCCGACTCTGGGTTGCCTGGCGGGTTATTCCTTTGAGCCGCCGCCCTGGCTTGATGTGCGATTACACAGGCCAAAATACTGACCCTCTACGGCACAGTCCTGACAACTTACCTGAGGATGTTGTTGATGAAACAACCAAATATCTTCTGAATGAGAGCTTGACAGAATGAGGAAAGTGGGCTTAAGTCCTTTCTGCAAGGCTAACCCGGCTCTAGCGGTAAGCCGTTACCTTGAGCATTTCACTTTCAGTTTGAATAATTTCACCTGTACTCAAAAACCCTTGTTGTAATTTACAGGCTGACGGCGACTTTTGGAAAGTCAAGTATGATCATGAGGCTGCAAAACAAGCCATAAAGGCCAAGAAAGCCGCCAGGAAAGCCGCCGCTCGGAAAAAAAAGGAACAAAACTAGCGCTTCAGATCTGGTTCATTTGGAAGATACCTCCGAGTCAGAGGTAGCTCTTGACTCTTTAGGCTCCTTTTTTAACCATCTTATTGACCGATTATCGGCGGGAGGATCTTTGGAGGCGAGTCATGTGGCGATTGAAGAGGTAACTATAATTTCCTCTGACTCCGAGCCCTTGCCGAGACAGAAAGTCCGAAGAGTAACCCGGAAAGTAAGATTTTCACATCCTTTAGCTTACCAAGATCCTCAATTTCTTTTGAAGTGGCAGATTCATGAGAGCCGGAGGCAGACCCAGACCAGCAAAGACGCGGAGCTCTCCTCCGGCTTACCCGATGTAACAAGGAAGCGCCGGACTGAGGTCATCTCCGAGTTACCTTCTTTTTTCTCTTTGGCGGGTTTCTTTCGTCAACCACTCAATTCATCTGACTCAAACTATCAGGAAACTTCACCTTCCTCTGGCAAATCAATGCAGTCTAATATGTCGGCTTTCAAAACCGCTCCAGGGTAATGATAACCTGTCTATTTTATGCTTATCTTACTCAAGTTTTTGTACTAACCCTTTTGATTTGCACACAGCGTACAAGTGAAGCCCAGCAAAAGGGCAAAGAAAAATAAGTCGGCCAAAGAACCGACCGTGACTGAACCGGAGCTCGGAACGGCTGCTCCTGTCACCTCTGCACATGAGCCACCGCCTGAACCAACCCACGACATTCCAGCACCTTCTTCTGTTCCACCTGCCGAGCAAGCCCTTGACGGCTCTGATAACCCGGAGATCCCTAGCCCGGCCAAGGCGGATGACCCGGACGTCGAGATTATTAAAACTGCCTTTGTTGAACCGGGAAGACCCACTGTGCTGGCCAAGTGCTCTGCCAAGGAGGAACTTCTGGAACGTTGTAAGGCCAAGCTAGATGTTACTGACTATACTCATCTGAGTATTGGGGAAATTGTCTCTGGTTATATAAGTCAAGTGCACAGCAGCCCTGACCTGGAAGTTGACATGGTAAAATAGATACAACAAAAATCTGAGGTATAACTCTTGTTGTTATTCCTTATTTATCCTTAGTATACCAGCCCCCAAGTCTACTGCTTATGATGAAATATGTTGTAGACTTAATATCGGCTTAGTAATGTTTACCAGAACCCCGGCTTATCTTGTAACACCCGAAAGCCAGCTTAGAAATAATGTTTGAGCCGGTCCTTACCAGGTCGTAATTAAATACTTGAATAGCAATATGCATTAGCCCCCAAGTGCCAAGTACATTTGCTTGCAAAGTGCTTGGGACTTAATTCCATGAGCCGCCGCTGTAAACAGAGCACTTCAACATACATTAGCCCCCAAGTGCCAAGTATCTTTGCTTGCAAGGTGCTTGGGACTTAATTCCATGAGCCGCCGTTGTAAACAGAGCGCTTCAACATACATTAGCCCCCAAGTGCCAAGTATCTTTGCTTGCAAGGTGCTTGGGACTTAATGTTGCATCATGATGATTCTAACTGTAACCCAAAATTGATACAGGCCGCCATGAGTCAATTTGAGTCGGAGATGTCTAATCTGAAGAATCGCCTGGAAGTTCAAGAAGCTGAAACCCAAAAGGCTAAATCCAAATTTGAGTTTAGTGTATCCGAACAAGAAAAATTGAAAAAGAGATTTGAAGCAGAGAAGAAGGCTTGGGTTGATGAAAAAGTCTCCTTGATCAACCGGGCAGAGAAAGCGGAGACAGCTCTTGCAGAAACAACTGCCGAGTTATCCGGCCTAAAACGCCATATATCTCAGATGGTCTCAGCAATCTTTGGTAAGTGACTCTACAAGTGTTAGATATTGTAAATCTTTTTTTCAACAAGTATTTCAATTGTCACCGACTCACCGGATGTTTATTTAATGCAGGCCCCAGGAGCTCTAATCTGAACCAGAACATGTTGATAAAGTTGAAGGCGGTTTATACACTGGTGGAACAACTCTACACCGGGTCACAACGTGCTTTAGCCGTTGTGGCTCTATCGAACGAGGTTCCCAATCTCCTGGCGGATGTGCTAAGGTGGCTTGCCGTGCTACCTCAACGGGTCCAAGAGTTAAGACGTGCTTCCGCAAGAGCCGGAGCCATAGCCGCATTAAGCTGGGCCAAGGCGTGGCTACCAGAGCTGGACCCGGCCGACATCGCCCTTGGGTATCCAAGCCTAAAGGAGGACGGCACCCCATTTGACCAGAAAAATTTCGCCGCCTGTGTGAAGGAGATATGCCCTGTGGCCACTCTGATTGGGAATGACACAGACCTACCAAGTACCAGCCGGGTTATGACAACCAGAATCAGAAATCCCAACTCCTCATTATGAAGCAGTCAGCCTGATCCCTCCAATTCGTAAGCATACCTTCGCCCTTGAAGTCGATCCGACCGGGTTAATTGATGATGAAGTTGAATTTGAAGCTTTGAATGGCATTGACTGGTCATCATCAACCTTCCAAGATAGGGCAACAGACGGAGGAGCGGAAAGGGATGACCCGGAAGCTTCAGGCCAACAAAACGAGTAATCCGTCGGGCGTCTTATATTTGCCTTGTGAAAAACAATGCTTCATTATCCAGACTCGGGGAGTCATGTAATAGGGTAGAAAAAACACTTGGTTTTGTCGTGCCATCGCGCACGTTTGAGGCGCTCAACACTTTTTTAAGCCGCCATCGTTATATTCCTCCGTTTTATACTGATCTTCTGCTTTCCTTATGCTTAAAGAGCTGCTTTCATTGCCCTTCATATAGAACAAACACAAGTCCCTTGGCGGCTTACCGCATAGAGGGTCATATAATTTATAGATAACCCGGAGTACGAATCAAAAAATCATAAAAGCTGGTTCTCAGTTATATCCTTAAGACATAATCGTAACAGCATACCTGGGATCCTTTGATTACACTACAGGTTTATATGACCCGAATAAATGAGGGTAAGAGCTCAATCTTGAAAAACCCGGCACATATAATGTGTGCTAGGTGCTAACACCTATGTTGATCAAGGTTAAGCCGGTGGATTAAAAACCACCCCATAAACACTTTCAAAAAGGATCTCAAAATAGTCAAATAATTGTGACTGCAAAGTATTATGAGGAATAAATAAATTTCAAAGGCTTGATTGAATCGATCGATAAACCGCTCAAAGGGGTTAAGCTAAGATTAGGATACGATCATATAGCCCCAGTGGCTTTAGCGATGCCGATCAAGAGGTATCGACAGCTATGTTCTCTTTGGTTGAATATGACCTATGTTTGAGCAGAAGCTAAGTGACCTTGAAAGTTGTTTAATGGCTGATTCAAATACGATCCACGTCGGACTCAAAGGGGTTGAGCTATGATTTGGATACGATCAAGAAGCCCCTAGTGAGCTTGGCGTTATGCGATTAAGAGGGTATCGACAGCTATGTTCTCTTTGGTTGAATCGACCTATGTTTGAGCAGAAGCCCCCAAGTGATCATGGCTAGATTGAGATATGATCATAAGCCGTACCAAAAGGAAAGCGGATTCAAATATGATCTGCTCCTGTTGGTTGTTTCAACAACAAATAAGGAAGACATATAAACTTTTGAGGATGAAAAGACGGAGGTTACGCTTTATTGCTTTTCATAATATATACATCGTCAAAATATGTACATCACGAGGCCGGTAGCTCAAGTGTAGTAAGGCGAAGATGAAGCGATATTCCACGGCGGCGGGTCTCCTCCTCCGACTTACGTGAGTCTTTGTGCTCTCGAACATCGATGAGGTAATATGACCCATTGTTGGGTTCTTCTTGACCACAAGGGTCCTTCCCAAGGGGATAGCTTGTGCATATCGGATTGATCTGGATGAGCGGAGCACCAAGTCACCTTCTGAAAGGTTACGGATCTAACCGAGTGCGTGATAGCGGCGCGAGTCCTGTTGGTAAATCGCCGAGCGGGCAATTGCCGAATCTCGCTTCTCATCCAATAAATCAAGCGCATCCTGACGAGCTTGTTCATTATCAGCTTCAACGTAAGCCGCCACTCGGGGCGAGTCATGACGGATGTCACCTGGCAGGAACGCCTCTGCTCCGTAAACCATGAAGAAAGGTGTATAACCCGTAGATCTGTTAGGTGTAGTGTTAATGCTCCAAATCGCAGAGGGTAATTTCTCCACCCAACAACCCGGCGTCCGCTGTAAAGGGACCATGAGCCAGGGTTTTATACCTTTCAAGATCTCCTGATTGGCTCTTTCAGCTTGACCATTAGATTGAGGATGAGCTACCGCTGAAACATCAAGCCGGATATGTTCTCGTTGACAGAACTCTTCCATAGCTCCTTTGGAGAGGTTAGTACCATTGTCAGTGATGATGCTGTCTGGAAAACCAAAACGAAAGATCACCTTTTTCATGAACTGAACCGCCGTGGCTGCATCGCACTTACTGACCGGCTCTGCCTCAACCCACTTTGTGAACTTATCAACCGCCACTAGGAGGTGTGTCTTTTTATCCTTGGACCTTTTGAAAGGTCCAACCATATCAAGCCCCCAGACTGCAAATGGCCAAGTAATTGGAATCATCCTTAATTCTTGAGCCGGCGCATGAGCTCGCCGTGAGAATTTTTGACAACCATCACATTTCTTGACGGATCCTCCGCATCGGCATGAGCGTTAGCTAATAAAAACCATGACGGAAAGCCTTGGCCACAAGAGATTTTTAGCTGGCATGATGACCGCAATCCCCCTCATGGATCTCACAAAGTATTTCACGACCTTCGCGGGTGACACACAGCGTTGAAACACCCGGTGACAACTGCGATGATGCAACTCACCATGAACAATTGTCATGGATTTAGACCGCCGGATGATTTGTCTGCTAAGGTCTCATCCTCGAACAACTCTTCCCGGGTCATATAAGCCAAATATGGCACTGTCCAATCCGGGATGGCGTGAAGAGCCGCCACCAGCTGCGCTTACAGTGCAGAATAGCTAAGTCTTCCTCGTGGGTAACAGCGGAAGGATTATGCAAAACATCCAAAAAGGTGTTAAGCGGTACCGGCTTCGCTGAGATCTCGGCCGGCTTAAAGCATCGATCGCCTCATTTTCCTTGATCAATGTGCTCCACTTGATAACCCTTGAAGTGCCCGACTACTGCATCAACTTCGGTGATAAGCCGCCATGAGGGATCCTTAGAGTCCCACTTGCACGACACTGTTGAGCCACCGGATCTGAGTCGCCCAAGCACCTTACCCGGCTTAAATTCATCTCCTTGGCCATCCATGAGACCATGGAGCAAAGCCTCATACTCAGCTGCATTGTTAGTACAAGGAAACATGGCGGAGCACATAACAAAATTTGTCACCTCGAGGGAAGCTAAAGCGACTCCACCCCGAGCCTTCCAACTGCCTGGACCCATCAAAGTGAATAGTCCAATATGTGTTATCCGGCTTCTCCTCAGGTGTCTGCAGCTCTGTCCAATCATTGATGAAGTCCACCAGTGCTTGAGATTTAATAGCAGTGCGTGGCACATACTTCAAACCATGAGGCCCAAGCTCAATGGCTCACTTGGCGACTCGTCATGTGGCCTCTCTATTCTGGATGATGTCTCCCAAGGGAGCAGAGCTTACCACAGTGATGGGGTGACCCTGGAAGTATTGCTTAAGCTTCCGGCTCACCATGAACACCCCATAAACAAGCTTCTGCCAATGTGGATATCTTTTCTTAGACTCAATGAGCACCTCACTAATGTAGTAAACCGGCCGTTTAACCGGATGTTCCTTGTCAGCCTCCTTGCACTCCACCACAATTGCAACACTGACAGCACGTGAGTTAGCGGCCACGTATAACAGCAGCGGCTCTTTATCAATGGGAGCCGCAAGAACCGGCGGCTCAGATAACTGTCTCTTTAAACTTCAAAGGCAGTATCAGCAACATTACTCCAGACAAAATTGTCCGTTTTCTTCATCATTTGATACAGCGGTATGGCCTTCTCGCCTAACCGGCTTATAAACTGGCTTAAAGCAGCAATACGACCCGCCAGTCATTGAACATCATTGATGCACGCCGGTTTAACCAAAGAAGTAATCGCCTTGATCTTCTCCGGATTAGCTTCAATGCCTCTGTCAGAGACCAGAAAACCCAAAAGCTTGTCTGCTGGCACGCCAAACACACATTTGGCCAGGTTAAGCATCATCTTGTAAACCCGGAGATTGTCAAAGGTTTCTTTCAGATCATCTATCAAGGTTTCCTTCTCTTTGGATTTAACCACTATATCATCCACATAAGCGTGAACATTGCGCCCAATCTGATTATGGAGACAGTTCTGTACACATCGCTGATAAGTTGCCTGGGCGCTCTTGAGCCCAAACGGCATTGATACGTAGCAGAAGGCTCCAAACGGAGTGATGAAGGCCGTCTTCTCCTGGTCCTTAACTGCCATTTTGATCTGATGGTAACCAGAGTAAGCAATTATAAACCGCAAGGTCACCTAATGATATATTCGAATTCAACATAACATGGATTCAAAAATTGAAATTCGAGATCATGGCATCTCTAATCATATAAAAAGGGACATTACTCTTTCTTTGGTGGGAATTGATTTGTTTTTGTTGTTGTTGAGGGAAGTGCGAATCGATTTGGTCTTGTCTTGAGGTAATCTTGTTCTCAGTTTTTTTACATTTTTCTTGTAGATTTTTCAATGGCATCTATAGCAATATAGTAAAGGGGACATGACTCTCTTGTGTCTTGTATGATTATTTTTACACGTTAAGTTTGTCCTGCCAAACAAGGAATCCGCACCTTGTTATCCCGAAATTTTCAAGCTCGAGTATCTTTTGTCTCACCTTTGAAACTCCGCTTCTTCAACCAGCGCTGCACCTTGTTATCCGAAATTTGGGCCAGCGTGAGAACTCCCTCCTCATCGAAATCGCTCCCGCAGCCCGGACCTTGAAATCCCCTTCTACCCCTCACCGGAAATGAAGCTCCGTCACGGTGTCAAAACCGATGGAATGCGCTGGTAACTTACCCTACATTTCAGACAAGCGCGTCCCTAATCTTGGCTCACCCTCCCCTTCGCCCCCCGCCACCCCATTCGTACACGAGGCCGCCAAAACCCCGAAACCCCGCTCCTCCGTCGGCCTCCCAACCACCGCCCAGCCGGAGACTCTTCCCCGACTACGTCGTCCACCGCAACAGCTCGTCGTCCCTCATCCACCGCACCGGATAAGGATCCGTTGTCGATCTCGTCATCCCGCCGGATCAGCCACCCCGTCCTCCACCTCCAAGGAGCTGCCCCAACGTTCGCCTCGTCTATCGCGCCACCTCAATCCCCACAGCGCCGTCTTGACCTGCCTCACCGGAACCGCAGCACACTCACCAATTCCTCCGATGAAGCCGAGGCCAACTCGGCGCCACCAAGGAGATTCTGCACTCACCGCTGCATTTTATCTTTTATTCAATCTCACGGGGCTGCGGTGCTCGATACTCGAAAGCGACATGGCGTCTCCATCGGCGGCGCCGTCGCCGGCCACATCATCCACGGCGTCTCTCCCCCATGTCGTTGCTTCCTCGGTGGCGACTTCCACAACGGCACTAGCTGCAGGGCTCCGACTCTCGCTTGCGCTGCGGCTCTGTTCTTGCTGTCGGTCTCGCTGCTGCACTGCTCCTGCTTTCGTTCGTGCTGCTGCTCTGCTCTTGCTCTCGCTTGCGCTCCTGCTGTTGTTGCACGACCTCCGGCAGCTACAGGAGTTGCTGCTAGCACTTCGCTTCATGGTGCTCTTGCATGACTTGCTCTCTGCTAGTGTGTTCCCTGCTCGGCGTCTGCGATTTAGATCCTTTGCTTCTCGCTACTAGTGCTCGACGCCCTAAACATCTATTGCAATGCTCGTTACTAGTTCAATCGGTTTGACGGTAAAATTCAGTTTATTTGTGAAGTTCATTTTCTTGATTAAGTTGAGTGAGCAGTACTTGACATCTGTCGGGCGGCCATGGCCTTGACTGATCGTTTACATCTAGCACTTTTTGGTGATGTATTTTACATCATCTATTGCAGATGATATTAGGGTCCCACTTCAGATTAAAGTTTTTTGTCTTGTCATGCTTCAGCCTCGTCGATGTACACCTTAGCGGAGCTGCTCCAACAACGGAACCGTCCATCACAGCGGAGCAGTAGTCTCGGCGGCATTTCCAGAGGCCTCGGATCTTCTTCCCCGCCTCCGGCAGTCACACCTGACATCATCACCATCCTCCACGTCCAACCCAATGATCTTTGAGGTCCACAAGGCTATGCCAAAGAGGTTGTACACTCGTCGCATCACTTTGTTTCTCCATTCCTCTGTTCTTCCAATTCATGTGAACCAAACACCGAGGTTGGTGAAATCCTATGTTTCCAAATGCTCTGTTTTGCCGTGCATTCCTATCCTATTCTGTGTTTTCCTGTCCCTGCGTTTATAGAATCCTCCAATTCTAAGGGCCCTTACAGATTTACTTCATTTTCGAGGTTGGCGTCAAAAAAACTACGTGTGTTATGTCACTGCTCTGCCGTGCCGTCATCCACCCCACGAGGTGCACCATCGTGAAGCGTTCCTTTGCAGCGAGAGATCCCCTGCATACTTTCTTTCACCGCCTCGAGATCATCTTCCCGTTCAGCAGCCGCATAACTGCATTACCATCATCGGTGAGCAGATGAACACGAGGACTAGACAGTTCGGAAGAGAGGTCGCGATCTTTTGTGTTTGCTTCGTTATACATCGGTTATTATTACACGCTACTTTATCGTTCAATCTTGAGTTTTGAATTGCCCATGGGTCTCATATCAAGCCAACAACGAATAGTATCTATCTACTATCTAGTTCATATGGGGTCTTCTATGTGGTTCATGTTGGGTGGGCAACAAACAATAGATGATCCATTGTCTATCTTTTTAAGCTGAAGCTATAATCTACACGCTATCATTAGTTTTGGATCCATCCACTCGTTTGCTACCATCGGTCTTGATTTTTGCATGCACCCTTAGGCCTTACAAAATCTAACTATTTTTTTATTATGCATGTCGGATATTGTACACAATCGTCTTGAACATGTAGAGAAAAAGAGAAGGCATTGCGTGCCAATATAATGTCATCAGAGCGCTGCTCCATGGTGGGTGAAGTGCCCCCCCTCTCCTGCATTTCCAGTTGTATTCGAGAGGAAGATAACTATTGAGATGGAGATTCGAAGGAGCCGACCATGTCATTTACCACAGAGGTGTTTGCTCTAACTGGCATCTTGATGTTGGTCATATCATGCATATGGCGCCTTGCATTGCTTACATTATACATCTTATATGTCCTCGGCTTAGTTTAGATTTGCTTTGTGTGAATGCCACCTGTTTGGTTTCTATATCATACTCCCACCATTCCTAAATATTTGTCTTTTAGAGATTTCAACAAGTGACTACATACGGAACAAAATGGTGAATCTACACTCTAAAATATGTCTATATACATTCGTATGTGGTAGTCCATTTGAAATCTCTAAAAATACAAATATTAAAACGGAGGATTATATGGAATTATCAATGCCATCTTCTTTAGCCGGGCATCATATCGTGAATCATGCAATGCCATCTGTTTAACCGGTCATCGTATATGTGAATTGTATCATGCCATATTTTTCCATAATGTATTCCATTTGTCAACAATGTTTATACATTCATCTACTCTTCTGTGCATCAGCCATTTGAGTCGGTCATGGGAAAATCGGGTGAAAACAAGGTCTTCTGAGCGATCGATGCTACTGTCGATGCAGATTTCTTGCTGATTCTGAATAGCTTCTCGGAGGAGGATTGAGAGAGAGATGACGGTCGTATTCCACCCCGAGGTGCATGCTCTAACTTTGCTGGGTTATATTGCTCATATCATGCATATGGTGTCTTGCATTTCCATGCCATCTGCTTAGATTAGACATGCTTTGTGTGAATGCCTCATGTTTGCTTTCTATATCGATATGTGAATTATGCAATGCCATGTTTTTCAATGAGTTATCATATATGTGAATTATGCACCGCCATGGAGCCGGGCATTATATGTGTGAATTATCTCATGCCATCTTTTTTTTCATTCGTATTCCATTTGTCGACAATCTGTGTATATTGAACTACTCTTCATGTGTATCAGCCATTTGAGCAGTTATGGAAAAATCAGAGTGAAAACAAGGTCTTGAGCGAGCAATGGTACTTGTTGAAGCATATATCTCGATGGTTCTGAGGAGCTCCTCGGAGGAGGATTGAGAGGCAGATGACCAGTCCTATATCCCACCTGAGGTGTATGCTCTAAGTTGCAATGTTTATATTTCTCATATGATGCATATGGTGTGTTGCATTGCTTAGTTTATACATCATATGCACAATATTGAATTCTATCTGCTTAGTTCAGAGATCATACATGCGAGTGCCAGCTGCTTAGTATATGAATCAATTATGTCAATTATATCATTCATCATGTATACTTAGACAACATGTATGTGAATTATTTCATCCCAACCTATTTTAGAAAGACATCATATAGTTTTGTCATGTCATCATGTTTAGGTACTCATCGTATGTTGAATTATGCCATTCTATCCTGTTAAGTTATCCATCATATATCTGAAACTGTGTCATGCTATCATGTTTAGTTAGGCATCATATATGTGAAATTGTGTCATCTTTGTCTGTTGGGTTAGACAACATATATGTGAATTACCACATCATCTATCATACAATGTTTATACGTTCAATTTCTTTTCTTGTTTATCACCATTTGAATTGGAGGGGTGATGGCGGTATCTAAGGGAGCAAAACACGTTCTTCACAAAAGACAGTGCTACCCGTCGATGCAGATAGAACCATGGTTGTCTTGGCCCTAAACTAGCCCCACCACACATAATCGAGACTCTTCAGTTGCACACTTACACCGTTGGGCGGAGAACCAGCTACAACCCATCTAACGCAACCCCAGTGGATAGTAACCCACTTATAGTTGACAAAGCACCATGTCCACCACAGTACCCCACACAAGCAGTTTGTAAAGCTACTGCGGTGCCCAAAGCACGAAGACCACCACAGCTAACCCAAACTCCACGTTTAAAGCGGAAAAGAGCAAGCTGTTCTCGGGTCGATTCGTAGCTATGGTCCATACTCCTTTCTTTGTTGCATCCTTGTATTTACTCATACCAACTACTTTCAAATTTGAAGGATCCAGCCCTGAAACTCCAATGGCGCATAGCAGGTATGTTTTAAACCTATTTCTTTAAGCTGGATTGCTGTTCTAACTTCTTGCTCTATATCGATTTCAGTTTAAGTTGTATAAGCAGTTATGTTCTCATGTGATTGTAACATCCCAAATTTTCAATTTGGAATGTTATACATTAGGTCATCATGCATATCATATTTTTCTCGCATTTTTCCGATCCTAGAAAATTTCACGCAACTCAAGGACCCTCGGAGAGAGTTGGAAGTTTCATTATTTTCATATTTGGGATTTCTCAAATTTTGAAAATAGGATCATTTAGTTTATTTAAATTATCTTCATAAAGTTTTCTTATAAAAATTTTAAGAGAGGGAATAATATGACTTTCCCAACATTTAGGAAAAACGAAGGTATTATAAATAAATCAAATTTGGCTTTTGGAAGATTTATTTTGCTTAGGCAAAAATGAGCATTTTAAAAATATATGCATGTTTGCCGTTTTTAAAGTTCATTTTGTTCGACTCATTTTTAGGAGTCGGGGAAAATTATTTTTATTAAAATCGGAGTTCGTTTGGTATTTTTTTAACTCGTTTGGTTTTGATTTAAAAAAATCGCTTACAGGCCAAGGCCCGGCCCAGCCAGCGCCTTGCCCACCCACCTCTCTCTCCTCGCGCCCGACGCCATGTGAGCCCGCCGCCGCCGCCGCCCGCCGCCGCTCGTGTCGGGTCCGGACACGAGGTCGCCCGCCCCCAGCCCTTCCCAAGCCGGCCAACCCCCCCCCTCTTAAATACCGCCGCCCCCCCCTCTCTCTCATCCCGCCGCCCGCCTCCAAGCCGAGCCCCCCGCCGCCAAGGGCGCCGCCGCGCCGCCGTTCCCGCTTGTAAGCGCGCGGAACCCGCCGCCCTCGCCGCCCCTTCCGACCCTTGACCCCATGCCGGAGCCCGCCGAGCCCCGCGGTGAAGCCGGAGGTAGCCGACCTCGCCGCCCGCCCGATCCGGTTTTCCCTATAAAACCGATCGGTTTTTGTGATGTTGGTTTTTAAAAAAACCCTAGATGGTTTTATTTTATTGGTTTTCTTAATTATGAGCGTTCACCGAACCGTTCGTTTCAATGAATGTGTTCGTTGGATTAGTTACATTAATGAGCGTCCGTTATTTAAACCGTTAAATCGTTTTCTTTTAATCGGATTTAATCCGTTATTTTTACGATTCGATTTCGATCCGATTTTCAAATCTGTTTATTTTCTCGCTCGTTTATCGGAATCAGGTGATTCAAGCGCTGGAGTTTAGTTCTGAAACCGCCGTTCGACTAACCTACTTACACAGAGTTTTGTTACTGTAAAATTTTGACCTAGTTTCAGATTGCTAAAGCGAGTCGTTCTCTCTCGAGTTTCGACTTTCGATGCTTTATTTGATTCGATTCTTTTTGCAACAGGGTTCTTAAGTTGAACTCTCTGGTTAGATATTTTATTCGAGATTTCCCGTGCATTAGATAAGTACTTATTGTATGCTTGTTGTTTGTCTGCGTTAGATCACCGGTCGCCGCTTGTTACTTGAATCTCTAGGTCTCGCGGATCATCGGCAAGGCAAGTAACACTTGATCATACCTTTTCTACTACCAGTTTTATTGCATTAGATCAAACCCTCAAACACTTGCATGTTTAGGATCAAATTAAATTGTGGGTTTGGGAAGTAGATTGAGGTAGTACCTATTACTGTTTTACTTATGAAACCTTGGGAGTTACTTCTCGTTTGCTTATTGTGCCATGCTATGCTAGTAGGCGTGGATTGGGTGAGTGAATATCCATGACAGATGTGAGATTGTTAATTAATGGTTTATCTAAGGTGGCAACCTAAACACACATCTGGGTGGATTGAGGCACTGGTTTCTATCGAGGACTTACTGTATTTCTTGGACCGCCACCGGGCTCTAAGGGATCATAAGATTATTCAAGCTGGAAACTTCCGTGTGCAGCCACAAGCCAATTATGGGCTCTGGCGTAGTTGACTAAGTTGTGCGAACTCTTACGGGTAGGCTAGCTGATGTAGGGATGTAGGTTGGTACGGTCTACCCACATGTAAGGTGCTAAGCGCTTACGAAGACTATGTCTCGGTCATCCGTTTCTCAAACACCATGTAGTCACGGGAACCAAGCGGAGGCGATCGAGTCTTGTGGGGAAAAGTCGCAAACCTCTGCGAGTGTATAAACTAATCATGATTAGCCGTGTCCCCGGTTATGGGCGTCTTGAGTATCTAGTTCTTGAATATCATGTGAATCTCAACATGTTACTTCTAAATAAAAGTTATTGGGTTTTGATGAGTACTTTTTAATTGGGATTGAGAATCTTGTCAACCATTCTCAATGTTTAACAACCACCATGATAGTTAAATAAAGTTATTCCTTTGATGTAGGGAAAAATCAGCTTTATGCAAATGTAACGTGAGAGCCTTACCACCAGCCAAATATGCATGTAGTATAGGCTTATTCCTTCATTGCTCTTATGTGTTACATTGCGGCATATTCCATGTCTTGACCCGTTTTGGGCTGCAACTTTCACGTTGCAGACTTTTGAACGACAGTAAGGTGTTAGGTCGTGGTTCTATACTCGATGATGCCGTTGGAGTTGATGGACTCGCTTATCTTCCAAGCCTTCATTGTTATCATTAGATGGCCTTAAGCCATATTATTGTAATAAGTTCCCTTGTGGACAACGATGTAATAAGTGTGTGATTGCTACTCTGCTATAAATCCTTGAAATCTTGTGTGGTGTCGGCATTCTTGATCCGGGGATGACCCGAGCACGAGACTTGATCCATTCGGTGCTGGTCGCTCTGAGAGAATGGTATCGAGCACACGTTGTTGTAGAGACCCGACCACTAAGTTAAAGCCATAGATCACTACTCTCTTCTCATTTTCTAACTCCTCATCTTTTCTACTCTTTAGGATGACGGACGCGAAGATCAAGTACACCCAACGGATGAAGGCACCCTTTTGGATTTCACTTGAAGGAAGTCACCAAGTACTGAACATTGGACTACCAAGCTTCACGGGACTTTCAACGCCACTCTGCTGAAGAGGGCTGGAAGATTCAAGCTCGCGTTCGGGAAGGACATTCGCCCCAATCACCAAGCCTATAGATAGTGTTTTAGTGCACCAACTTGGAGTGCAGGAAAGAGCATGGCAGCTCACATCACCATGGGACGCATTGGAGAAGTTTATCAAGAAGACCTCAAGGACACTATCTACCAGATTTGCGGACGCCGAGATGACAAGCTGGGGACGTCGTCGGCACCAAGAAGGATAGATCCATTGCAGCTTTCATCCAGGAGTTAAATCAGCACATTCGGCGCCTTGGAGAACCAAATGTGCAATGATATGTTGGAGTTGCGAATACAAAGGAAGGATCATCGAGTGGAAGGAGAACTAAAGACTACGCATAAGGACTACATGGGCGAGATCGTAGCTCGGCAAGACACAATAACGATCTTAAGTGCGAGATCGAAGAACTCAAGAAGAAGTTGGCGCTCGGGAATGAAGACCGGTATGTCAATTACCCAGCGACTACATCAACATCGGCGACACCGATTCGGATCCAAGTGAACCCGACTTTGAAGGCGAAGTGGAGCGGACATCATGGAGTCTTCCACGGTTCAAATTAGTAGAAGTCCCCACATAATTAGTAGTATTTCCTCCATGTAAACATTATAGTACCGCACTTTTGCGATAGTTAGATCGATGTAAGCCCTTGTTTGATTGAATGAAGTGATTTTGTGTGCACTTGCTCATGTGCATTTGGGTAGTGATTCCCCTTAGACCTCATTCTATTCTACATTTCTCTTCTTTTCTAAACCCATCAGATGCCTCCGAGACGCGACCCGGATTCGATTTCCGCCGAAATCACCCAATTGATCCAGCGGCGAATACCACGATTCAAACATTGGTGCGAGAACCGGAACAACAACAACAACAACAACAACAATAACCACCACCACCACCACTGCGGATCATCGACTCGTTTCCTTAGATGAATCCGCGGTGTATTCGATAGCACCGAGCCGATTGTAGCAGATGGTGGCTCCGCAAGATAGGAAGGAGTTGACCACTGCGGGATGCACGGATGGTGAAAGAGTGAAGTTTGCAGCACATCAGCTTGAAGGACCCGCAGCAGCATGGTGGGAGAATTTCACAGCCACTTACCCGGTGAACAACATCACATGGGATCAATTTCAGCAAGCTTTCGCTTGCCCATGTTTGGCGGGAGCCATGGCCATGAAGAAGCGTGAGTTTCGCAACTTCGCCAAGGAGGAAGGGCTGTTGGCGATCGTGGATGACTTTAGTAAATTAGCACGTTATGCCCCGGATAGCGTTACTCTTGATGCAGCTAAGCAGGAGAAGTTTTAGAAGGACTGAATGATGAGTTCACATGCCGTTGATGGTAGCAGTTTCAACAACTACCGGGAGTTGGTAGACCGAGCCCTCATGATTGAAGGAAAGCGGCGACAAATTGAGAACTGCAAGCGGAAGTATGGACAAGGAAGTATAACTCGGGCTCGTGAAACCTCGTTATACCCCTAAATCAGAATTCAGTTTCACATACCCATGGAGGAGGAAATTCGCATAACCATAATGGCGCCAAGAATGGGAGCGGGAATGGAGGAAGCAACGGCGAGTCGCACCAACCCGTCAACACCATCCAAGGTAGACTTGAGTCACATTACTTGCTTTAAGTGCCGCAAGGCTGGGCACTATGCAAATGGTGTCGAGAAGGCCAAAATGGAAATGGCAATGGAAGCTCGGAAAGAAGCCCAACCCTTTCAACAGGGGACGGGTGAACCACATTGATGTGGAGGAGGTTGAAGATCAGCCCGATCACGATGTCGGTAAGTTTTTGGTTAAGTCATTTCTGCAGTTGTTCTTTTCGATCTTGGTGCATCGCATTCATACATATCAAGGGATTTGTGGATAAGTACAAGTTACCGACCCAAGCCCTTAGGTCACCCATGCTAGTAACCTCACCGGAGCGAGTACATGGCTAGTAAATGGTGTGATCGACCGCCACTAAGATTGGACACTATGTCTTCCCCTCGGACCTAATAGTTACGGAATCCCAAGGATTGGATGTGATATTAGGAATGGATTGGTTATCAAAGTATGGAGGAAACATAGATTGTACCACAAGGTCAATTTGCTCACCACACGGAAGGAAGAAGGATTAAGTATGTATCACGGCACGAGCCGAGGAGAGCACAAGTTAATAGCTTATCGGGGGTGCGGGAAGAAGTACCGATGGTGAAGGATTATCTGATGTATTTCGGAAGAATTGCGGGAATGCCACGGATAGAGACATTGAGTTTTGATCGAGTGTTGCCGGAACAGGCCCGATATCGAAGCGACCGTACATGATGCCCATAAAGGTTTGGCGGAAATCAAGAAGCAGATTAAGGAACTATTGGATAAAGGTTTTATTTGCCCAAGTTCTTCACCTTGGGGATCACCCGTTTGTTAGTAGAGAAGAAGGATGGATCTTTGAGAATGGTTGTTGATTATCGTGGATTGAATGAAGTAACAATCAAGAACAAGTACCCACTACCTATGATAAATGATCTGTTTGATCGCTTGCAAGGAGCCAAAGTGTTTTCCAAGATCGACTTGCGATCGAGGGTACCATCGATTGAAGATTAGGGAGCAAGACATACCCAAGACAGCCTTTACCACGAGATATGGACTGTATGAGTATACCGTTATGTCATTTGGATGACTAACGCTTGACCTATTTCATGAACACGATGAACAAAGTGTTTATGGAGTTTTTGGATAAATTAAATCGTGATGTTCATTGATGATATTTTGATTTTCTCGAAGAATGAAGAGGAACACAAGGAACATTGGCGATTGGTTTTGGGCGAGGAACACGGTTGTATGCCAAGTTCAGCAAATGTGAGTTTTGGCTAAAGGAAGTTGGATTTCTCGGACATGTTATATCCGGAGAAGGGATAGCAGATTGACCCACAAAGTTGAGACCGTAACCAAATGGGAAGCACCAGCGACAGTTGGAGAGATTGAGTTTCCTTGGACTCGCAGGATACTACGAAGATTCATTGAAATTTCTCAAGGATTGCAAAGCCTATGACTGAATTGTTGAAAAAGGAAAACAAATTCATATGGGTGAGGGCTGTGAGGCTAGTTTTCAGGAGTTGAAGAAAAGATTGGTTACCTCACCAGTTTGATATTGCGGATCGGACTAAGGATTATGAGGTGTATTGCGGCGCTTCACGTCGAGGACTTGGAGCCGTGCTTATGCAGGAAGGAAGAGTTGTTTCGTATGCTTCACGACAACTTAAGCCCCATGAGTTGAATTATGCCACTCATGATTTGGAGTTAGCAACCGTTGTGCATGCCTTGAAGGCGTGGAGACATTTTCTCATTGGAAATCATTGTGAAGTATATCACGGATCACAAGAGTTTGAAGTACATCTTCACACGAAGAATTGAATCTCGGACAAAGGAGATGGTTAGAACTTATCAAGGATTATGATATGAGATTGCATTATCACCGGAAAGGCTAATGTCGTGGTGAGCGCATTGAGCCGTAAGAGCCACGTCAATACCCTAATGATGGGAGGAATACCCAATGAGTTAGCGAGGACCTTGAGAGCTATGTTTGGAAATAGTTCGAGAGGCTATGTAGCAGCATTGGAGATTCGATCGACACTAATGGACAAAATTAGAGAAGCCCAAAAGGCGAGATAAGGAAGTTGCCTCCATAAAGGAGAAAATGGGCAAAGGAAAAGCTAAAGGATTTCGTGAGGATGAGCACGATACCCTATGGTTTGAAGACCGTGTTTATGTGCCCAATGACCCGGAGATCGAAGTTGATTTTGCAAGAAGCCCATGATTCACCCTATTTGATTCACCGAAATACCAAGATGTATTTGGATTTGAAGAATATTTTACGGTGGACGGAATGAAGAAGGATATTGCGGAGTATGTAGCAATTTGCGGCGTATGTCGAAAGTAAAGCGAGCATCGAAGCCAGCAGGATTATTACAACCGTTGCGATACCGAATGGAAGTGGGATAAACTAGGCATTGATTTCATCACAGGTTTGCCAAAGACTCGTTCGAGGATATGACTCGATTTGGGTCATAGTCGACCGTTTGACCAAGGTAGCTCATTTCATTCGATCAAGACTACCTATAGCAGTGCTAAGTTGGCAAAGATATACATGACCAGAATTGTGTGCTTACGGAGTTCAAGGAGCATCGTATCAGACGGAGGAACCCGGTTTACCTCGAAATTTTGGAACCGGTTACACGAAACATTGGGAACAGACTAGAATTGATCTGACTTTCCACCCACAGACCGATGGGCAGACCGAGAGAGTCAATCAGATTTTGGAGGACATCTTTGAGAGCTTGTGCACTAGATTATGGATCTAGTTGGGATGATAATTTGCCATATGCAGAATTTTCCTACAACAATAGTTACCAAACCAGCTTAAAGATGGCACCTTCGAGGCTCTGTATGGAAGAAGGTGCAGGACACCGTTGTCATGGGATGGCGGAGATCGTCGGTTGTTTGGACCAGATTTGATTAAGGAGTGCGAGCGAGAAAGTTAAGTTAATTGAGAGCAGGCTCAAGGTAGCCCGTTCGAACAGAAGAGCTATGCGATTCAAAGCGCCAGCGATTGAGTATGAGGTTGGAGCAGTATATCTTAAGTATCCCGCTTGAGGAGTTAAGCGTTTTGGAGTTAAAGGAAGTTAGCACCCGTTTAGTTGGACCATATAAGATTTTGCAGCGCATGAGAAGTTGCGTATAAGTTGGAATTGCGGAAGGACTGTCGAGGAGTTCATGGCGTATTCCATGTTTCTCGATTGAAGAAATGTCACCCGAGATAGCGAGAGGTACCGTTAAGAATCTGAGTACCACTGGAAGCAATTGATTGAAGGATGACTTGACATATGAGGAAAAACGGTTAAGATTCTCGATTATGCCAGCGAGTTACCCGACAAGGTTATCAAGTTTTCAAAGTGCGGTGGAGCCACCACACCGAGGATGAAGCCACACAGGAAAGAGAGGAAGTTTTGCTCAGGACCACCCTCACCTATTTTCTAGCCAACCCGAATCTCGAGGCGAGATTCATCTTAAGGGGTAGGTTTGTAACATCCCAAATTTTCAATTTGGAATGTTATACATTAGGTCATCATGCATATCAAATTTTTCTCGCATTTTCCGATCCTAGAAAATTTCACGCAACTCAAGGACCCTCGGAGAGAGTTGGAAGTTTCATTATTTTCATATTTGGGATTTCTCAAATTTTGAAAATAGGATCATTTAGTTTATTTAAATTATCTTCATAAAGTTTTTCTTATAAAAATTTTAGAGAGGGAATAATATGACTTTCCCAACATTTAGGAAAAAGCGAAGGTATTATAAATAAATCAAATTTGGCTTTTGGAAGATTTATTTTGCTTAGGCAAAAATGAGCATTTAAAAATATATGCATGTTTGCCGTTTTAAAGTTCATTTTGTTAGACTCATTTTAGGAGTCGGGAAAATTATTTTATTAAAATCGGAGTTCGTTTGGTATTTTTTTAACTCGTTTGGTTTGATTTTTTTAAAAAAATCGCCCCCAGGGCCAAGGCCAACCGGCCCAGCCAGCAGCCCGGCCCACCTCCTCTCTCTCCCTCGCAGACGCCACTTGTGAGCCCGCCGCCCGCCGCCACGCCGCCGCCGCTCGTGTCCGGGTCGGACACGAGGTCGCCGCCGCCCAGCCCCTTTCCCAAGCGGCCAACCCCCTCTCTTAAATACGCCGCCCCCCCCCTCTCTCTCATCCGCCGCCCGCCTCCAAGCCGAGCCCTTGCCCGCCAAGGACGCCGCCGCGCCGCCGTTCCCCGCCGAGCGCGGAACCCCCGCCCTCGCCGCCCCTTCCGACCCCCGACCCGCCCACCGAGCCCGCGAGCCCCACGGCGAAGCCCGAGGTAGCCGACCTCGCCGCCCGCCCGATCCGGTTTCCCTATAAAACCGATCCGGTTTTTGATGTTGGTTTTTTAAAAAAAACCTAGATGGTTTTATTTTATTGGTTTTCTTAATTATGACGTTCACCGAACCGTTCGTTTCAATGAATGTGTTCGTTGGATTAGTTACATTATGAGCGTCCGTTATTTAAACCGTTAAATCGTTTTCTTTTAATCGGATTTAATCCGTTATTTTTACGATTCGATTTAGATCCGATTTTCAAATCTGTTTATTTTCTCGCTCGTTTATCGGAATCGGTGATTCAAGCGCTGGAGTTTAGATTCTGAAACCGCCGTTCGACTAACCTACTTACACAGAGTTTTGTTACTGTAAAATTTTGACCTAGTTTCAGATTGCTAAACCGAGTCGTTCTCTCTCGAGTTTAGACTTTCGATGCTTTATTTGATTCGATTCTTTTTGCAACCAGGGTTCTTAAGTTGAACTCTCTGGTTAGATCTTTTATTCGAGATTTCCCGTGCATTAGATAAGTACTTATTGTATGCTTGTTGTTTGTCTGTATTAGATCACCGGTCGCCGCTTGTTACTTGAATCTCTAGGTCTCGCGGATCATCGGCAAGGCAAGTAACACTTGATCATACCTTTTCTACTACCGGTTTTATTGCATTAGATCAAACCCTCAAACACTTGCATGTTTAGGATCAAATTAAATTGTGGGTTTGGGAAGTAGATTGAGGTAGTACCTATTACTGTTTACTTATGAAACCTTGGGAGTTACTTCTCGTTTGCTTATTGTGCCATGCTATGCTAGTAGGCGTGGATTGGGTGAGTGAATATCCATGACAGATGTGAGATTGTTAATTAATGGTTTATCTATGGTGGCAACCTAAACACACATCTGGGTGGATTGAGGCACTGGTTTCTATCGAGGACTTACTGTATTTCTTGGACCGCCACCCGGGCTCTAAGGGATCATAAGATTATTCAAGCTGGAAACTTCCGTGTGCAGCCACAAGCCAATTATGGGCTCTGGCGTAGTTGACTAAGTTGTGCGAACTCTTACGGGTAGGCTAGCTGATGTAGGGGATGTAGGTTAGTACGGTCTACCCACATGTAAGGTGCTAAGCGCCACGAAGACTATGTCTCGGTCATCCGTTTCTCAAACACCATGTAGTCACGGGAACCAAGCGGAGGCGATCGAGTCTTGTGGGGAAAAGTCGCAAACCTCTGCGAGTGTATAAACTAATCATGATTAGCCGTGTCCCCGGTTATGGACATCTTGAGTATCTAGTTCTTGAATATCATGTGAATCTCAACATGTTACTTCTAAATAAAAGTTATTGGGTTTTGATGAGTACTTTTTAATTGGGATTGAGAATCTTGTCAACCATTCTCAATGTTTAACAACCACCATGATAGTTAAATAAAGTTATTCCTTTGATGTAGGGAAAAATCAGCTTTATGCAAATGTAACAGTAGAGCCTTACCACCAGCCAAATATGCATGTAGTATAGGCTTATTCCTTCATTGCTCTTATGTGTTACATTGCGGCATATTCCATGTCTTTGACCCGTTTTGGGCTGCAACTTTCACGTTGCGAGACTTTTAGAACGACAGTAAGGTGTTAGGTCGTGGTTCTATACTCGGTGATGCCGTTGGAGTTGATGGACTCGCTTATCTTCCAAGCCTTCGCTGTTATCATTAGATGGCCTTAAGCCATATTATTGTAATAAGTTCCCTTGTGGACACGATGTAATAAGTGTGTGATTTGCTACTCTGCTATAAATCCTTGAAGTACTATGTGGTGTCGGCATTCTTGATCCGGGGATGACAACGAGCACGAGACTTGATCCATTTCGGTGCAGTCGCTTCTGATGATGCACATTACAAGTCTTTGCCAATCTTTGTGTAGTTTCTCACATTTATATACATCTATCTTGTTGTGTCTTAAAAATATATGAGTTGAGCTGTGTCTCTATCTTGGTTAGGGAACATAAACTAGAATGATATGGACAATCTGGTGACCATAGTACATAGATATATGTTTGTTTCATCTTTGTTATCCTGTCCACCTTACTCTTGAACGGTTTACCAAAATGAGTTTGGTATACTACAAGCTAAACTTGTGATGTATGCCTTGTTTCTCTTGTAGTATGCAAATAGAATATTGGAGAAGAGCACCCCACTATGCAATGGTAGAGAAAGTAATGAGATAAGGTTCAAGATAGTGAGACAACCTGTTGGTCTCAAGAAAGGTGATAAAAGCGATCTTGTAGGCGGTGAGAAAACCCCATAGTCTGTGTTGATGTAGTGTTAGATTCTTGGCGATATGGCCGGCACAAGCTCTTGAACTTCGCTGCTGAATCACTTCGCTTCTTGATCTCAGCTACAAGCTGAAAGGCATCGATCGGTATGCTCTGACAAGAAGCCGAAGGACCGAGAAGTCTGCGAGAATTCAGATCGTACTTTCTTGTGCAATGATTTGGAGGATTTAAGCGCCAAACAAGAGAAAGTTAATAAGCTTGCTAAGCATCTTGCCGGCATTATGGGTACCAGGATATTGTTTCTTGAACTCTTACGAAGTGGTTTGATTCGGACTTGTTTTTCTTGCGGCGTTTATATGTTGTTGTGTTCCCTATATTTGCCTTTGGTGGTGAACTTTGATGCCAGTGGATGTAATATGTGTAATAGCCGTGATAGCCTAGAATAAGTTGCTTGCTTATTTATTTCCTTGTTGTCTTGTTTATTTGTTTGCTTGTAGTCGGTGCAGTTCTTTTTCGCGGTTTGCTAGTGGTTGCAATAACCTACTTTTTAAAACTAGGCCACAATAACCATGGGCTAATATTCTTTGTAGTGACGGTGGGCCTCCTACGGGTAGTAAAGCGATGGGCCTTCTACGGGCGTGAAAGCGATAGGCCTTCTACGGGCCGTAGAAACATTGGGCCTTCTGGTAGTAGAAAAATGGGCCTTCTGGGTTGTATCATCAATGGGCCTTATCGGGCCGTATGGTCGATTAGCGAACATGGGCCAATAACGAGCCGCATTATGGCCATAAGCGGGCTAGAGTTGGAATCGTCCATACATGGGCCCGACCATAACGGGCCATCATTAATAGGCCGTATTTCATGGCGCTATGAAAAGCGACCCAGCGTGTTAACGGACCACAAGCGGGCATTGTAACCACGGGCTGAATTTGGCCCATAAGCGAAAATAGCGATGTGGTCGTAAGTAAGCGAATCTTTGAAAATGATAGTAATGGGCGTTAATAGGCCAAGAGTTACATAGGGCCTCATATGGGCGAAAGGCGTCATGGGCCATACATGGGCGAAGTAACAATTTGGAATCATATTGGGTGGCCGGATCACGCTCTTGGGCCTAATTCGGATAGGGTGTAGCGGGCCTTGGGTTAGCGGGCTGTAAATGGGCTATATCGCGAGCAGTACATTAACGAGGCTTTACATGGGCGGCCCACCACCTTTTGACCAAGTCAAGCGGGCGGCCTTTTCATAGGAATGGGCCTCTGTTGGGCGTGCCATGTGTCGATGTATCATAGGCGTATACATCCAATGAGCGGATGACATCTGTCCCAGCGGTGAGCCGACCGTGTTTCCTCCAGCCAATGATGATTTTACGTGGAAAATCCCCATTGGTCGGGGCTGTTAACGGGTTATCGGATCAAAACCCGACCCGATAGCTTAACGGTGTTCGTTATGGTGGATGCCGCGTGTCGGTCACCCTTGGCGAAAGCACTTCTATGGCGCGCAATTTATCGTCATGGAAGTGGACACTAACGTGATGATAATTTTGGTAATGTCATGGAACACTTCTCGACGGCCACTGGTATGACTATCTTGATTACGTCATAAATTTGTCATGGATGTACATGCATGACAAAAACGCGACCTACTGTGACAAACACGTATCATCACGGAAGTGTATTTTTTTTTGTAGTGATGGTGAAGTACTTAGCCATTGCCGCGTCACTGACCTCCAACAGCTCCATGGCCATCTCATAACTTTCGATCCACGCCCCGGGCTGTAAGTGGGCCGTATAATTTGGCACCTTTCGGGGTCCCTTGAAGTCCTTGGGCAGACACACATTACGCAAAGCCGACACCAAACAAGGAACACCACCGGTTCTGGTGGCCACTCCTGCCTCAACAGAAGTCATCGGATAATCCGGGAAGGCTTGATGAGCCGCCAGTTGAGTCGCCCGCTCGTCCTCTTGACGTATCCTGTCCTGCACCGGGTTATAACAGCCGGGCTGGTTATGGCACTGGGCGTTGCTTGACAAGGCCTCCGAATCCATATGTCTGCTGTAACTTGGGCTCCGGCTTGGGCGGGGAGTCAAATGAATCCTATCTCGACTATAGGAATAAGCCTCCTGCTGAGCCAGAGCCGTCTGGACGAGTTCTCCGATCCTTCGCATCTCCACCGCTGTCGGATCATCGTCGTCCACCGGAAGAGCCGCCAAACATGCTGATGTTGCGATCAGGTTCTCCATGGGGTTAGAAAAGTGACCCGGTGGTGTTTGTACGTAACGGGGCGGGGCCATATTCACATGAGGAGGTGCCATCACCCGAGGCTGAGCCGGTGCCCCTGCTCTGGATGTTACGAATTGATTTGCCTCTGGCGGGTTACTAGGGCCGGCTCCGAGAGTGGAGAAGAGGTTCCAAGGATCATAAACCGGAGGCAAACGGGATTGAGTTTTCTGGTGTCTCCTCCTCATCACCTCGTTAGATGCGTTCAGGCTCATCCTAAGCTGGAAAGCCTCTGACTGGAGCTGTTGGGCCCGTGCATCCAAAGCCGCATGCTCTACGGCCAATCTGGTGTCCTCAGCCGCTAGGGCCTCCTTGGCTCGGGCTATCTCCTCACGTACCTGTGCCACCTCTGCATCGTGCTCATCTTGACTCGCAGGAATAACTGTGGCGGTTAACAGGACCGTCAATTTGTCCATGAGATCAATCGGCTTTGAGCCGGGCGCACAAGGCCTCTGCCCGGCCCTCTGACCGGACGTTATTGATGCCGCAGCCGTAGAGTTTTGGCCGGGTTGAGTGCCAGCCATGAAGATCCCTACTCTGCTTGGCGGCTCAAAGGGGTCCGGAATACTGCTGCCATCGGAACAGCCCCCAAGCCCGCCGTCTTGTAATTGGTACAACGAATCCGTCTCGCCAGTTGATGATTCACCGTCAGAATAGACAGTCGTCTCACCGCCGTCTGCGGATCCTTCAGAAAGTCCTCCTTCGTGGACGCAACCCACGAAGGCACGCTTCATGGCAGGTTGAGCTCGGGCGGGTCTCGCACGCTGAGCCGTCTCAATGATGTCGGTGCAGTTGTCCAACTCAGGGCCCGGCTCACCAATCCGACCAATGAAGACGTGGATTCCGCCGAAGGGGACCCGGTACCCGTACTCAATTGAGCGGGCATTGGGGCCCCAGCCTTCATTGTCGATGTAGATCTTGCCGCGACGACTCTTGGTCATTTGGCCCACAGCGTATCCCTTGAGCCCTTCAAAGTTGCCCTTCAAGAATTCAAATCCACCGTGCCCTGGCCCAACGGTGGGCGCCAACTGTCGTGGAATTGTCACGGCAGATGTCCTCGTGAAAGGACTTAGTCGTGGAGCCATCGCAACTAGGAAGCTTGAAGGGGTTAAAGCAGGACAAAGGACACGGGAGTTTATACTAGTTCGGCCCCTTACGATGAAGGTAAAAGCCTACGTCTAGTTGTGATGGAATTGCTGGGGTTTCAATCACCAGGGAGCAAATCTGCTATGCCCGGCTCTCAATGTGATGTTACCTGCCCTAAGCCGCCGGTGGGTCGTCCCCTTATATACACGGGTTGACGCCCTACGGCCCACAGAGTCCCGGCCGGCTCATAAACAATGTCCGGCTCGGTGACTAGTTAACATTGCCTTACAATACAAGTTATGCCATTATGGCAGTTTACTACTATGGGCTTTAAGTCGCCTCTAAGCTTTAGGCCCTTTATTGAACCGCCATCTTCAAGCCTGATATTTGGGATTCATCTGGTGAATCCTCTTGGCGTAACCGGCCCCTCCTGGGCGGTTTACACAAATAGTTATATCCCCAACAACCACAGTTTCAGGAATGGCTATATTTGGTTGTTTATAGTGAGTAGATGCCTTGTTTATCTATATTTGGTTGTTAGGTGGTTGGAGTGAGCATTTTTTCATCTATCGAGCAGATGCCTTGTTTATATGTATTTGGTTCTTAGTTTGGTTGAAGTGAGCATTCATCCAGTTATCAAGCAGATGCCTTGTTTATCTGTATTTGGTTGTTAGGTTGCTTTTTTTAGCATTTGTCCGGTTATCAAGCAGATGCCTTGTTTATCTGTATTTGGTTGTTAGGTTGCTTTTTTTTAGCATTTGTCCAGTTATCAAGCAGATGCCTTGTTTATCTTTATCTGCTTGTTAGGTTGGTTGCAGTGAGCATTTGTCCAGTTTTCAAGCATATGCCCTATTTAGCTGTATTTGCTTGTTAGGTTGGTTGCAGTGAGACTTTGTCCAGTTTTCAATGGCTATATTTGGTTTTCATACTAGTCATTTATTCCTTGTTTATTTCAGTCATTCACAATGTGTTGTTCATTATGTGCAAGTCAGAACTGTGCCGCTCGACTACATCAATACCAGTTTGAATGGATATATTTGGTTCCCGTTATTCCTGGTGTAGTTAACACATGCCCTTTATTTCAGTTTTACACATTTATCCAGTGTGATGTTTAAGCATTACCTGCGTTCTATTCATTTTCAACAATACCAGTTTGAATTTCATTATTTGATGGATGTTAAGCTTGCTGTCGGTAACATTGCCTTCCATTTTATATCTGCTTTAACAGCATGCTGAAATCAACACATTCAAGCTATCATTTGGAGATGATGTTGTTTACCTTTGCTATATTTGTTTGACGTTAAGGTTGTTGCACTTATCATGCCTTTCCACTACTTATGCAGGACAACAACGGGGGTGGCCACCATTTTCCGTCGAGGTTAGCTTCATCCTAAACATACTCCCCGTCGTTCCATAATGTAGTGCATATAGATCCAGGCCTGGACACTTGTTAGCTTCCAATATTGACTTGTTGCTTGTAGGTACGTATGCCCTTGGCAAGGATCCACGCATCGACCCTTTTTGCGTATGGGACAATGAGATATTCATTAACAAGCATCAAGTGAGGAAACTGATAAGGATTATTAGCAAAAAGATACGAATAGTGGCAAGCAAATTATTTGTTTATGCTCTATCCAACACAACAGTGAGCTGTAGGATGGTAACTACAAGCTCTGCAGCCTTCTCTTTTGCTACCCATAATGAGTTGTTAGACAATAATGTCTGAATCTTTTTCGTTCCCAGTGGTTTCCGAAGCAGTTCACTCAAGATTACCTCGCAAAGTACATGATTGGTGGACATGCAATGAAGGTTAAAGTATTTCATCCAGACTACAATGAGCATCGAGAAGTCGTAATGAAGACAGTGAAGGATGGACAGGCAGCAATCACAAGGGGTTGGCCTAGAGTCGTGCACGCATTACGCATGGAGGAGGGCACAATATGGGCATTCCGCATCACCTTCTCCAGCAACCAGAATATCTTTAGCCTCTTTCTTTACAGTCTTTTGTTCAACTGTGGTTCATCATTCTTTACTTGGTGCATCTGTAGTTCTTCAGTATATGTACATGTGCATCAAATTATGCATTCGTGGTTGAACCTATATTTGTAATAAACATGGTTGGATATGAAATAAGTGATTGCCTACTTTCAAATTCAAAACATGTGATTTTTAAATTAGGGATTACACTGCACACGGTTTGCGAAAGTGAAACGTCTGTGATAGATGTGGAGATCAGAAACGTTTATAGGATCCACTACATGTGCGATCAATCTCCACTTCACACACGACATCCTCTTGAAAACTGTTTGCGTTAGGCCACCTTGCGCAAACGTTTACCACATAAAAACTGTGTGTGATGGACAGGCTTTGCCACACAGTTTCTTCTACGCACCGTGTGTGATGCATTCAATAACTCAAACGATAAAATTGTTAATATCATGTGCAATGGCAACGCTATCACAAACGATTTAACGGGAAAAATTGTGTGTGATGCACCTGTGAACGGAAACGCTTTCCTTGGAGCGACTGTGTGGGATGTACATACAAACGGAAACATTTAGCGGGGACTGACTGTGTAGGATGTACTTCCGACCGGAAAAAATTTCGCATGTATAGTTGTGTTTTTTAGATCTACTGTATGTATTTCCCTATTTGAGCGCTCGCCGATGCTTTACGACCTCATTTTGCCGGCGTGTGTGCGAGAAGGCATATCCCGACAATTTCGGGTGGGTGTGGGAAGGACCCCTATCGCGTCACTCACTAGGCGACGGTTCCAAATGTCGTCGCGGAAAGGGGTTTAAAACCGTTTGTATAGCACCGACGCGTACTAGTGTATACTAGTATATGAAACTCATTTTGGTGAACCAGTTCATTAGTAAGGTGGACAAGATTAAACTACCAAGTCTTCTACTGCCAAGTAGTACATTATAAAAGCATCAAACAAACATATATATATGTCCTATGGTCACTGCAATGTCTTGCCAAATCAAAATAGTGACACGGCTCAAATCATATCAGTTCAAGAGAAAGAAGCACTGAAAGAATACAAAGCGTGGGAAACTACACGGCACAACAAGATTCCGGATGGGTACCACGGGTCTACATGTACAACAACACTATTGGATCTATTGTGATGCTAGTAATGTGCATGATATGAGAAGTCAACTGTATACACAATTGAAATTGAAATCAACAGAGTTTTTTATAAGAGCAAACCTGTTAAAGAAACATGTGTAAACATACTTGTTGTGCCATTAGAGTTTCGATTGGATCCTTCAATTTAAAAATAAGTTTGTATGAGTAAATACAGTGGTACAAGAGCAAAGCAGTATGCACGATAGCAATGGAATCTTAAATGAGAACAGTTGTTCTTCAGGTTTAAGCACTTGTTCTACATGAACAGAGTACAGTAAGACGCAAGCATATACTCGCTCCGTTCCAAAATACTTGACTTCCATTTGTCCAAAAATGAACGTACCTATATACTAAAACATGTCTAGATAAATTTATATTTTAACAAATGGAAGGCATGTATTATGGCACGGAGGGAGTAGTACTTAAAAATTAAAAATGAGCTCATAGACCTTACCACATTCTTGGTTCGGGACTAGTACAGAACAAGGCGTTCCCAGTCATCGTCCAGTAAATGTGTCTCAGGAGAACATAAAGGAATTTGATGAGTTATTTGCCAGTGAAGTACGTTTTCTTCAGGTAATTCCGATACCGCCACCAAGCATTCTTGAAGATAGCAGAGGTATTAGCACATGTTACCTCATCCTGAGTTTCCAAATCGGTCCTTCTCTATAGAGAAAATGGGAAAATTTGTTGTATTATAACCATCATGGAGGTAGAATGTATGGGACAAAGCAAAGTAATTGCCATGAATAACATTACTTACACATAACTCCTGGACAAACACATGCAACTGGCATTTTCCTTCATCTTCAGTATAATATTTCCATGATGGGAAGATACGCACATAGGATTTAACAACATCAAAAGCGATAGATGCTAAACTACGAATGGATGGTTGTGGTTCCTCCACAGCAATAGGTGTACTAACTGGTGGAGTTGGGGTTCACCGTGGTAGTACTAGCGCTTTGGGCACTGGAGTTGCCTTACTAACTGCTCTTGTTTGGGAGCTCTATGGTGGAGACGGTGTTGTGTCAACAGGAACTGGGTTACTATCTGCTGGGATTGGGGTTAGATTGGGTGAAGCTGGTTCACTGTCCATCACAATAGGGGTACAATCTGCGAGAGCCTGGGTTATGTGTGGTAGGGCTGGTTCTCATGCATGTACAACCGGGGTGCTATCTCCACCAAGAGGTAGCAGTGTTTTATTTGAAGACCGTATTTTTACTCCGCTAGATACTGCCATCACCCTCTCCAATTCAAATGGCTGATAAACAGGAAACATAGTTGAATGTACATTGTATGAGAGACAGATGCAATAGATAGTTTGGAAAAAGAGGCATGAAATAGTTGACATGTATATTGTTTGACATAATTTCCCATATGATGTCTATCTAAACTGGATAGCATAGCATGACATAATTCAAAGATATGATGACTAACTAAGCAGGATGGCATGAGATAATTATATGATGTCTTTAGTAAACAGGTTCCCATGACATAATTCACATACATGTTATCTAAGTAATCAGGATCGCATGATTTAATTGACATATGTGATTTATATGCTAAGCAGAAGGCATTCGCATATATGATGTCTGAACCAAGAACATGGTGTTGAATATTGTGTATATGATGTCTAAACTATGCAATGCAAGACACCATATGCATGATATGAGCAGCATAACCGTGCCAAGTTAGAGCATACACCTCGGTGGGGGAATAGGAGTGATCATCTATCTCGAATCCATCTCTGAGGAGCTATCTGGGCCCAGCAAGAGATCTGCTTCGACAGGTAGCACTGTCTGCTCTAAAGGCCTTGTTTTCACTCCAGATTTTTCCCTCACCCACTCAAATGGCTGATTCACAGGAAGACCAATTTAATGTACAAATCGACAAATGGAAATGTAATGAAGAAAAGGATGGGCAAGATATTATTCAAATATATGATGCCTGGTTAAACAAGATGGCATTGCATATTTCACATATATAATGGTTGGCTAAAAGAGATGAGACTGCATAATTCCCATATATGATATAGAAACTAAACATGTGGCATTACAGAACATGTCTAAACTAAGCAGATGACATATATGATGTCGAAAGTAGGCACTTTGCAAGGCAACATATGCATGATATGACTAACATCATCATGCCAAGTTAGAACAAACACCTTGGGGTAAATAGGAGTGGTCACCGTATGCAGATTAAGCCTCGAACAGATATCTTCCTCTGGAATACAATCTGGAGAGGGGGGAGGGTTTGCCATTGAACCCACCATGGAGCGATGTCTGCATGACATTGTATTGACGCGCAAAACTCTTCTCTTTTCCTCTACATGTTCAGCATGACTGTGTACAATATCTGACATGCATACAAAAAAATATAGTGAGATTATGTAAGGAGAACATGCAAAAATCTAGACTGATGGTAACAACCAGTGGATGGATCTAAAAATAATGATAGCGGCTGGTGAATATTTTAATTTAATAAAAAGGCAGATGATGATTGCTTTACTATTTGTTTCCCACACAAGATGAACAACATAGGCATACCCTAGGTGAACCAGATATTAGACAGAGATACTATTCATTGCTGCCTCGATATGTGCCCCAGAACTAATTTTAAAACTCAAGGTTGAACATTAATTTGGACCTGACTTGGAGTCTAAGAGGCGAACAGGAAGATAAAGTAGCAGGTAATATTAAGCAATGTGTGACATAAGTAGAAACAAAAGAGCGCGACCTCTCTTGTGGACCCGTGTACTCCTCAGGTTCATCTGTTGAATCGATGATGGTGACGCCGTTGCGGTGGGTGCCAGCGGCAGGGAAGGAAATCTGAGGAGGCAAAAGACGGTCAGGAGTCGTGATGTCTGGTTTGGTGGATTCTTCTGTCGATGGGGCAGCTCAGGTGAGGTGGACGACGTCGCGGCAGGAGCAGGACAAATGACACGAAGTTTTCTTCGACACCTACCTGTAACTGAAGTAATTCTGTAAGGGCTTCTTTGGCTTGCAGGATTCTAAAAATGTAGGGATAGGAAAAACACCGGTATAGGATAGGAATGCACGTGGGAAACAAGCATTTGTAAACACATGATTTCTGTCAACTTGGGTGTTTGGTTCAGAGGAATTGGAAGAGCAGAGGAATGCAAAGAAACATGGCCAAATTAAAGTGAAACCATATGAAAGAGTGTACAGTTAGAATGTTATTCTGCCACTAATGCACATGGTCTTGTTTTCATGCATAGGATTTTGAAAATTAGGTCCAGGTGGATGTTTTGCTCCATTCCTTTCAACAAAATGCATGAATAATTGAATAGTATAGCGCCATAGGAAAATTTCCTATTGCTATGTTTTTCCTTCAGTTTTTCCTTTGAACCAAAATAGCCCTAATGGATCAACCTGAATGTAGAGTAATAAGTGATGCGACAAGTGCACAACCTCTTTGCCGTAGCCAGGTCGACCTCGACATCATTGGGTTGGCCGCTGAAGAAGTTGAGGAAGAGGTGGCAGTCGGAGGTGTGGAGGAAGATCTGAGGAATCTGTAGACGGCGTCCAGGGCACTGCTCTGTTGTGATGGATGGTTCCGTCGTTGGTGCAACTCCGGCGAGCCGTAAGACATCAAGGCTGAAGCAGTACAAGACAGACATCGTTAATCTCAAGTGGGATTCTAATAGCATCTCCAGTAGATGATGTAAACTACATTACCAAAAAGTGATAGATGTAAAATTTACATCATCAAAAAACACCTGACTACAACAGATGAGGTAAAAACTGTTGACTCTGAACTTAACTGTCGTAACTAAAATTTACTTTGGAATCTGAATGTTACTGTCGAAACTGAACGCAATGGTAGCAGAGAGGCACTTCACATGTAGTTTTGGGACGGTCTGCAGTTCATCTTCAACCTGCACCCTCGAGCCTTGACCACCACCGGCCGAACGGCACGACACCGCCGCCTCGCCGCCCACCCACCTGAAACCACTCCCCATCGCCGGTCCGCTGCCGCCCGCCAGCCCTCTAGCCCCCGAGCGGAGCTTTTTCTCGGCGATCCCCACGCCACTACCCCACCACCACCCCCCCACCACCGTCAACCACCGCCCCCATCCTGAACCCTAAGATAGATAGTGGGATACCTCTCTAGCGAGCCCTCCTCCCCGCTGTGGCTAGTTCTTCCTTAACTCGCCGAGCCCTCCCCCACCCCTAAAATTGGTGAAGTGTAGCTGTATCAAGCGAGTAGCAACCTGGCGAGGGGAAGCGAGCAGAGCAGCGCAAGAGAAGCGGCGAGCGAGAGCCGGAGCAGCGATGGCAACCTGGCGGCGGCGAGAGCCGGAGCAGCAGCAGCAGATCTGGCTGGTATGGACGCCGCCCAAGGGGCCTCGCACTGGGGGAGAGCTACCATGGAGATGTCGCCCGTGGCGCCGGCTTCGAGGTAGCCGCGCCATGGGGGTGCGGGATGGAGCACCGTCGGCACCAGGAGGTCGAGTTAAGGAGAAGGTGCGATGTGATGAGTGTACAACCTCTTTGGTGGCGCCGAGTAGGCCTCGGCTTCGTCTGAGGAGTCGGTGAGGATGTTGCGGTTCCAGTCGAGCAGGTTAAGGCGGCGTTGTGGGGATGGAGTAGCCGCGATAGACGAGGCGATCGTCGGAGCAGCTCCTTGGAGGTGGAGGACGGGGCAGCTTAACCGGCGGGACGACGAGATGGACGAGGATCCTCATCCGGGGAGGTGGATGAGGGACGTCGAGCTGTTGCGGTGGACGACATCGTCGAGGAAGAGGCTCCGGTTGGGCAGCGGTGAGGTGCCAAACGGAGGAGGGTGGGGTTTCGCGGCTGGAGCTGAGAGGTTATGGCGGCCTGAGATTTTGAATGGCGAAAAGGAGGCGATGGGAGGGGGGAACCATGACTTAGGGACGCGCTTGTCCAAAATGTAGGGTGTGTTACAAAAGTACCCACATCGATTTGAACTAGCGGCTCTTTCGGCTCAGGGTTAGAAGGGGGATTTCGCGTGTCGGATTTGGCAGCTGGAGGGAGTTTTCACGTGTGTTGTAATTTCGGGATAGCAAGGCGTGGGTTGTGAAGGCATGAATTTTGGGAGCACGATATCTGAATTTTCGAGATATAACAAGGGGCGGGTTGAATTTTAGGGACAAGCCTAACGTGTAATATTGTATTTGTACATACCAAATCAATTCGCACTTCCCTCAACGAAAAAAAACAAAAAAATTATAACTATTCACACCACACAAAGAGAGAGCCTTGTCCCGTTTTACTATACAAATGATATTCAAAGCTATGAATCCATGTTGTGTCCAATTAATTTTTTCCGTTGGCTGTATAATGCATGTAACCTACTCATACCAACATTTTAGTGCATTCCAAATGTCTATACTACCGCTGCAATTCGAACTAAATTTGAATTCGTTTCTCTACTTGAATAAGAATCTACAATCATGATTGTTGCCAACTTAAACCATCATTCGTGTATTACCTTAACAACACACCACATGATTATTATAGAGATAGATATGAACTATGTGTACTATATGAACTCGAATTCAATTTTTTGAATACACTTGATGTTGATCCCAAAAAATAGCACATTTGATGTACTAACTAGATATTCATAATCTAAACCATGTTCCATACGTACACCGTGTTTATCACACAAATATAGTGCCCCGCGCCCTACATTATGACAAGTATTTAGCCCCGAGCTGCAAAAGCCACACATTATCACAAATTATAATTTATATGTAGTATAACTGATGCGGAGCATCCTATGGTCATCCCCATGGACCTACAATCGTCTCACCAAGTGCCAAGCGTACCTATGACACGAGCTAGAGCTAGAGCTCTAGAGACCGAGGTGACTTCTTTCCTTATTGATATCACATATGATCCACTCGAGACATGGCTACTACCTAAGTCCGGAATGTTGTGCATAATTAGGTACCAAGAGGGCCCTCCCTAAGATGCACGTGAAGACGGACAAGTCTCCAACTTCATGGATGAAGAGAACCAACGGAAGGAGTCAAGAACGGCTTCCAGGCCCCGGACATCCGGCCATGACCCCGGACATCTGGCCCCTCGAGCATCGTCCACAACAGCCGCCCAGCCGCCAAGCACCTACAGGCCCCAGACATCCGGCCCAGCCCAGAAATCTGGCCCGAAGCCCGCAAATCCGGCACCCTCTATCCAGAGAGCAGAGGCCGACCCCGCCAACCCGGACATCCGGACCCCCAGCCCGGACATCCGGCTCGTCCCGAGCCCCCGTACATCCGGCCCATCACCCGGACATCCGGACTCCGCCTATCCAGAGAGCGTCAAGGCTAACCCTGACCGCCCGGACATCCGGCGCCAGCCCGGACATCCGGCACCTCGTGAAGGCCTGGACATCCGGCCCGACGCCCGGACATCTGGCCTCCCCTGTCTGCGCACAGTGCAAGGGCCCGAGGCCCATGTACCCCTTCGCCCACCTAGACTATATATACCCCTCCTCCATGTTTCTAGGGTTAGCGTTGTGATAGCTCATATGTGAGATAGATCCTCGCTCATCCATCCTGATCTGCTCCTCCGAGAGAGACCGTCACCTCTTTGGAGAAGATCCACTTGGATTCAAGACCCCTTACGGGAAGACCTTCAAGACCTCCTCACGGAGAAGAACCGGTTACCCTATGTATCGTCCTTTGTTGGATTCAGATCGTGTATCTCTTTGTGTTTCGAGGATCTAGCATGTGTGACTTATTCTTGTTGGTTTGAGTGTTTCTCTTGTGTTTCCCCTCGTGATTTCCCCTCGTTTTCTTCGTGTTCATCACGGGATCCGCTCCTTTCGTGAAAGATCGGCCCTCTAGGGTTCCACCCTACATCAATAACATGTTCATAACCACACCATGCATATCACTGTTATATATTCACGCATTCGTCTATTTAAAAAACTATGATAAATTCTTCAAATATCCTAATTCACTTTTTATAATGAATTATGATCTCTATTCATCTTTCACACCCACACAATCCTCTTATCTTTGTAGCTAGAGCTAACTTTCCCTCGTGCATGCACACGCCCGCCTCCCTCTCACCCTCCCTCACCATTCTCTAGCTCCATCGCGCAAATTCGTCTTTTCACTTTAGGTCGTTCACCCACGGTGTGTGTAGGCCCCCCAACTCCTTCTTTACGGCACACATCGATCGATATACCTCTCTAGCCAGTTGTGCCTACCACAAACACAAGCTTTCCCTCTTCTCTTCTCACCATCCATGCCTCACTCCCGCCCCTCTTTTCATCGATATCATACTCGCACACTCCTCCCCCCTCAATATAGTATGCCCCTCGCACCACCTCCTAGCTGCATCCCTTTCTCTCTATCCTTCTCTCCGTGCCTTATTTGCTTCTAACACATACATGCATGTATACCGATCGATCTCCCTACATATACCTAGGTCAACTTTAACTATTTTTCCCCACCCATCGATCGATGTACCTCACAAGTTATGTCTCTCCTTTCTCCGACAAAGGACGATTGATCTTCCTATGTAGTTACGTCTGCTTACCACAGCCATATCGCCCCCCTCATCATTCGTGCATGCCTCCTGACCCTTCTCTCACACGCACGTGCACAGACAGGCAGGCATCCCCTCTCTTATTGATATTGCACGCGTGCCCTCCGTTTGTCTAACAAGCCTCTCCCACCATTTGTTAGAAGCAACTCCACCACCAACCCCTCCGACACTCTAGCTTTGTCTCTCTCCCAACCTTATTCCTCTCCTACACATATGCATGGATGCCGATCGATCTCCCTCAATACATAAGGTAGGTCTCTCTCCTCCTCCCCACATATACCAGCCATTATACCTCTATAGTTAGGCCTCCCCCCCCCCAACCCCACCCCCACACACCGATAGTCGAGCGTTGTAGGTAGGTATCTATGCCATAGAGACAAACTGCACATATCCCCTCTCACGTTCCAGTAGGCCAGCCACCCTATATCTTTGACGTGGACACACACAAATTCGATGGCACTCTTTATCGATCGCGCGCGCACACACACACATCATCCCTCTCTTCATTTCTATGGATACCTCATGCCGATGATACCTCCACTCTCTTCTCATGGATCACCCCCTCTATATATATGATATATCTAGGCCTCTATTTCACACACATTGCATATGTTACATTTTTTGATTGAAATATCATCGACACATATTCCCTGTCTATTCTCACGCCCCCCCGCCAAAAGAAGCACTCACGAACCCACACACTATATCTCTCTATGTTTGTATCTCTCTCACACAACCCCACGTAGGTGGTGTACGTACACGAAGAGAATAGGTGCACGTACTCACGCTTCGTGTCCAGCCACACCCGCGCGGGTACACGGTGGAGTTCATTTCTGTATGAAATGGCAGCCCACGTGCTAATTGAGCGCGTGTAGCGGTTGTTTACCTACGGAGGTCGTGTACCACATGTGCATGAAACAAAGTTCGACTTGATGCGTTGGCGCATTATTTTTAAATAGAGTTATATCGCTCAATGGAACGTACACAGAATATAAAATGATTTTTATGGAGAAAAAGGCAGTCCACTCCACTATATACAATGGAGCTTGCCTGCCAGGGTTTGTCTCTCTTTAGAGTATCTCACACAAGGCGGTGGTGGCCTCTCTCTCTCTCTCTCACAGTTGGTCATTGATTCGGCCGCATCCCGTCCGCCGGCGGAAAGGGAGGATGTGCATCGTTTCTCCGTTCAACGGCGTGGAGGTAGCACGCCCCGATTTGCGGTAACCGCTGTTCTCTCTGACCAAACTCTGACGCGGTAGGGCCTATGCCACTTGCTCGCTGCCGCAGTATGGGAAGATCCCGCCCGCCGCTGTTCTCCTAGTTACATCCCGACGACCCCCGGGTATCCCCTCTGGCCTTGCTCCACTGCCCGTCTTCCCACGTCGCTGCATGTGGAAAATCTTGCATGTGGACCTTCCATAGTTCTTTGCCCAAAACGTAGCTCGTCCGGCGTACTTTCCATATTTCAATCTCGTCCTCACACCGTCTTAGACAAACACAACTGTGTTTGTTATCTTCCCTTAGGACAAGGAATATGCTTCTTTTTTATCATTGTATGTGTCAACAACTGTTATTGGCCAGTAATTGTTTCCTTTCTACCTATTTTTTTCAAGCAGGGCTATCCATTTCACCTCGTTGCTATTGTGACCTTTTGGTGAACTGCACAAATCTCTTTTTCCTTAAGAGTGTTTTGTGCAGTTGTACTAAAATGTCACACGGGCAATGTCTCTACATTTCAGCGCGACTGCACAAAGGGAGATTGGTTTTGATCTATCCTCCTCATCCAACTCTGAGCCTAATCTTCTCCAACTATTTGCTTAATCTTCTCAAACTAGTTAGTCTTAAGAGAGACTGCAAAGGTGACCGGCTTCTATTTGTGTGTTTATTGTTTCATCAACAATCCTCACACTTAATATCTTTGGGACAGGGACGCTCAGCTCTATTTTAGTGGAACTGCACAAAATGATCGGAATGTTGCATGCTCTGGACAGCTACTTTTTTCCAACGTGCCTTATTGGTTTAGACAGAGCTGGGGGGAAGTTGTTGCCAATGAAAGCATGGATCAATTTTAATTTAATACATTCTCACAACTTTGTCTTCGGTTGTGATGTAAATATTAGCTCTGATCTGCTAATCATTGAGATGCATTAGCAAGGAAGTTAGTTCCTTTTTTTTTTTTGAAAGAGCATGGATGGCAAGACACACGAAACAAAAGTTGAAAGCTTAGAGCATTGTACAATTTCATGTCGCTGGCAAATTATTTGTATAGTACGTCAATTATGTAAACAAATGTTGGAAGCTTGATAGCATTGCCAAAAGCCTCTTCAGCATCCGGGTCCATGTGCCATGCACAAAATTATACTCCCTCCATTCCTAAATATTTGTCTTTTTAGAAATTTCAAATGGACATATTTTAGAGTGTAGATTCACTCATTTTGCTTTGTATGTAGTCACTCGTCGAAATCTGTAGAAAGACAAATATTTAAGAACGGAGAGAGTAGTGCACAACCGCATGGGAGACTCAGCCCAGTCGTTGCGTTGCACTAATAGTGAGTAATGAGCAGTCAAATCATAAGCCCCGCCTTTCCCACTGTAAGTTGCTCGGAAGAAGCAACCATCAATACGCTCTTCTTTGAATCCGCTCATACTACTCCCTCCGTCATTGTTTATAGAACGCGCTTCAACAATCTCTGGGACCAAGGCGACTAGCTGTCGGCCTGAAAAACAGCATTGGTAGTTATAGCACGGCGTCTATTACTAGAGGAAATAATGCGTACCCACATGTATCTAGTGCTTCCACCCCGAGTACACACATGCATGCACTTACTCCACTCCGCGTACACACCTAGTACATCGAGAGAAAATTGTGGACTTGATTGTGGTTACCACGCCCTAATTAATTGAGCATTAAACCAAACGCGTCTAAAGTCTCTGTGGTGGTGGTAATGCATGGAGAGAAATGCATGAGAATGAAGCATGCCCTATAAACTATGACGGAGGGAGGAGTAGTATGAAGGTGCAAAACCAAGTACACGTATGGCCAGTAGGTCAACGCACTTCCTCTTGGCATAATCACTGACATGTGGGACCGGAGTGTGAGAAAACCGATCTCAATTGACGGCAAAATGGCCAACTTGCCGTTCCTTGAGAGAGACGAGGAGCGAGAACACATAGATGGGCTCGCACGGAGGCCAAGATATATTCGAGCATGGTTGATCGATATCATCATTACATGCTCAATGTTTTTTAATAGTACTATTGAGCTGCCGTTTTCCGCACTTCTCCCAAATAAATGTGTACTTTATCAGAGATTAAAATAAAGTAAGAGTGCAGACGCTCCACCATGCAGTTGCTAGTACTTGTATACTAGTAGTAGTACTACTACTAAACCTTGTGCTTGGCTCTTCGCCTCTTCGTGAAGTCGAACAATGATGGTGCTACAGTGTATGCCTCTGGCAATCTGACACCAAATGAACTGTTGCACGTCCACCGCCTCGGCGAGGGTAGGTTGCATTAGTCAAAAGCTTCTTCTCATCCTGCGAGCCACCAGGCTTGAGGTAGAGGAGAGGGCGTAAGCGAGCTTCACCTTGTCCTGCAAGCTTCTACTCGTTTTGCGAGTTGACAGGACACACCAAAAAGTAGTGCTAGTCCATACTCCCTCCTTTCCGGTTAATATGGCTTAATCTTTTTTACGGGTAAATGAGAGAGCTTTATTCATATATAAGCATTCTTAGGACTATCAGCCGAGAGACTGGTCACTAGGAAGCGAGGTACCCTGCAAAAAAAGAAGGAAGCGAGGTGTTTCATCAAGCCAGCTCTCGGTCACATTCAAAGTGCAGTAAGCACGGTTAGCACAAAGATACGCCGCGAGGTTTGCTGATCTGTTTACATGTTGAATAACAAAAAAAGAGAAAATATTACCGAGCGCTCATATTTGTAACAGGATAGGAGCCATAATTAAGCGAGAATTATGGCGAGTGTTCCATGCAATCAACTTTCATTATCACATGCGAGAACCCTCGAAGAGAACCAAATGTGTTGAAGATTGCTTTATCACAGACTAAAGTAAAATAAGAGTGCATACGCTCTACCATCCTGTTCCTAGTAGTACATACCTCTATTAGTAGTACTAGTAGTAAACTTTGCGCTTGGTTGTTCGCCTCTTCGGGAAGTCGACAATAATGATACTAGTACAGTGTATGCTTCTGGCGCAGCAGGAGGTCCCCGGGGCCGGGGGGTTGTGGATCCGGCCACCGCAGAGGAGAAGGAGGTCAGAAGGCGGCGGAGGGCAGAGGTGGTTGACGCCCATGGTGCTTTCCTTGAGGGAGGGTGTGTGCATGATGGTTTGGGGAGGCGGTATGGCGGATCAGTGCCAAACCGTTGCATGGTGGTGTCTGTGCTGCATGGTGGGAGGTGGCGTCCGTCCGGTGGCTGGCGCCGTGGGCAGCGTGGTGGGAGGTGGCGGGCGGCGTGGTGGGAGGCCGCGGCGTAGGGTGGGTGGGAATCGGGAAGGGTGGTGGGGATCGAGGAGAGGATGGGTGGGTGACTGGCTTGGCCGCCGGGGGTGGGTGGTTTGTGCACGCTGAGTGGGTGAGTGGGGTGGCTCTTTTTGGTTTTTGTCTATTCGGGGTGGGCGTGTGGTGTTAGCAGAATAAGGAAAAATGTTACTCCCTCCATTCTCTTATACAAGGCCACTATCAAAAATACATTTGCATCAATACAAGGCCACCAACAGTAATCGAGGCAAAAATTAATAATGTTTTTTTTACTAGCAACTTTTTAATACTTACATGCATGTAGTCATAATGACACTCAGCCACTTTCTTCTCATTCATTCGTTGCATGCTTGTGGTGTATTAATGATCCCGGTTAACGAAAAGAAAAGTTGACTTGCAAAGAAGTCAATAAATTTTATCTTGGTATCTGTAATATGAGTTTGTTGCCTTGTATAAAGGAATGAAGAGAGTATCAAAATAAGATCATAAAGGGTGTTATTAGAATATACCCACCCTATATATAAAGAGGGGGCTGGACTATTCTGTTACTATCAGCGCGCTTCGATCAGAAACAAAAAAACCAAACCGAACCAGTGCATGCCACCCCGCAACCCGTCGCCGCGCCCCGCCCCGCAACCCGTAGTACACCTCCGCTCCACCGCGCCAGAAGCCTCCTTCTCCTGCTCCGGCCGCCTCCCTCCATAGCGCCGGCGGCCTCTCTCCATCCTGAGTCGACCTCCTCCTTCCCCCGTGACGGACGCCTCCCTTCACTATGCGCTGCCCCGTCTGCTTCCACCCGCCGCCGCCGCCCCCTGCTCCCATGAGCAGCTGGCGGCCTCCCTGGTTCCACGCGCCGCCGGCGGTCCTCCTGCTTCCGACCCCCGCCGGCGAGGGCCATCCCAGCGCCGCCAATTGCCGCGACCAGCCTTCCCTACCGCCGTCTTGGTTAACTTCCCCCACCTCGCAGCGGACCGTCAGTTCGTCACATCGCATCACTGCATCTGGTGGCCACAACATGCCGTCCAATTCGGCAGTCCAACTACTTGCTCCACGATCGGTCGCTCAAGGAGCTGCGTGCAGGCCACCCTGTGCTCCGCCCTGGATCCGGCTTGACTTTCTCCATCCAGCTCATCTGCATCTCGATCAACCTCAACTCCATCCAGCTATCTACCACAGGTTATGCTATCTTTTCTAAATCGGATGCCATTTGTGCTTGATGGCTGCTGCTACACTTGCACTGCTTGATCATGGGCATGGTGCTACTAATTGGTGTAGAGTTCTTGGGCCTGCTATCTAGCATTTGCACTGCAACAATCAATCAAGAAAGCAGACATGGAGCAGGATAGCAGGTGTGTGCCATAGATGATGCTGAACTTGTGAGGCTGTTGCAGACGAACTTAGTTGAACTTGGTTAGTTGCTCAAGGAATTCCCCAGGGATCTGAAGTCCCTCAAGAGAGCGTAGCTCCTTTGCTTCTATGTCGGCCGGCTGGACACATCCCTGGAATTTGTTAGCTGCTAGTTTTTGTTGTTGCTGCTGCATGGCAAGGTGAGCTAAGGAAGAAGGATTAATTCATGTTGTTTTGATGTTTCAGGAATTGAAAGCATTTGAGAAAGAAAAAAAGATGCTTTTTCAGCTACTGTACATGAGTTGCATTTGAGCCCTCACTATTGTCAGAATGTCAAAGCTAGTATAATCCTTACTGAGTTGCTGCTTTTCTGAATTTTGGTTCCCACACCCAAGTCTGGTGGTTCAGTTATTCAATCTCGACAAGTACTGATAATAAAAAATTAAAAGGTCTTCCATCAAACATGTTCACATAGTATTGTTACGTAAGTACAGAAGTCATGCTCTTATTTGAACATCATGCAAGTTCAACTCGGCTTCGGCATCACGAACTGGTTCAGTTCGATCTTGCACGAGTGGGCGAGTCCTTGATGGCGTGTGTGTCAGTTCCACTTGCACGAGTGGACGTCAGGTCACACGAGTGGGCAGCTCCCCGACGGTGAGAACCGCAGGTCAGAACAAGCTCCTAAATGTTCAAATCATCGTAAATGCTGATGAATATTTATGAATAGAAATTCAAACATTTACTCTCTTTCTGCATATTTAGTAATGATCAGTTTCTATGCTGCTTGTATTAATAGTTCTGAAAGAAGATTGTGTCATGCAAAAAACAAAAGATTAGAACTTGTTCTGAACAATTTTATTGGTAAATTCTGAAAGACGACTGCGTCTTGAAAAAACAAAAAATTAAACAATAATAAGCATTGTTAAACCATGGTATATATTTGCTCCAGAATTAAGAATCATTAGGAAAAATATTTGATTTGAAGCTGTGCTTCCTTCAGAAAAACTCTATATGGTTCTATCTGTTTTTAAGTTCAAATTGTCAAAATATTGAAGTCGTATATTGTCATCAGGAATGTTCAGAAATTAAATTTGGTTTGCGAAAAGTGTGTTAAAAAGAAGAGGTAAAAGAAAACCATTCGGTTTTATTATTATAACACAAGTTCATGTGTTGTCCTCAAGAAAGTTCAAGACATTCTGTTTAGTAACCTCCATGGGGTTCAAATTGTTTGGTTCTGGAAGTCCTAGAGAAAGAGTAGGAAAAAAACCAAATTATGCATTTAAAAACTCAAAAGTTCATGGTGTGTTGTTCAGAGAGAGTTCATAACAATGGGTAGTAAGTTCAGACTGTATTTTACATAGAAGAGATCACCGGCAGCCACCCCTTGCTCCGCCCCCTGATCCGACATTTTTGGTATGAATCTAATGAATCTTCTTGATGCTCTGTTCTTATTCATCTAGTGATTTTTTTCACACAAATTGCAGAAAAGGGTCGCACTTGCTTTCGCACTTAGTTCATGCGATCAATTGTTATAAGTTCGGAGAAGTTTATAATACCTCCAAAGGACTATGAGAATTTGTTTTTTGCATCAAGTGACACTACATCTGTTTTGATAGGATGTCCACAAGGAATGATCTTCCATGACAACCAGCTCGTGTGAATTCCTCCACTAAACTACAGTTCGGTCAGTTAATGTTTTCAGTAACACGCTCATTTCCGTTTTCTCATTTTAGTTTAGTACAATTTATTATTTTAGTTCAGTTCAAAAAACTTATTTTAACCATGTAATATACATTGTTGGCAAAGATGACTAGTTGTTATAGCAAAAACAGTACAAACTTTTTAAAAGTTTCTTTTTGAACTTCTCCCAACTAAAATACATGAACTTGATTTTCTTTTTACATGTACTTACAGCATCTCGTTGGATTTTGAGCGTGTGCTTGTAACACAATCAGTTCATATCTCGGGAGACCATAAGTTCAAGTTCACTAGTATTTACAAATGCTGGTAGCAGTGCTAGCATTTAAAAACTTGTGACCTAAGAATTAAGCTTGCATCTTCTTACTTCTATGGAGGCACTGACCTCTTCATTTTTTTAGACCAACCACTGACCCGAGAATTAGCCATGGTGGTGATCGAGGGAGAACACTCGGCTACAGGGGTTCCCAAATTAGTTGTGCATGGACGGCCACCTCAAGCAGTAGTAAAGTTCATCATATGTAGACTGGACATGAACTGAACATGCAACCTCCTGAATGTGCCTGATGATGCTTGACATATAAGTACATGCAAGTCGGCTCATGGATAATATGATTTTTGTGCTGAGGTTGGTGCTATGTGTTCATGTGGGTGCTTGAAAAGTTCTGTACAAGAATAGGCCGATGATTTTTGTTCTGAGGTTGGTGCTATAGATAATATGATTTATGTACATGTATTATATGTGTGGAAACAATTTCCGTCAGATGATAAAAGAAAAAAATGTTTGAATTAAAAATATTGATCAGTACGAGTTAAAAACGGTGGTCTGTTCGGAATAAAAGAAATGGCAGAAATTCAAATTGTAAAGGTTCAAGCAAAAAAGCGAATCAACCTGTGGTTGAGTTGGTTAGGTGGACAGGGGTATCCCCAACCCACCAGAGTTCAAATCCTGGTGCTCGCATTATTCCTGGATTTATTTCAGGATTTCCGGCAATGCGCTTTCAGTGGGAGGAGACGTTCCCGTCGACGACGAGGCGCTCTGGTGACTTCAAATCTCAAGATGATATGCCGCTCGGTCTCTCGGAGGTGCTCATAGGGGTAGGGTGTGCGTGTGTGCATTTATAGGGATGAGTGTATGAGCGTGTATATGAGCGCTTGTGTTTGTACTGATGCTCAAAAAAAAGTTCAACCAAAAAAAACCATGGAAATTCAAATGGTAAAAGTACAAGTCGGAAAAGAGAGAAGTTCAGAACATCGTTATAAAAAAATGTTGAGTTAAAAAAAAGAAATAAACAAAACATTTTCTTGTTGAATAAAATATCATTCAGTTTGACGATATAAACTATGTAAGTACACGGGCAATGCTACAGTAAACCATTGAAACTTTAAGAGGAAAACCTTACCCAAAAAATAAAGTAAAAGTTCAATATGTGAAAACGTGCTTAATACAAATCCATACGGACTTTGTTTCCGGAACGGAAAAAAGAATACGGCAGGCTTCACCGTATTCAAAATTACTCTGTGAATAACACATCAGTACAAACACACACAAAAAATCAGTACAAGTACTCTGTTTTTTCTGACGAGAAAACAGCATGATGGGTCTCATCGTATTTCAAATTACTCCTCAACGGTTGCGAATTTGGGAAAGCATTAAACATGACTAAGTTTTGCATTTTCGATATCTTACTAACGGTATATTATTTGCCCCATTTCGACAAAGTTTTAAAAAAATCATGTTTGAAATCAAATTTGACTGTATTCGAAATCGAGTTTAAACCGTAAGGAATTAGAAAAACATTTCTATACAAAAAGGTTGAGCATTTTCCATAGCTTTCCAACGCCGTATCATTTGTGTCAATCCGATAAACCGTTTGCAAAAAAAATGCGAAAATACGTTTCGCCCAAAATTTCACTATTTTTCAGATTACTTTTAAATCGTATAGAATTTGAAAAAAACGTTAGATATATGGAAGAAGCGAATTTTCACCAACTTTCCAACGCCATCTTATTTGCTCAATTCCGACAAACCATTTGAAAATTAAGTCCAAAATACGATTCGCGTTTTCGGTTTTGAAAAAAAACGATTTTTTCAAAACTGCTCTTAAACCAAGATGATTTTGCAAAACACTCCTATACATTTGTAATGTAGATGTCAAGGGCTTTCCAACGATATATTACACACACTATTCCGACGGAAAGACGATCAGTTCGACGTGATGAAAATCATCAGTACAACCACCTAAAACAGACAGTTAAGTAGGGTCTATTCTGTTTCGTGTAACAGAATAATATTCTGTTACACGAAACAGAATAGCCCAGATGAGGAGAGATAGAGAGGGGGGATTTTTTACAATAGCTTACCACAAAACAAGTTAAGATTTTCAACGGTGTAAAAGTTCTCAAAAATTCTAGAAAAAATACTGAACCAACACACCTATAATATAACATGATCCAACAGGGAGATTGAAAATAGTATCTATCAGGTCACTATTCATTGTAAAAAAAATCATAGCTCGTAAATGGTTTTGTGATTAAACCTGGAAATTCACATGGCATCACCCTCTCAATATACTGTCTTTCTACACTCCATCCATTCTAAAATAAATGTCCCAACTTTGTAGTGTTCCAACTTTATACTAAATTTAGTACTCCCTCCGTCCGGAAAAAGTTGTCCACAGCTTAGTGTACCGTGATTTTTGCAAAAACGCCCTCGTAGCTTAAAATCTGTTACAAACAGGTCGCCATTTCCTTCCTTCTTCCTCGTCCTTCGCTGCTTGCCATTGTGAGCAAGTCGCCGGGGACCTCGCCGGTGCCGCCTGTGGCTTGCTCCTCCGCCGCCAGACTGTGCCGCCTAATTGCTCGCTCCTCCGCCGCCAAGGCCGTGCTCTCCGACGCCCAAGTCTGCGCCGCCCAATTGCTTGCTCGGCCGCCGCCAAGTATGTGGTCTCTCCGCCAGACTGAGCCACCCAATTGCTTGCTCCGCCCTGCAGGCGGACTCCTCCGCCACCTAGGACTGGGCGCGGCCTCCCGGCTGGGCGGCCTATATCCCTCCCGCCACGAGGATCTGCGCCCAGCAGTCAGGGACTCTGCGCACTGGTCTCGGCGCCTCGACCACGAGTTCCGGCCGCGCTGGACCTCGAGCTCCCTCAAGCTTGTCCTGGACCTCAAGCTCAAGCTCTTTCCCTGCTCCTCTGCAAGTTGCTCTGGTCCCTGCTCTTGTTGCCGCTTGGAGGTCACTTGCTCGTGTGATGTCGTCGGAGGTCCCCACTTTCGTCTTCTTGTCGATGAGAAGAAGTACAAGGCTCCTTGTTTCATCTCCAGTGCGGACCTTGCTTGCTCTGTAATTTGAAACACAATTGATCATGTCCTCTGAAGAAATTTTACAAAAAAGAAGTTCAGTTAATCGTTATCTGTTGCTATCTGAATTCTAACCAGATCAATTTGCTGTCAATTGCTCTGTAATACTCGACCAGGTTTATGCAAAAGATCAACAAGGTTTATCTTCAATAAATAGTCGAGCACAAACCAGGTTTATGCAAATGAAGGTCAACCAGGTTTATCTTCAGTAAATAATGGTTTATTTTCAGGAAATAGTCGAGCACCAACCAGGTTTATGCAAATGAAGATCAAACTGATAACCAGGAGTAGCTGTCAATTGATTCGATAATTTGCAGTAGATTATTTGCTTCATTGTTGTACAACTGTAGTTTGAATGAAATAGATTATTTGCAAAGTTAAAAAAAAAACAGATCAGGAATATGTCTTGTAACTGGTCAAAGATTCTTCTAATAACAAATAAACATATCTAAATTTGCTAAAACAATCAATCAATTTTCAGTGCACAATGAACCAATTTTCAGTGCACAATCAATCAATTTATTTTGGAAACAAGCAATATGATTCCACCGGATTCCTCAAGACTAACTAGGGTATGTTTTGATGATTAGTTAAATAAGAAGATCATACTGGCCTCTGCACTATCCATTATCTCCATTAGTGATTCTACTGAAAATATCCAATACCACTGTTTATCTCACCATTGATGAGGCAAGGTCACTCCTCTAAATAAATGTTGAATTTGCCCCAAAGACATGAGATGAATAATTTTCAGTACCAATGTGTGTGGAGAGCAATTTATATGAGCATAGAAGCATCTGGAAAAAAATATAAGGGCTGGGGAGAAAACAGAGTTATCCAAGGACTGTGGCTCGGAGTATTTTATCCTAAAAGATTGGAGAAGAAAATGACTGGCAAAGAAATGCTTCTATATATTCAGATTATATGTAGAAGGTCTATAGTACTCTCTCCGTCCGGAAATACTTGCAATCAAAATGGATAAAAGGGGATGTATATAGACGTATTTTAGTTCTAGATACATCTCTTTTTAACCATTTTGATGACAAGTATTTTCGGACGGAGGGAGTACTTACATGAACCAATGATTGATAAAGAAAATGCTACCACATGTCCACACAAATTCAGTATCCACATGTCCACAAATTCAGTATTAGCACAAATTTATTATTCAGTGCTACCACATGTCCACACGACGGCATCAGGATGATTGATAAAGAAATGCATAACACTACATTAATACCACATCCTGCATGTTTCAGTTTGGACAGTGACAACTTTTATTAAATTTTCCTTTACTTGCTCTGAATCTAAATAACACTAGAGTTTTCTTTATCAATCATAACAGTAAAGTTTATCTTGCTCAAATGTAGTCTGAATTCAGTGATCTTGCTAAAGAAGCTCTCAAGCCCAAGCTCAAGATAGGCTAAATTTGACAGCTATTGTACTAAAAAAAAGCATTTTGGATTATCACAGCAAAAGAAACATTTTATGCAGTCTGAAGCATTTTGGATTATCACTAGAAACTGAATCTAGCAGTCTGAAGCATTTTGGATTATCACAGCAAAAAAACTTAATCATGTTTGATGCACATCGATGCAACACCCCAAAGTCCCAAACATAAGCAGCAGCAGACCGGTATGCATTGTTTGATTGAGCAGCAGCAATAGCTCAACAAATCAAACAAAAAGGAAATTTCATATCGGTATGCATTGGCAGGAGAATGCTAGAACACGCAGATGTATCAGCTAGCACAATCTGTGTGAAAATACAAGCTACTAAAATTTGTTACAGAAAATTTCCTACTAAAAAGATAACTGAATTTTGTGTACTGGAAGTTTATAGTGAAGTTTCAGTAACTTCAGTAACTGAAATTACAGTAAGATTTCTCACTCCATTGCACTGCTATTAACTGTATTATTCTGCTGTTAACAATCAGAATTGACACTATATTATTCAGTAAAGTTGATGTTCAGAACCTGTCATTTTCTTCCTAAACCTGTCAATTTCTGTCAGGTTTTGATCTGTCAAGTTGATGTCAAAACTTGACACATAAATAAAATTTGACATCAATGAAATTTAGACAGTGAATACAGTTTGGACAGTACTCCACTGTCATATTTTCAGTGAGTAAAACTCAGTTTTGACAAATTGAAGCCTACTCTATTCTACTCCTAAATTCTGAGCTTGAGTCAAGCAGGGGATACTAAATGGTGGATGAGGCAACAAATTACACATGAGTAAGAAACACTTTGATCATCATAAATACTCCAAATATTGTTATACATTTTTTAATGGTAATTTCACCCATAGTAACATTTCCAGGTGTATGAACAGCTATTTCAGTCAAGCATACTATATGTTCATCTCAAGCATATGTTCAGGCAAATTTACGGTTATACAGTCAGGAATACTGTATGTTCATCTCAAGCTAACAGTAGCTGAACATTGGAGATCAAAGCATACTGTATAGCTGAACATTGGAGATCAAAGCATACTGTATGCCCAGTGCTATTTGAATGTGTGGTTGCTCTCTCAAATTCCATGGCTAACAGTAGTTTTAAAATCACCAAGGGCGATCTGTACTCGTCTAGCAAGCTCACCTGAGATCAACGGAAGCAGCATCCGCATCAGATTCCATTCCTCTGCACCAAGTCCTCCTCCAATCGCTGCACAATCCAAGGCGAGAAGAACAAAACTAGCTCAGTTGCTTGCTTCACCAAACAATGTTCAAGCTAGCCTTCTTCCTGGTGCACACGGTTCGAGCTGGCCCTACTGAATACAGCAATGTAGAGAGCATCAAGCAAAATGAACTTTAGTCCATGAAAGTGCAGAGTTTAAGCTCTATTCGGTAAATGAAGCAGCAATACGAGGGTGCGGGCGGCTAAAGTAAACATTCAACCTCTCTTCCTCGATGGTCTCGACGGGGTGGGCGGAGCGCGAGCCTCCAGAGGCTGCGGCGTGCGCACCTCCTCGAGCACCTCTCGCCATCGTGACCAGCCGCCCATGGTGGAGGCAAGCGAGATGATGGCGTTAAGCGTCGACGACGGGCGGACGGGGCCAGCCGGTCGAGTTGGCGCTTGTTGACACGATCCGGCTCACCGCTGCTGGAAGACTCCTTGGCCACCGTCTCCGCCACGCCATCACGGCGCGCCCACGCCACAGGTGCGAAGCAGCGGCGTCGGGAGGCGAGGCGGAAGGCGTCGCCGACCGGCCGGGCGAAGGCGGACACGCTTCTTCCATCAACGCTAGGAGGAGGGGGGGCGCGAGCGGTGAGATGGCGGGAGGAAGAAGAAACGATTTTGGGAGAAAGAGGAGAGATTTTGGAGGCGAGCACGGAGGCGGGGATTCTCATGAGGCGAAGGGAGCGGAGGAGGTAGTCAAGGCGGCGGTGGAGGACGCAGGGAGAGCAGAGAGCAGCAGCGGCGCAGGGCTGCTCCGGCGTCCATGCGCTGTGTCGGAGCGGCGGAGTGTCGACTGGAGAAGATGAGGAGTGCGGGTTGTGTCGGGAGTCTGGGGAGGGTCTTTTTGCAAAAACGCCACGGAGACAACTTTTCCCGGACGGAGGGAGTACAAAGTTGTACCGAAGTTTGAGAGACTTATTTCAGCAGAGAGAGAGTATAATATTTTAAAAATTCAAACATGGTTTCCACAAAATTTTCACTGGAACTTGGTTTCCACGTGATATTCTCGCGGCGGTTGATAGAGGGGAAGCGAAAGAAGTAGGCTCATGTTTATAGCTACACGGTGAAAACAAAACACACGTTGCTCTCCATTTATCTGACGAAATAAAACAATGATGCACATTTGCTTGTTGTTCAGCGGCAACGCACGGGTATAGCTAGGGCCATGTTAAAGCAATGTAGCATAGCCATAGTAGGCACTCCTTGCTGCACTAGACAAAATGCAGGATGTGCCTATGGGAACACAACCAAAATAGTTGCATGCTAAAGCAGCAACATAAACCAGGTGAGATTTCGCATCTACTCCATTTGGAACATGATCGAGCACAAAGATTTGAACAGATCTTCTGTAGGGGTCCAATCTCAAGGGGGCAAGTGGGCAATCTGGGCTGCAAGCCATGTCATGTAGTTCCAGTAATGCAGTCAGTGGATATTGTAGTTGCAATCCTAGTCTTCTCAGGCAATTAGTGTGATGAAGCGGCATGTTGCTTGTGTCACCCTGTTTCTTTCACTGTCTTTGTGAGTCCAAATGCTTAAGGACTGTCAGCTGTGCTGTTTTCAAGGGTCTTTGGTGTGGCATTTTCAGCTGCAGACGGCTCAACTTCTTTCTTACGTCTGGACCTTCTAGTTGTCATCTTAATGATATCATCTTTGTATACTACCTTTTCTTTCACTGAACTGCTCGTTTGCTGCTTGATGCTGCCAGGTTCTTGGTTTGCATCAGGAAGCAACGCTTTGCAACTTAGTCGAAGTTGACCCTTGTCATTTATCTGGTTCAGACAGTCAAGAAAATAGGCATTCAGAAAACAGAGATGGTCAAAACTACTGACGACATTCCCCTTCAATCATATCATGTAACCAGAAACTTAACCTAATGGCATTTATAGCCGTAAGATTAGGAATAGTAGCCTAAGCATTCTAAAGACCTGCAGCAATTACTATCTTAATAAATACTATTAGCTGCGACGCTGGAAAAAATAGGACACTAATTATGCAAATTATAGTGCCACCAATTAACATATACAGCCTACAATTAGCAACAATGACACTGATCTATGCTCCATAATACCTACACCCTCCGTTCACTATTATAAGATGTTCTAACTTTTCTGATTCGAATGTATGTATACACGTTTTAGTGTGTTTGTTCACTCATTTCAGTCCATATATAGTCCATATTGAAATATCCAAAACATCTTATAATAGTGAACGGAGGGAGTAGATAATATTTGAACCAGCTGAAATCATGCACTGGTTGAAAATTCCAGCAATAGGCTCTTTGGCTACCATTCGTCACCCATCTATATGTACTAGCATACACCAAAGGCGCGATTTTCACGGTTTTACATTGCATTGATGTTGAGTTTACACTTTAAAGAGATTTACAAACCTCAATAAGCTTGACATCAATGCGATCACCAACTTTATAAGCCTGAAAAGGAATAAAGAATTGGATAACTTAAACACGAGAAGGAATCAAACACAAAGTAAAACATGTGATATATTTCCTCACATCCTCAGCCTTGGCCAACCAACTTGAACTTAACTCGCTGATATGACATAAACCCTGCACATTGAGTTAAGAATACGAGTTATGGCACAAGATAAAGAACAACAACTGGAAATGACTTTGTGCATGTAAACTAATTAGCTCCTTAGAAGCCCAATGAGGCCACGCGGATTTGTCAATGAGAAGTAAAATTATTCTGCATTGTGAACATGCATAAATATGTTAACATTGGGATTAATAAAGCAAATTTTAGTATCTACTCACCTCACGCCCTGGTGCAATTTCAACAAAAGCTCCATAGGGAGCAATTGTTTTGATCTCACAGTTCCTGGCAATTGAGTTTCCAAGAAGAGTTTTCATTAGCTAAAACCCAGAAAATGTTTCAATTTAAAAGCGAGTGCTTGGTTGAATCTGCAGGAAGCATAACATAATATGAAGAAACTATATGCACATAAAACCAAGGGAATAAAACGAATTGACACCTGAAAATTTCTCCAACTTTTGGAACCATGGTAAGATTAGTTATTATATTTTTCGACTTCTCTAAGCTTTCCATGTCCCTTGCAGTAATTTTTACCTGCCAAAAGAATGTCAGGTAGTACTTTGAAAAGTTAACATGCTATCACCAAGTTCTCCTTACCGTGCCATCATCTCGAGCATCAATGGCATATACTCCAGTCTCCTCGAGTATGCTTTTTATTGTCCTTCCGCCAGAACCAATTATCAAATTCACCTTGTTAGGTTTAACCTTGAAGAAGAACAGTTGCAGACAAGTTTAGAACACTATAATTGCAAGGAAATATAAAAGATCATCATGCTTCACAAACAATGTACCAACCTTCATAACATGAATAACAGGAGCATGGGGAGACAGTGCTTTACTTGGCGGAGGCGAACATTTTAACATTTCATCTGAGGAAGACAATGAAATGTAACATCAGATATTACCTGAAATTGATTTGCAAATGGAAATACAAATGGCCTTTTGACCATAATAGAATTCAGTGGAATAGACTGGAGTAAATTGTTACTATTCTTAATAATCTAAGAATGAAGAGTTTGTTAACCATAATCATGTTGTGTGACTTGCTATTAGAAGTTTTTGGGATAACCCTCCCACATTTTAGCTGCATTCACAAATGATGTCACCTAAGATGATGCATTCAAAATAGATACGCATGATTCTTCTTCCAGAATTAATACATATTATAAGAGCATCTCCAATCGATGATGTATATTTTGGTGCTCCAAACCGGTGATGTAAAAACTTACATCACCGAAAAGTGCTTTTTACATCTCCGAAAAAGGCTCAACTCCAACAGATGGTCCAAAATGAAGATGTAAAATTCTGAAAACGACCAACTACTACTTCATCTCAAATTCAAACATAGTTCAAACATAGATGACATAAATTTAAACTAGCAGAACTACTCGTCGTCCGAGGGCATCCAGTACGACTCTTCGGACATAAGGTTAACTCTCTCCTTGTTGAACTCCCCTTTGACCAACTTGAGACATGGCTACTACCTCAAAGGAAGACACTTTGTGTGCTTAGGTACCAAGGAACCAACAAGGAGAAGGAATGGTGCAAGATGGACACCAAGAGCATGGACAGGGATTTTCCCAATGCAGAGATAGAGGTACTACCGGCCAACTACCGGTCCACCGGTACAACCGCCCAACTACCGGTCAACCTTCTGTAATCAAACGGTACAAGGCCGGTATCGCCCCGGTTTATACCGGTAACTGCCAAAAGACCGGTACAACCGCCCCAACTACCGGTACTACCGCTAATCCCTTCCGCGAACACCTCCAGGAAGCAGCACCTGAGCTCCCAGCGGTACAACCGCCCCCAAGACCAGTACTACCGCTCTGTCTGCGCGCAGTAAAAGGGTCAATGACCCGTGTAACTCCCAACTTACCCCTTGGACTATAAGTACTCGTCCCCTAGCTCTGAATTAGGGTCAGCAAAGGATTAGCTCATTTGAGATAGAGCTTTGCTCATCCATACGGATCTACTCCATGAGAGAGACCGCGCGCCTCTACGGAGAAGATCCATCTTGGATTCAAGACCCCCTCACGGGTGGACCCCTTCAAGACCTCCTCATGGAGATGAACTTTACCTTGTATCTTTCCCTTTGTTGTTCATGTACCTTGTGGATCTTGTGTGTTTGATTGTCTAGTGGATGTGTGATTGGACTTGTTCTTGAGTGTTTCCCCTTGTGATTTCTCTCCGTTCTTCCCCGTGTTCATCATGTTCTTCGAGGGAATCCACTCCAATCGTGAAAGATCGGCCTACACCGGGTTAGCCCCGTATCACGCGGCCTCGTCGGCGGTGGGATACGTGTCGAGCCACTAACGCCGCCCGGTGTTGGAGAACTCCACTCTGAAGTTCCCGGAGGGCTTCGCCCTCACGCCAAAGAAACCCGACTTGCCCTTCGGCGTCTTCTTCGGCGCCATCGGGTGGCGGCGGCGGCTGGAGCGAGTCGGGCCAGCGGCGGGTGGAGAGAGGTCGGGCGACGCGTGGCGCGGGCGGAGGCGGACAGAAGGGCGGCGGCGCGCTTGTGCCGGGCGAGGGCGGCGCGAGGCGGAGCGAGGCGGACGGGGGCTGGGCGGAGGCGGCCGGCGGAGGCGGACGGGCTGGCGCGCGCGCGCGGGCGGCGACGCCCGATCCGCCAGACGACGGCGGGCGGCAGCCCAGGCAGGGTGGAATCGGCGGCGGGGCTAGGGTCCGGGCGGCATCGGGAAGCTGTAGCAAGGCGGCGGCCGAGTGGGGAGCTGCGGCGGGGCGGCGGCGGGCGGGAGGAAGAAGGGGGGAAATGAACTGAAGGGCGGTTGGGTGTTGGCGCACGGCCGCGGTTTTTACATCTCTTGCCTCCCGAGATGTAAATTTGCACCGCGAGGTGTTGTATTTTACATCTCCGGGAGGCGGAGATGTAAAATTTTTTGCATATGGACCATCTGTTGGAGAGCTGTTTTTTGCCTCAGAAGATCCAAAAGTTACTTTTACATATGGACCGTCTATTGGAGATGCTCTAAGTAGAATATGATTTTTGTACACATTGCAGACAGGAAACTTCTTATTCAGGGTTTAAAATGCTCACAGTAGAATTTCGGTGAGCTGATATAATTACATCTTCTTTCTTTCTGTTTATGTTACATCTTGCAGCTTACTTACAATGTATCGTAAGTTTGCAGTTATCTGTTACAAGTAACATGAAACTGGATTTTTCCAGCATGGTATCCACAGATAATAAAGCAAGATTTAAGGTTAAACACAGGCTATACAGACTTACTTAGAATGTGCTTTCTACCATCTCTAGCTTGTAGAAGTGCTTGTTCCATTACAGGTAGAGTTATCCCCACTACCTGCCACAGCATAACATGCACAGAGATAACTTCAGAGCGAATAATATGCAACCTAATAGCATAGCCACAAAACAAATGTTGGTTCATCTAGTCGTTAGTGTTTACAACCTTGATGTCCATTTGGAAAGCAGATATACCATGTTCATTACCAGCAACCTGAAAGAGGGGTTGACTGGTAAACAAATTAAATAATTCAAACAGAATCAACCATTAAGCCTGCTACTGCATTTATATGGGGAAAACCCAACTCGGGGTGGTATAGAAGTTACACCTTCAAATCCATGTCACCAGAGGCATCTTCAGATCCAGTAATATCAGAAAGAATAAGTGGTGTGCCGTCTCCACCGAATTCCTGAGTGTCAAGAACTAAGCCCATTGCTATTCCAGCTACAGGGAACTTTATTGGAACACCAGCATCTTGAAGTGCTAAACAACCTCCACAGACAGAAGCCATGCTGGTGGTAGATAACAGAAATATATTACCAATTTAAGAATAAAAATAATACAGCGCAGGCTGTACTGCATGAGAGAAAACTATTGCTCAGCTGTTAAGACTGTCGTGAGAAACATTGAGTAAAATCAGGCTATCCTGCAGCCTGCTCACAAGGATGATAACCACGAGTGGCAGAATCTATATTATAACAACTCCAATAAGGAGGCGCCAAGTAACTACATACGATAGTAATAGTAACACAACAAGAACGTAGTAGTGCAAGGTCAAGTGTCAACTCTGTACAAGCTTCCCCATCGAAAGACTTGCAAACTACGATGGAACAAAAGCATGAAATGATCATTACCTGGATGAGCCGTTACTTTCAGTGATAGTACTCTCAACACGAATAGTGTACGGAAAATCCACCTCTGCAGGTAAAACCGGTTCCAGCGCCCTTTCTGCAAGCATACCATGACCTATCTCTCTCCTATTAGGTGCTCCGGTTCGACCAACTTCACCAACAGATGATGGAGGGAACGTGTACTGCAGTATGTAACACAATAATTAGCTATGAAGTGTAATCATGGGTTGTAACTGTTACGGCCGTAGAGGCCCACCGGGCAATCTTAGCCCACAAGTTATCTTAGGTTAATTCTTATGCAAGTTATCTTAGGTTAATTCTTATGCAAGTTATCTAGGTTATAAATATAGGTTGTAAGACTCTTTTTGGAATTAAGCAATAAGACTATTCTATTGCCCGGCTCCCAGAGGAGCCGGAACCCTAAACCCTAGCCGCCTCCCTCTTGCGCCGCCGCCGCCCAGCCGCAAGGACGGCGCCTCGCCGCCGGCCGCCGCGCTCCAGCCCTCGCCCAGCTCCCTCCTTCCCCTACAGCCTACGCCCTAGGCAGAGCAGAACCCTAGCTCCTAACAGTAACACATGCATACAGCAGTCAGAAGCACACAATAACTGGACCAGTCGGTGAAACTTTGAGGCATCTGTTTGTCAGCTCATATCATGTTATGTAACAGAAGCATACGGCAACCTAGAGCGGCTCAAAACATGGTAGTTTAATATTTATTAACACACAATAACTGGACCAGTCGGTGAAACTTTTAGGCATCTGTTCATCAGTTCATATCATGTTATGTAACAGATGCATACGGCAATCTAGAGCGGCTCAAAACATGGTAGTTTAATATATTTATTGCCTGCCCAAACAAGCAAATCACTACAAAGCACCTAGTGGGAACTGTGTTAGATAGGTGGGACGCCCCAAACTCAATTCTTACTACGGCGAGTCTTCCCGAATAATAATAAAATTAACTAGCTTTTAGAGGAAAGAATCATGAGCTGAACCAGAAAGAACATGGCAGTGGCACCGGTCTCGGGTTTTCTCTAGTTGAACAGACCCAGTGTGTTTTTGTTAAACTATGAGAGCAATATAATGAAGGGGAGCCTTGGCGCAGTGGTACAGCTGTTGCCTTGTGACCATCAGGTCACGGGTTCAAGTCCGTGACCCTGCGCAAGCAGGATCTACATGCACCGGGCTGCCCTATGAGAGTGATATAATGTTCAAGAAATAACTGCTTAAACTACAAAGTGGTACCAGTATCTTCACAGCTTAAATCTTATTTCAAATATATTGTGAATGGGCTCTGTTAAGTGCTAGTAGCTTAAGACAACACTCTTTACTGTAAGCAACACATGTCAAAAGGGCTAATATACAACTACATTAATTGTCACTATTTACCTTCTGAGCGACAATTAATATGGGACAGAGGGAGTAGTTAATATATTAGGGAGTTTCGGAGGCCGAGATTTACAAAAAGTCAAACTTTTCAGTTTCAAAAAAATCGGATAAAAAACACCTATACAAGGATGTAATGTATATGCGTGTAAAATTTCACGATGAAATACCTTGAACTGCAAGCTGCACAAAAAAAACTAAAATCATGGACTTTGAGAATGAACAGTGTGTGTACTGAAAAGCCACAGATTTTTTCTGGTAGCTCTTATTTTAACGTATTTCATCATGAAAATTTACACACATGTACACGTCTTTGGGTGTATGTGTATTTTTTTTAAAAAAAATTGAAACGTATAAGTCTGAATTTTGAATTTTTCAAACTTTGGCCTCCATTTAGCATTTTCATAGTTAATAGATCTACATTTACCAGATCAGGATATATTTCACAAGGAATAGTTGAAAACAATTGCCCTCATAAATGGAACTATCTAAAAGCCCAGCAAAGCATTACAAATCTAATTTCTATTCAGTCGAACTATATGAGAAACAATAGATGAATATTTTTTAACTCTGGATATGTGAAACTGGCCAAGCAAAAATATTCAAAAAAAGAACTAGCCAAGCAAGATGATATGTCATCAACCAACATTCATATCGCGTACCTGAAGATAGAAACTCTTTGATTCCTCGGTGTCAACAAGAGTGTCAATTCTTTGTGCCATCTGATAGTCACCTAAAGTGACCACAGCCAGTGCCTGCATGATCAAATAAGAAACGTTAAGAACGTACAGTTTTTTTGTTATGATTTTTTGAACAAGTACGGAGTTAGAGGTACTGTGTTTAACACTACTTCAACTCAAGCAGAAACTGCCCGTTATAAGAGAAAACAGTGGTGACACATGCAGCTACATTTCTTGTTCTTGCGAAATTGTGATTAGTATGCTGAGTAAGAGCATCTACAGTCGGACTTGGCAAATCCGACCCCTCATACGCCAGCGACGCCGCCTCGAAGCGGCGTCATGACGAAGGACCGTCACCCTCAAAAACGCATTCCACATCCGGATACCTCAAATTAGAAACGTCAAGTCCATATTATTACATGCAACGCAGCAATCTTTCAGCGGAGCTTCGTCCGGTTCCGCTCGCCGCTCCGGCTCCACCCTGGCCATGTCCGGCGGCCGGCTGCGCTCCTCGGAGTGTTGGTCCGGTCGCCGGCAAGGTAGGATAGGGCATGGGACATGAGCCGGCTCACGGGACTCAAGACCCCGTCGTCTCCCATGCCCTACTCTTCCTCGTCGGAGACCGGAACCCGAACGGTGTCGATGGACGTCAGAGCAATGACGGATCCGTCCGGGGACGAGCCGCCGACGTCCACCACGATGCGGTTGCGGCGCCCGAACTGATGCGCCATACGGGGCGAAGAATGCGACTCCGCCTTGCCGACATCCGCCGCCGCGAGGGCTGCCGTCGCCTCCCGCGCCCGATGCCTTGCATGGCGGGCACGCCGTGCCATGGCCTCGTGGGACGATGGTGCGTCCCGAATATCGACGCACCACCAGAGGGGTTGCGTGTCCGCCAGCGTGTTCGGGCGCCAGACGAACCGCACGGCCTCCGGCGAGGCAGCTACGGCCGGCCTAGCGCTGGATCCATGCGCCATTTGGGCGGACGCAATGGATTACCGACGGATGGAGTCCAAGCGCAGCCGTGCACGTCCCTCCTCCCGGGCGCGGCGGAGCGCGAGCCGGACGGCCATCTCCTCCTCGGGGCCGCGTGGGATGAGCTAAGGTCGACGGATCTGGAGGTGAAGGACTCGGATCCGCTGCCCGCCATGCCGGAGACGACCGGAAGGAGCCGGAGACAAGCTTGGGTGGCGGAGGGGAGTGGAGGGGAGGGGAGTGAAGTGGCTAGGGTTTGGTCTGGCGAGCGGATGGGGAGGATTTTATGTGGGGTCGGGTGGGCCAGGTCCGACGTGGCGGGCACACCCGGGCGCCCCCATATCCGCCCCATATTTGGGCTGGATATGGGGGGTGCCGGTCAGCCCGGGCGTTTGAGGGCCGTTTGAGGGGGGCGTCTGGGTCAAAAAATCGTGACTGGACAGTGACCGGGCGGCCCGCCCAGGCGTATGAGGCGGGTTTGAGAGGTCCGGCTGTAGATGCTCTAAATGTCTACACTCATACGTCACAAAATTGCAATAAAGTGCTACACAAATTGAAATTACTCCGCAAAAACTACTAGATCTACACAAAGTGGCAACAAGTATTGACTGCAATAAGAAATCAATTTGTGGTTCATACAAATATACCACATTATGTGAATAAAATACAAATGCAAGATTCCTAAAGCAGCAGGAGGGATCAAATAGGATTAGTGACACGATTATGAAAACAAAACCAACAACTGGGGCGGGAGTTCCACCATTGCATTATAAGAAGAGAGTTGCCCGGTTAATTTGAGGATTAGTGAGACAATAAGCATCATATGCAAGAAGAAAATGATACCAAAAGGTTAAGTTGTGAGGAATATCAGTTGCATTAGACTGTCAAATTAAGTGTATTACCTTACCTGTGTTTCTCCCCTTGTGAACAGTGCACTACCATGTGCCCGTGGGAGTATTCCACATTGAGAATTAATGGGGCGAAGCTCACAGGCACTCCGTCCATCGCTTCGCTTTTCACCCTGAAGTTTGAACACATTCAGGAAAGACATGAATAATAATAGTAGCATATACCACAGAAAGGTTTAAGTAGAAAGTCTATCGATCCTAAAAAACGTTGGCTAAACGGGGAAGGGTCCCTCCTTTAACTGTCTGCTGTTAGATAGAAGTGACACCTCTCCACAAATTAAGATAGTACCCAAGCGGAGTCCGCATAGCGGACTTGAACACGAGTGGGCGGATTCAGCACCTTGAACTCCAGCCACTTGCTAGCTCTCAGTTCTCAGTCTATCGGTCCTAGTAAAAGTCTTACAAGGTAATGTATTCCAAAATCTAAACCCTGCAACTATTAAATCAAACTATTAATGGATAGAGGCCATGCCCCACAGGCATTGCTGCACTTAGTGCTGTGTGATGCAGCAGCCCTATTCTGTACATAGACAGTCTCTACTACTGTCATGCAACTAACCCACTTTTCCATAACAACTGTGCCTCCTACCAGGCACAACTGTATTTTCAACATTTTCTTCTTAAGGGAAGTCAACTGGAGGGGATTATAATATGGTCATATTTGTACTTCTGCCTGGACTATCATGCAACAGTGAAATCATTTTCAAGGCGTATGAAACTATGAATTGTCTTAATGATCTAAATGCCGCACTACAAGAAAGCCAGCCCTACACCGCTGCATTAACTACCTGCCATCAATGCCTACGCAATTTCCAACATTGACGCATGCACCGTAGCCACGACCGGCATTACAGGTTGCTGCTGCTCCAGCGCCATTAATGGAGTCCGATGGCCCAGGTAGAGCAGCACCACTACCGCTTCCGCCCAGGTCGCCGGGGTCCTGCACACTGCCGGTAGGCCGAGCACCACCACTCCCGCATGCTCTGGCCGCCTATTCGACAGGGCCTAGCTAGAATCGTCGATGATTGTAAGCATTCTCCACCAGAAAAACACAGGAAGTTGTTCGAATTGGAATGGATTGCAGAGGAATTGCAGGGGAAAATAGCTAGGGTTTGTGCCAGCCGGAACACGGCGGCTTAGGGCACAGCCCAATTACAAGTAGATGCCCTCCCACACAAGGATCGGCTCTGTTAAATAGCTACAGAAAGTGAAAAAGCAAAAAGACAGTGCAGCTCCACTACAGGTAGCGTTGATCGGAAGCTACGGTGCTCACTTTCACTCCAGCCGTCCATCTAAAGATCAGCGGTCAGAGAAGTCCCGCCTGGATGAAACGGTAAGTGGGTCTTGGTGACCGTGCGATCGAAGATTGACGGTGCTCCTGCTTCCAGTTACTGAATCCTGCCCTGTACTGGTTCAGGCTGTTGCCGGAATCGGCTACAGTCCTGACAATTCCCCCCTAGTGAGACCAGACTTGCCCTCAAGGCTGAAAGGCAGGAAAAATCTTCTGAATGAAAGCAGCATCTTCCCAGGTAGCATTTTCGACCGGTAGGTTAACCCATTTGATCAGCCACTGAACCACAGGAATGCTGATGTCTCCTTGGACTCTTAGAATCAGCTTTCTTTGGAGCAGGGCCTCGGGTTGGATCAGAACATGTCCTTCTTCGTCCAAAAGAGGCAGTTTGGGGTTTGGCACTGCATCAGGTCCAATGTGCTTTTTCAGCTGACTGATGTGGAAGGTGTTGTGAATTTGGCAGCCCTCAGGAAGTAAAAGTTTATATGCCACCTGACCAATCTTTTCCATTACTCTGAAAGGCCCATAGTACTTGGAGTGTAGTTTGAGATATTTGTGCATGCTCAAACTAGTGTGTCTGTACAGCTGAAGTTTCACATAGACCATGTCTCCCACTTCTAATTTCTTGTCAGATCTCTTTCTATCAGCATAGTGCTTCATCCTCTGTTGGGCCTTGAGCAGATTGTCTTTGATTTGATGGGCCATTGTCTCTCTGTCCAACTCTGCTTGAGCATCATCTCCCTCTGGAGGTGGTAGCATTAATTCAGCAATCAATGGGGGAGGTTTACCATAAAGGGCTTGGAACGGTGTCATTTTGAGGGCAGTGTGAAAACTGGTATTGTACCACCACTCTGCCATGGAGAGCCATTTGTGCCATTTCTTTGGGTGTGCAAATGCCATGCACCTTAGGTAATTCTCCAAGCATTGGTTTACCCTCTCGGTCTGTCCATCGGTTTGCGGATGATAGGAGGTGCTGAGATGTAATTTGATGCCCATCTTCCTGAACAGGTGCTGCCACAAGTGACTCGTGAAGATTCTGTCTCGGTCTGTCACAATAACAGTTGGCAGGCCATGCAACTTGAAGATGTTATCTGTGAAAGCTTGAGCAACCACTTTGACATTGATTGGATGTTTAAGGGCTATGAAATGTGCATATTTAGTGAATCTGTCCACAACCACTAGCACTAAATCCTTGTCTTCTGAGACAGGTAGTCCTTCCACAAAATCCATGCTTATGTGAGTCCAAGCAAAATCAGGAACTGGCAATGGTTGTAATAGACCAGGATATGGAGAGTGGTGAGCTTTATTCAGTTGGCAGACAGGACATTGTTGCACAAATGCTTTCACAGCAGCTCTCATTCCTGGCCAGGTGAACAAGATCTTCAATCTATGATATGTGGCTCTTTCTCCAGAGTGACCCCCCAATTCAGAAGTATGAAATAAAGTTATCAAGGATGTTCTGAGCGATGTGGTTGTTCCAATGAGGATTTTGCCCTTGTACCTCAACACCCCATTAGTGAGAGTGTATGGTGGTTTCCCACTAGGAGCCACAACTAATTGGGACAGCAATTCAGAGCACTTGGCATCATCTTTATAACTGTTTACGACATCAGCAATCCATGTAGGAATAGCCACAGAGGAGAAGGAGTGGACAGAATGTTTAACTCTGGAAAGTGCATCGGCTACCTTGTTCTCTTTTCCTTTTTTGTATTCTACAGTGAATTTGTAGCCCAGCAACTTGATTAGTAGCTTGTGTTGCACACCCTCAGTGAGCTTCTGCTCTTGGATGTATTTGAGGCTCTGCTGATCAGTCCTGATAATGATCGACGAGGAAGCGAAGTAATGTTTCCATTTTTTTATGGCTTCAATAATTGCCAAGGCTTCCTTGTCGTAAGTAGACCATCCTGCTGCTTTAGGTCCAATGGCCTTGCTGAGAAATGCAATTGGCTGTCCTTTTTGCATCAAGACTGCACCAATCCCATATCCAGAAGCATCAGCTTCGAGCACAAATGGCTGAGAGAAATCAGGCATGGCTAGTACAGGAGCTTGGGTCATGAGGCCTTTGAGCTGTAGGAATGCATTTTGTTGTTCTGTTTCCCACTTGAAACCCTCTTTCTTCAAAGCTTCATAGAGAGGTTTGCACACAATCCCATAATTTCTGATGAACCTTCGATAGTACCCAGTGAGCCCCAAGAAACTTCTGAGGTGAGTGGTGTTCTCAGGAGCAGGCCACTGAGTTATTGCTTCTACTTTTGCAGGGTCAGTGGACACACCTTCAGCAGTAATGACATGTCCTAGGTATTCCACCTTGGGTTGGGCAAACGTGCATTTGGAGAGTTTTGCATAGAGGTTATGTTTTCTCAAGGCAGACAGAACAAGAGCTAAATGTTCCAGGTGTTCCTCGAATGACTTGCTGAAGATTAAAATATCATCGAGGAGAGGGCCCAGAACCGAGTGCATAAGTTGGTGGAATGAGGGTGGGCCATTAGTCACTCCAAAAGGCATTACCAAGAACTCATACAGACCCATGTGAGTGCTGAAAGCAGTTTTTGCAATATCTTCCTCTTTCATTCTGATTTGGTGATATCCACTTCTGAGGTCTATTTTGGTGAATATTTTTGCTCCATTGAGCTCATCCAACAGATCTTCAACTAGAGGAATTGGATATTTGTTCTTGATGGTGTGTGAGTTTAATTTTCTGTAATCCACACACAGCCTCCAAATTAAATCTTTCTTTCTGACTAATATAGCAGGAGAGGAGTAAGGGCTTGTGCTCAATCTTATGATTCCTTGAGCAATTAAGTCCTTGATGATTGCTTCAAGAGCATTTTTCTGCTGGTGGGGCATCCTGTAACACCTTTGATTGATCACAGGTGCTCCTGGTTCCAAATTAATGGCATGATCACAATCCCTTTTTGGTGGTAGTCCAGTGGGAGTTTGGAACACATCCTGAAACTTTTCTAATACTTTAGTTACTGCTGGTTTCTGTGGGAGAAGCTCTTCATTCTGGATTTGTACTGGTTGCATCCACATCAAAGCTCCAGTCAGTATATTGTCAAGGATCTGGTCCATATCTTGTAGTTCAGGAGTACAGGGACTGTTTGGGAGAGTTTCATCAACAAATGTCTTTAACTGTCCAGATTGTGCCTTAATTGTTAGTTCCATTCTGGGCAAGTCAAAGGTAACAGGGCTGTGCTTGAACATCCAATCTGCTCCAAGAATGATATCATATCCAGTGAGGTTCAGAATTCTGAAATCAGATTGAAAACTCTCTCCTTGTATGGAATATTTTGCTTGAAAGCAAGAGAAATCACTGGTTAATTTGCCTCCATTGGCCACAGTTACTTGGACTCTCTTTACTGGTGTGATGGTACATCCAGCCTGTTGAGCAGCCTGTGGTGACATAAAAGTGGTGGTGCTCCCACTGTCAACCAAAGCTAGCCCCATTGTTTGTCCCATTTTAACTTGTAGAGTAAATGTGTGCTTGGTAGACTCTTCAGGTGAACCAGTAGCTGCATGCATGGAAATTTTGAGTTGTTGTTTATCATCTAATTCTTCTTCAGTTTCAGACATTTCTTCCTCTGCATCAACAATGTAAATCACCTCAGGTTTATCACTGTTCAGTTCTTGCAGAGCTTGTATTTGTGCCTTTTGAGACATCTTACAGACTTGCTTGTGACCAGGAAACCAAGGTTCTCTGCATTTGTAGCATATCCCTTTCTCTCTGGCCTGTTGTATGACAGTAGCTGCAGGAGTGGAAGCATAGACAGGCTGCTTGTTGTTTTCTACTGTTGCTTGTTTCCTGTAGTAAGGGTTGTGGGTTTTGGTAGTTGGAGGGCAAGAGTTTTCCATTCTCCTAGCAAACCACATAGCTTTTTGTATAGTGGTTGGTTGCAGACATTCAAGATGGCTCTGTATATAAGGATTTAGCCCAGAAATGAAACTGTTCATATAATAATCATCAGGAATTGCTGGATTATCCCTTCTCATTAAGTTCATTTTCTGTTCAAAAGCAGTAATGTACTGTCCCACCGTGCCAGATTGTGTCAAACTGTGAAAAGCTTTCACATTCTCACACACAGAAGTGAGTGCAAATCTGTCAGTTAAGTAGGAACAGAATCTGTGCCAGGGCATGTTAGTGACCAGATATCCTGTACCCCTCCACCACTGAATAGCCTCTCCTTTTAGATAAGAAACTGCAATCTCTGTTCTTTGTTCTAGAGGTGTTCTGGAAGCTTCAAAGAACTGTTCTATGTTCTGTATCCAAGAATCTGCATCAGTTCCTTCAAATTCAGAGATGTTAAGTTTAGCAGGCTTGACACTTAAGATGTTCCTTCGCACATCATTGTGCAAGGGCCGTGTTCTTTGTGTCTCCTGGTGGTGTCCCTCTTCATGGATCTCTTCCACAGCATGAATTGCTCCCTGGTTTGCTCCAACATTACTCTGAGGAGTGACCATTTCCACTTTGTTTGCTGTATGATTTGGATGTCTGTAAGGCCCTTTAGGTGTTCCATCCAAGTTCAGTTCTTTTCCTGTTGCCTTATCAGTAAGTACAGCAGATCCAGTGACCGTGGTTCCTGGTCGTTCAGTCTGATTTGAGCCAGAGAGCTGCTTGGGCCGGCCAGGAGGTATAGTACTCCCACGGCCAGATTGAGGACTTGGATCTTCTTCCTCTTCCTCAGTTTTCTCTTCTTCTGTTAATTTGTGCAAACTCGCCTGTATCTTCTTGAAGTTTCTGTCAATGCTGGCAAAATTCCTGTTGACAATTTCAGTGAAGTCATAGAATTCCTTTTTATCGTCTTCTCTGTTTTGCCTCAGGGTCTTGATATCCAGCTGTAGGGATTCTAGTTCCAGAGACGCCGTGTCCAACGACTCGTCCTCCTTCGCCATCGGGTCCAGGGGAGGGTTGATCATTCAGCGTTGGGTGCCGAATCGGAGCTGTTCCTGGGAGAGGAGGGAGGGATTTTACTCCGGTGTTCCGGAAACCTGACCTCGTCCCGAACTCGTACGCCGCTGCTACCACGAACGTCGTCCGTCGCCGGAGACAGAAGCACTGGAAGGGAGGGTTGGGTGGGATTTGACACTGAAGAAGGATTCTTTAGAAACCACTAACCGGTCCGTACCTGCTTCCGAATAGTCTACCGCCACCGTCTCCTCCCTGCTTCGCGCCGCCGCCAAGCTTTCTCCAGATCCGATCTGAAGTCTGCTAAGAACCGCCTCCGAGGATTTAAACCTTGCTCTGTATACCAATTGACAGGACCTAGCTAGAATCGTCGATGATTGTAAGCATTCTCCACCAGAAAAACACAGGAAGTTGTTCGAATTGGAATGGATTGCAGAGGAATTGCAGGGGAAAATAGCTAGGGTTTGTGCCAGCCGGAACACGGCGGCTTAGGGCACAGCCCAATTACAAGTAGATGCCGTCCCACACAAGGATCGGCTCTGTTAAATAGCTACAGAAAGTGAAAAAGCAAAAAGACAGTGCAGCTCCACTACAGGTAGCGTTGATCGGAAGCTACGGTGCTCACTTTCACTCCAGCCGTCCATCTAAAGATCAGCGGTCAGAGAAGTCCCGCCTGGACGAAACGGTAAGTGGGTCTTGGTGACCGTGCGATCGAAGATTGACGGTGCTCTTGCTTCCAGTTACTGAATCCTGCCCTGTACTGGTTCAGGCTGTTGCCGGAATCGGCTACAGTCCTGACACTATTCTGCTTCCGCCCGAAACGCCGGCGTGCTACACATGACCGGCGGGCCGAGCACCCTCACTCCCACATGGCTCGCGCCCCCTGTTATGTTTCCGCCTGAGGCGTCAGCGTGCTGCACACGACCAGTGTGCATGGCGAGTTCCGCTGATGCCGTCGTCGCCATGGATGTGATCTGCAACGCCCTAGTCTATGAACTATGGATGACGCATGACATAAATGAAGAAGGCAGGAGAGATGTGCAAGACAACGAGAAGAGAATTGCTAACTGAGGAGATGGAGAGCATTGGATTTATAGGGAGCTTCTCAGTTTTTTTACTTCAATGGCGCCATTCTAAATTTCGGGCAGTAGAACCGCACCCAATTCAGTTTCGAAGGAGCGGGAGAGGAGCACGTTATTTTCTTCATTTTCGTTTGAATCTTTTGGCGCCGGTTTATGAAACTGATTCGCCGCCATTTGCTACGGGAGATCGTGCGCCATGGCGTGCCAGCTCGAGCACATGCAAAGGGAGGGGGAAAACAAGGAACCCGAAGCGCATGCAGAGGAGGAAGGAGGAAGGAGCAAAGTAACTGTCAGGCGTATTCACCTTCTCAGATCTCCGGATCTTCGCTAGCCACCCACCGCAGGGGCAAAAGAGTCCAAGTTCAACCAAAAGTGGAGCTCCGTGGTATGCGTGATTTGAGTTAGGCGAAGAGAAAAAAGTACCAGAGGGAGTGCCTAGACATAACATCACCTTGACTTTGAAGATTATCATGTTTTGTATCTGATTATTCACCATGACTGAATTCCCAGATTACAATCCGCTATAGCATTGCGAAGTTGCAAACAGGAAGCCAATATGCAAGTGAAAACTTCCTACCCAACAAATGCTGTAATAGATATAACGAAGCATCCTAGCAATAACATTTACCTCTACAATCCGCCTTCGCAGATATTTGGATGAAACTTCCTTGAAGACTAACTTGACATCAACTTCTGAGAATAACTACACAGAAGAAACAGTGTAGATCAGTAAAAGAAACAGATAATCAATTGTGCATGAGATGGATGGTAAGCTAAAAACAGTGCCACAGAAAATAACAAATAGAATTTCAAGTTCACTCCAATAAGATGATATAGGGGAAAAAAAGGCTGTAGGACATATTCAATGAGAACAAAATAATGATCATCACCTGACGGTGGGGCTTTCTCGACACTGGCTTGATGTGAACGTCACCTTCATCCACTTCACCATCCTCTATAACTTCGTCCTCATCTTCCTCCTCGACAATATCAGCTAAATTTTCAATGGGTCCAGATAACTCATCTTTGGACACATAACCCTGCTCTGAAAGTATCATTATTACTTTCTCCTCCAATGCTGAAAGAGCTTTTCTACGGGGAATTTTTTCTTTTATTTGCAATGCCTTAACCAACTCATCTCCAGAAATATCCTGAAAACAATTAGCAGTTGAAATCAGCAATGAGTGCATAGAAGACGTGAAGTATGATACACTTAGCTTAATTTTTTATGAAAGAAAAGCGGATTAAACGACAATGGCAAAATACCGCCGTGGGAGGAGAAAGCATGTTGTATTTCAATCATTTTTTTCTAACTGGGATTTAACACTGTTGGTGTTCACATATTACTAGAACAAACATTTCTATCCAGCACAGCTAATTTAGTACTGGCACCCTTGGGAAGCTAAAACACATGAACGCATATGTAGATACAATTCAACATCGAATAGAAGACCAGAGTAGATGCGCACATAGCCTGAAATGAGTTTTTTTGTGAGTCTGAAATAAACTATACAATTGAAGAGGACATATGTAAGATCTGAACACTATGAAAAACCTCTCAGCCTACCTGACAATTTTACAGCCTGTAGGAAGAATCTGAGACAACAATACAGACAGTTTAATATCAAGGAGCAGCGATTGTGCCACTAAGTGAAAATGATAAAACATGTCAGGAGAGAGGATAAAAAAGGATCAGTATCTGAGATTTTTAGCCACAGGCCCACAGCAAGTCAGCAACTGCTCACTAGTCACCAGAAAAAACTATAAAAAAAAGTAACACGGTTGCTGTTTTCATCTACTATAAACCTATTATTAAGAACTTGAAAAGGTTGCATATACCTACCAAAGTCAAAAGACTGTACATTTGATTTAATAAAGGGCTACAGTATGTTCATACTTCAACATGCCTGTAGAGTTCAGCGGGTGGTAAATTGATAGCCTCAACCATTTTCTTCTTCCCACAAGTCTGGACAAGAACATCGATTGCCTTGCAGATTTCTCGAATCGCCACCTGATTTTTACTTAGGTTAGAATCACAAAGTAAGGAAAATAAAAATAAAATGACCAAAATGAGGCCTGAGAAGACAATAAACGCAAAAGTTTAATATATTTTTGGAGGGAACTAGTATTTATTGTAAGAGATGGGCGAAAGAGATGCGGTGATCATATCAGCTGAGCGGTGTGTCTAGAGCAAAAATATGTAATATAAAATAATTAGCGGAGAGCAGATCTTCTAAGAAAATGTTTCCAGTTGAATAAACTCCTGGTTTTCTCGGTAGAGGAAGTCTTCGCTAATTTGGGTTCACTGTCCTTGACCTTATACAGGTAAAATAACAGCACCTTGCCCTTAAAAGGTAACTAGAAATTAGAGGGACCGCAGACCCCTAATCTGAAAAGCTAACATCAAGAATTTGTACAGAAAAAAGGAATCAAATATTTGAGCAATGACTTGCTCATTTCTTGTAGTTGCTGATTAACTATGCTATTAACTGCTAAGTGTGCATCTTGCAATAAGATGGACACATATTTTGTCAAACTACCCTGTGGATAGCAAAAAAAAACTATATCAAAAGAATAGCATAACGAGACGTCATGAGCTAACCTGTCCTGTTTCAACAGCTTGAAGCAGCTTTTCCTCTGTGAGAAAGTCACAGAATCCCTACTAAGAACTAGTCAGAACTCAGAAATCAAGACATGGTATTAACAGTAAATAATAACTAGGACGGTGAAATGATCAAGATAACTGAACTATCACAGAAGACAGCATGGTTCACCTAAATTGACAGATCTTTAGAATCAAGAGCAGAGAAGCATAATAAAGAACAGTACTCCCTCGGATCCAGATTAATTTGGATCGGATGGAGTATAAGGGTATGGTATGCTACCCATGTAAATCTGGAGTCTTCATTTACTGTTAAGTTAAAAAATCATGTAAATATCTACTAATGAGCATGCTTGGTTAAGTTAATCTGGAGTCTTCATTTAAACAGATTAAATCTGGACACTTATCTGCAATTTTGTACAGTTTGAATTAAACTGGAATTTGCACTATATAAAGGTCCCTAGCCCCTAGCATAGATCATTGTGAGCGGAACCACGGAAAAGGATCAAGGAATAGATGTTAGACCATGTGCGCATTTTTTCATTGCAGTAATAAAGCTTCTTTCACAGTCAAGTCGATGTACATTGATGTCATCAACTCTAGTGTTATTCCTAGTTCCAAACACGTTTGGAAAGTTAAGGTTCCTCTGAAAATCAAAGTGTTTATGTGGTTTGTGCATAAACAAGTCGTTCTAACGAAAGATAATTTGATTAAGCGCAACTGGACAGGATCTACTAGGTGTAGTTTCTGTGATCGGGATGAAACTATCAAGCATCTTTTCTTTGATTGCCCGATGGCGAGGGTGTTGTGGCGCTCGGTGCAAATTGCCTTTAACATTACTCCTCCGAATTCGGTCAGGTCGTTTTTTGGAACGTGGCTGGTTGGTATAGAGGCCGAAACAGCTAGGCAAATTCGAGTGGGAGCATGTGCGTTGTTATGGGCAATTTGGAACTGCAGAAATGACTTGGCTTTTAACAGAACAACAACTATTCATTTTTTGCAGGTTTTATTCCGGGCTACTGCGCTAATCCGTACGTGGTCATTACTCACTCCGACGGAGGCCAGGGCACGTTTGGTTACTGGATCTGTCCGGTGGGAGATGGTAGCGCGGGATATCTTCAACCGGTTTGGATGGCGGTCATGTAATAGGATAGGCGCTTAGTTTACCTATCTCTCTTTTTTATGCCAGCCGGTTGTGGCTTTTGGGTCTTGTTTTATCTTGCTAGCTCTTTGTGAGCCAGCATCCTTTGTTGCAGTACTTTGCAAGACATTGTTGAACTACTTTATTTATTTATAAATGTGGCCGTATGCATCGTTCTGATGCAGAGGCCGGGGAATCCCCCCTTTTCGAAAAAGAAAAAAAAAGTAATAAAGCTTCTATTATGCCACATTTGGTCTGGTTAACCACATTTAGCATGCATGTGGTTTCCTGCCCAAATTCCAGAGAGGTTCACTCTCCTTGGCCTGCTTATTCATTTTCTTGCCAGATTTGAAATTTGGCCAATTCATGGGCCGCCGATTCAGTAAGAAAATGCTGGGTAAGGGGAAAAATTAGCGCAAACCAAACAAGATTTAACATAACTGCTAGCGAGCTGTTGTCACAAAAATAGCAGCGTGGCATCGTACTAGTAAAGCTTAGATCTCGTAATGTACATGCTTATAAACCAGTGATAAAAACTATGTCAACTTCTCATCTCGGGAGAATTAATACCCAACTAACTATCAAGAAAACTAGAAGACTTAAGAGACTGATAGGCAAACACCGGACCAATATGTGAATATTCTTTTCTTCAAGATTCTTTTCTTTAAGCAAAATGGGCTGGGGAAAGTATATGTGCAACTGTAAAGAAAACTTGAGCACAAACCTCTATCATCAATATAGCACTATCGGTCCCAGCCATCATCAAATCCAATTCCGAGTCCTCCATTTGTTCAGTGGTTGGGTTAACAACAAACTGATCATTGATCATACCGATTCTTACGCCAGCAATTGTTTGTTTATTTGGAACTTCAGAGAGTGCCCTGCAAAGATAGCTTGGTGGTAAATAAGAGCAGCTGAAATACTTTTTTGGGTCAAAATCCACAGAATACTTGATTAATCCAATATTTTCATTAAACCTACATGGCGATACCAGCAGCTGTCACAGCCACGCAATCTGGGGAATGGATACCGTCATAACTGAAAACCTGCAATAAGAAGAATTTTTTTTTTGACGGTTAACGACAGTGGGAGAAGCTCCCACTGACTTTTGTATTACTCACAGGAGAACAATTTACATCAGTGTTACAGGTGGGTTTTTAGTGGCCCCCCGGCCAAACCCTAGAGAAACAAAGATAGACAAGTGTTACAATGAGGTTACAAACTTTGTAAGTAAGTGCTTAGGAAGGGGTGGAGACCCTCTCTACAATTATGCAGCAGGAGACTCAGCAAATTCTTGAACCTAGCAAGCCATGAGTCAAATGAGTGCTAGATCCCTCTGAAGTAGACTGTTATGGCGCTGCTAGAAGGAGGGCGCGAGAGTGCCGGCCGGGGGCCTTTTTGCCCACGGCCGGGCAAGAGGGAAGGGATTTCCTTCTTAATTCTTGCTTGATTAGATTGATACATCTCCTCTCTTTGTATAGAGAGGTTTACTTGACTCCCAAGCAAGGCTTACTTGACCCCTAAGCAAGCGACCCTTATCTCTAATTAACCCTAAGACTAATGGGCCCATTAGGCCCATTACGTACTCTAACACTACACCCCACCTGGACATGCAGCTTGTCCTCGAGCTGCAGCCTAACCAACTTATAATCATGACTCGACGCAACACAACTCTAACACCTAAAAACAAGCCTTTTACATCTCGGCTTGTGTTATTACTCTCAACCTGAAATAGACTAGGACGCTTTATTTTGGACGTGCACGTGTACAGCCACCTGGATCCCATGGACACCACCTGGACAAAAGGAGTGCATGTGTATGGCTGTTGGTCTGCACTGCACATGGAAGAGTGGAGGGCTTGCGATGGAGAATGACGAGGAGGGGTGCGCCCCTCCAACCGCCGATGTCGCAGACTTTGAGGTCGCTGCCCGCGGGGAAAACAGCATGCCAGCCGCCTGTGGGAAACTGCATGCCCTAGATCCCGACGCAGCGGACGAGATCGAGGTCCTTTGCATGTGAAGGGCAACTTGGAGGAGCGGCAGCTGCAGACCACGCATCTCCCGCACACGCCGACGTGCTAGGAGGCGCGCAGCAGCAACCTGCAGCCTCACCGCCGCCGACACGTGACGGTAGCGATCCAAGACGAAGCGGTGACGGCGACGGCGGGGACTTGATCGCTCGATGTGGGCGCCTTGGGATGGCGGCGGCGCTGATGGGAACGAGGTCGCCGCACTCCGTCGTAGGGCATCCCATACCGGGCGGCGGAGCTGACCGGCGGTGGCTGCTGCAGCTGCAGCGGTTGCTGCGCTGTCGCTACGGCAGCGGCAGCGGAGCTGCGGCGGGCGCCGGGCGCGGCAGAGGCCGCCAGAGCGATGGCTGCCATCGCAGCGTGGCTGGGCGGTGGTGGCGATGGATGGCGGCTCTGGCTGCCCGGCGAAGGGCGAAGGTCGCTGGCGCGGCGGTTGCCACGGCAGCCACGGCGGCGCTGGGGCGACGATGGGCGACGAACGGGTGCGCCCGTGGGACCCGCCAAGAACAGGTGGATCTCTGGACCGCTGGGTTAGATCCGACACCGGACACCTCCTCCCGGTGTGAGGACGGTGGGGGCGCGAAGAGGATCCCGGCAGGCGGGAGGCGGGGTGACGATCGTGGTGGTCGCCGGAGGCTACAATGTGTCCAAAGCGGAAGAGACGGGCTTGGCGGCGGTGAAGACATGATCGAACGAAGCTAGTTGATACCAAATTGTTATGGCGCTGCTAGAAGGAGGGGCGAGAGTGCCGGGGGGGCCTTTTGCCCACGGCCGCAAGAGGAAGGATTTCCTTCTTAATTCTTGCTTGATTAGATTGATACATCTCCTCTCTTTATATAGAGAGGTTTACTTGACTCCCAAGCAAGGCTTACTTGACCCCTAAGCAAGCGACCCTTATCTCTAATTAACCCTAAGACTAATGGGCCCATTAGGCCCATTACGTACTCTAACATAGACATTATTCCTTTCCTTCCACAAACTCCAGGCTGCCATCAAGAAGATGTCCATAAACAAGGGCTGACGCCAGCTATCTTTGCCTCCATGGATCAAGGAGATTCTGTCTCCCATCACTGGCCAAAGCATGCCAACTTTGGCCCAACAGTGTTGGCTAAATGGACAGGCAAAGAAAAGGTGCTCAACCGTTTCCTCTGGAGGGTTTTGACAAAGCATGCAGGTGTAATTGTTGTTAGCCACAACATAGTGTCTACGTCTCAACATGTTTCTCGTGTTTAGGCGATCAACCAGCAACAGCCACCCGAACATTTTGAACTTGACTGGGCTTTTAGATTTCCAGAGCCAGACAAAGGCTTTGTCCGCAACAACCTCCCTGAAGCAGTGATCATAAAACTTCTTCGAGGAATAGGCTCCACCGAGAGTGCACACCCAGGTGTCATAGTGATCTCTATCCAAGACAATATGCAACGAACCCTGCTGGATCTCTCTAACCTCTCCCCTGGCCTGGGCTGACAACGGCAGGTGGAAGAGCATGTTGGGGTCTGTGGCCGTGAGCACCTCAGCGACAGATGCATCTTCTTTCAAACAGAACGAGAAGGCCCTGGGAAAGAGCTCCATGAGGGGGGCCTGGCGATCACTAACGAACCAGGCATCTTTCCAAAATAGAGAGGAGGATCCATCTCCCAAAGTGACAGTGGTAACCCCACGAAAAACGTCACTGAGTTGCAGAACATCACGCCACCAGAATGAACCAACCGGATCCATAGCGTGTGGAACCTTGTCAGTGTAATATGCATCCCAGATCATGGTCACCCAGGGGACATCATCATGGTTGTAAAATTTGAAGAGATGCTTCAAGAGGAGGGCCATATTCTGCGTTTTGATGTCGATGATCCCGAGGCCACCCTTGTTTTTTGGTCTGCAGACTAACTCCCAGGCAGCCAGTGAGTTATTTTTAACACCATCTTCAGAGTTCTTGGCCCAGAGGCAGTACCTGCGCAGTTTATCCAAATGCTCAATCACTCTAGGGTGTAGTTTGATTGTGCACATGGCATAGATCAACATCGACGTCACGGCCGAGTTGACCAACGTGAGTTTGGCCCCAGATGACATTAGAGACAGAGCCGTGGACATCTTTCTTTCCACACCATGCACAAGGGGCATGAGCTCCAGAAGCGTGGGTCTGGTCGTGCCCATAGGAAGGCCAAGATATGTGAACGGGAGACTCCCAACAGTACAACCAAAAACTTGTGCCAGTTCCATCGCATATCGCTGATCGATGTTAATGGGGATCAATGTAGACTTATGGAAGTTGATCTTCATCCAACCAAGTAGCATAATCCTCCAAGATGGTTTTCATGCGGCAGCTTGATCGAGGCAGGTGGCATCACCAAGATGGTATCATCCGCGTATTGAACTCATCGGGTAATCACCACGGCGATTATTTGGGATTGGCGGTCAAGCAGCCCTTGAGCGAACGCATCATTAACACCGCTGCGTAAGATCGGCAATGAAAGTACAAAGATCAGCGGTGATAGGGGATCGCCTTGCCTCACCCCACATTTACATGAAAACTTTCTGTCAGGAGTTCCATTGAGGAGCACGGAAGAAACACCTGAACCAAAGATGGTTTTCATCCAGCCTAGCCACTTGTCGTCAAAGCCCATGTGTCGCATGATTTCCATCATTGGTGCATGCTCAATTGTATCAAAGGCTTTGGCAAAATCAAGTTTGAGCAACATAATTTGCCGAGTGGATGCCTGGCATTGATGGATATACTCAAATGTCCACATGAGCAGTCTGGATGGTTCTCCTTTAAGAAAGCCATATTGATTCCTATGGATGATTTTCGAATAATTTTTCGCAGACGATTAGCCAAAATTTTGGTGATAATCTTGAGACAACGATTAAGCGAGTTATTGGCTGTAATCGTTAGCGATCTGCGGGGATGAGATCTTGGGATCGTGGTGATATACCCTCGCCGATGCTGGAAATATCCAAGTTTCCTCATGAAAATCCTCACACATCTTGTAGAAATCCTCTTTGATGATCGGCCAACAACTTTTAAGAAAACAGCCGTTGAAGCCATCCGACCAGGGCTCTGTCGGTGGCATTTCTTTGATCACAACATCGATCTCACCTCTTGTGAAAGGTGCCGACAGCTCCTCCAAGCCATCAACCCGTCGGATGATCCGGGCAAGGTCGGCGCAGACACGGGTGGGTTTAGAAGAACCCAGCGATCCTTATATGTTTTATACAAGATCCTTCCTTGCCAATATGATCACTAACGGTAGCATCCCCATCTCTCAAAGTTAGCAATAGAATTATGCCTAAACCTCTCGGCCGCAAGAGACCGAAAGAGCTTAGTGTTTTAAATCGGCAAACTCAAGTATCCGACAAGGCACCTTTTCCTCCAAAGACTCATTCGATATTTTAACAAAGTATTGAGATGTAATTTGAGAATGCGCCAGAAATTCTTCTCTTGGGTGACAAGGAATCTCTTGTCCTCAATATCATCCAGCCTAAGAAGGGCCTCGTTACTGTTCTGAATCATGATCTTCAGTTTTGAGATACCCCGACTCCAACGTTTAAGATCATAACGTAAATTTTTGAGCTTCTTACAAAGGAGGGCCGCAGAATAAGAGCATGGCGTGATTTGGACCAGGAACCAGCAACAACATCTAGGAAACCCGTATGATTGACCCAGTAGTTTTTTTTTTTGAACGGTCACCGGGGGGGAGAGGTTCCCCACCTGAATATATTGCTCAAAAAGCTGCCAAAGCCAAGAGTCATCACTTAAGCTTTGGCTGATCCATTTTATAAGGAAAAGAGGATCAAAAACCTAAATAAATTGACCCCGTTTATAAGGAAAACCGGACCGAAAACTGCATAAGTAACACGATTCTGAAGATGAGAAAAAACATACCGTGACATGTCACGACCTAGCTAGCGTAATCAAGGACCATCATCATGAGAGACAAAGTAGATGTGGGGTGCCATCGAGGATCACAATACTAGGACTTTGCAAGCAGCCTAATGCCCGTACCGGCGTGCGTATCGAGCCCCATGGCGCAACTCAGGAGCATCCACAATCAACGAAAGTGCCACACCGACACGAACCTTGACCGGGAACTCCGCCACGGTATTCTAACGATTAGCAAGTTGGGGAGGCATCTTGCATCGTCGTTGAGCAAAGATGAACCGAGACAACACCAAGAGCATGAAGCTCGTGGCAACACAACGGCATCCATGGGAGGGTCTTGAGCATGCACAGCAACATGGACAACACACCAGACGATGGGCAAGGGCGGATGAATGGCAGCGAAGGGCTCGGCGAAGAGGCGAAGTCGATTGTGGTACGGGGTGGATGGGAGGCGATGAGAGAATTGAAGCAAAACTCAGAGGTCAAAACAGAGGGCAAAAGAAACACCATACGGACATGAAGGGGATGCAGACCGCGCCATCAACATGGAAGAGCGGCGTGAGAGCGCCGCCATAGCCGTCGTGGCGGAAGAACCGGCAGAGATTTCTCCCCATCCCCACCCAACGAGGAGGAGGAGGAGGTCTGGCGCCACCATGGTGGGATGCGGCGCCCATAAGCGTCATCATTGTCGGCCGGCTGCCGCCGCACGGATTTCTCCATGCCTCCTCACACCCTCCACCACCACACCCAAACTCCAACCGACAGACATAGAGGATTCAATCCGACAGCCACGAGAAAGGAGCACGCCAGACGAGCAGATCCGCGACGAGAAACGGCAGATCGGAGATCGGCAGATTCGCAGCACCCACCACCGCGGCAAAGACCCGAGACGCGGGCACATGCCGCCCGGCCAGCGAGCACGGACCCGGGGAGGGTCGATCGACAAGCAAGACGGAGCACCCTATCGACGGCGACGAAGTGAGTGGAGCAGCGACCACCGGCGAGAGGGCCAAGACGCTGCTGCCGGCGGCACTGGCGGCAGGCAAGGGAAGATGGGAGGCGGATTTTGGATCTTGGGAGGAGGCGGATGTCGGGCGGAGAGCGAGCATGGCCTTGCCGCCGCCCGTCGCCAGCAGACCGGCCCGACGGCCACCGCGCCGGCGATCTGAGGCCGCCTCGATCTGGCGGTGGTGGATGCGGAGGAGCACCGGACGGTGGCGAGGCGGGGTGGGCTTGGATTGAAGTGGGAGAGGTCGCCGCCCGGTTCCGAGCCGGCCTTCGCCGCCGCCAGCCGGCCACGGCGGCGGCGGCAGAGTGGTGGTGGAGGTGGACCTGGCGGCTAGGGTTGGGGTCGCCCCGGTGTCGCCCCGCCTTGACCCAGTAGTTTTCAGAACGGAAAAGTTTGGACTTGGGTATTTTGGACTCAATGGCCACAACACAAGGAGTGTGATCAGATACAGGCTTGCCCAGAGGTAATACCATTGTGTTAGGGTACGACGTGGTCCAATTAGAGGAAGAGAAGAACCAATCAAACTGCTCAACGGGTCATCCTGCATATTACTCCATGTGAACGATCGGCCTTTGACAGGAAGTTCCATCAAAGATTGTGCACGGATTATTTCATTGAACAAAAGCATATCAGCAGCGTCGCCACCTGGTTTGTTTCGGTTGGACGGGGAACGGATAAAGTTGAAGTCACCGAGGATTAGCCAATTCTCATCATCAGGTATCTGAAGATCAAAAAGCCAAGAGCTAAAATCCAGACGTCTCTGACCAGTACAAGGACCATAAACATTGACAAGTTTCCAAGATTCATTCGATTGTGTTGACACAAAAGAAATCCCCACAGCAAAGGACTCAACAAACCACGGCGTGCCCACAAATAAGGAGCTGTTCCAAATAGTTATCAGGCCACCCGAGGCACCTAATGAAGGCGCAAAGACAAATTTATCGAAACGCTTAGGGCAGAACGTTTTAATAAAAGCTAGGTCGAAGGACTCGCGCTTAGTTTCTTGGATACATAGCACCGAACAACCGCTAGTATCAATAGCATTCCTAAGTGCCAAAAGTTTACCATCGGAGTTTATGCCTCTGATGTTCCACGACAACACATTCCACGATTTATTCATGACGAAGACAGAGATCAGTTGCCGCCGTCTGGAGCTGATGACTGATCATCCAGCAGCTTCTCGGCAGAGAGATCTTCAAGAGCAATACCACACCGAACGCACACCTGCTGGATTTCCTCGACAGATGTGGGAGGAGGGCAAGTAGTGGCAGCAGTTGATGTAGGAGCAGCAGCCAAAGAAACAGCACGAACTGCTGGCACCACACGAGCTCTCACTCTTGACTTGGGTTGCTTGTTGTCAGTAATCTGATTGACTTTGAAGCCATCATATTTGTTGGATCTTGTGCTTCTTCTGACAGCAGTAGTGTCGAGGGGAACCCTGGCATTACTTGAAGCTTTGGTAGCAAACAGAGACGACGAGGCAATCATCTGGAGAGCAGACCCATGGTCCAACAGAGCTGCAGAAGCAGGCTCAGAACAGACAGGTGCAGGAGCAAGTTGTGCAGAGATGGCCTTGAGCCCAGGGGAGCGGTCGGCCCACTCCCAATCCATATCAACAGAGTCTACCACAACTAGCGGGCCATCTAGCAGTAAGTTACGGGGAACAACATGGGCTCCCAACTGAAAGCGAGCACTGAAGATACTGGCCATGACATCAGGTTCAGGCGTGACATTCAGCAGATAAGCAATAGAGATGGAGTTCAAGTGTTCCTGCATGACCCTGAAAGGATTGACTGGGAACAACACATTGCCCCTCTGTGCATTCGTAAGGGCTGGTGTGTATATGCGTTTAAGCATACCACCCATCCAAGCCAGGAACTCCTGATCCATAGCAATCAGCAGATTAACAGAGTTTCCTCCAGCTCTGACAAAGGCCAGACGTGCAGTAGGGTTTCCAAGAACAAAACGGTCAGCAAGAGCTTCAACTGCCTCAATCTCAGCTTCAGACGACCACACATTAGACAAATTATCTTGAATATTGTGCTCAGGATCAACTCCATCCATGAGGGATGGCCCATCATACTGGAAGAAAGTTCTGAAACTGAAACCAGAGTAGGGAGGGGGGGTGACTGGCCAGGCTCGCCATCCGTTCTCCTGCAGCTCCTCCTGCTCTGGCTCCGGAGCGTTCCAAGCAGCTTCATTCAGAGCATCTTGAGCAGCCATCTCGTCAATTCGGGCTTGTTGCATGAGAGTGTAGTATGGCAATTCATATGGATGCGGAGAGGCATTTAGGAGGGGCGAGTCTTCCTCCGTGCCCAACAAGCCAGGGATGGTGTTTCTCCCGTTCAGCACATAGACAGGAACAGACCAAGAGCGTCCAAGACCGGGCAGCAGACCAACTCGGGTTACCAATAGACTATGAGGAACTTCCGCAACATCTTTGATATGGCATTTGACAAGAACACGGGCCTTGTTCTGCCCCGGACGCGGCCAGACCAAAAGCTTACCAAAGTTCGAGACCGCCTTGTGAATGTAGTGTTCAGTCTGATAGTCCATGGGAAAAGCAAGAAACATAATCCAGACTTCATATTCAAACGCAGGCATGCGCATATTGATGCTCTCATCATGCGGAACTAAGGAAAAGTGTGAATCATCAGTGAGAGCATGGGGCCCTTCCCTAATCGCAGCATCTCTGCTCTCCATATCCGCAAACACAACGCAACCAATACCAAGCGGGTAAACAAAATCATCCAGCAGATCATACTCAAGGTCAATAGTGATGATGCGGCAAACTTCTGCGAGCCAGAACTCCTACTGATGATCGGGGACAGGAGGGTGAACAGAAACAATGGCGTACCTATCATGGTTGAGCAGAGGGTCATCCACCACCATGACATGGCGCTGCACGCGATGAGCAGGGCCTCTGTCGAAGGTCGAAACCTCAGGAGCAAAGGTGAACGGGCGCACCGGAAAGTTGGCCATCGCAGGTGTCGAAGAACAGCAGATTGGGGCGGAGGTGGACGGCGGCGCAGCCAGGCAGTGGTTTTTGGCGATGGCAGAGGTGGCGTGCTCGAGGGAAGTGTTACTGCGGTCGATTGGTGATTTTGGCCGGTGGAATTGACTGCCCGTGGAAGAGGGAGGCGTATCGACAGGCAGTGGGAAGGAGCCACGTCCAAAGGGATTTTCTGTTTCTTTACCCAAATCATACACGCCTGTGGATCCCGATCAGCACGGGGCATACCAACAACCACAGGGTTATCCACCTTAGAGGATGCCGAGATATTCTGGGACAGGATCTCAGCCGATTTAGTTACGTGTAGTCGCATTTGTGTCCAACACAGTTTAGGAAGCCTGCGGCACAGGTTGGGCTTATGGGCCCTATGGCCAAGATACTTACAGAAGGAGCAACGAAGCAGCCCAGGGCATTTCGCGGCCCGGTGACCAATTGCTGAGCAAACCGAGCAAGTTATAGAACGTTCAGACCGGCCCAATATGCATGGCTCATGACGAGACGAGGTGGAAGCAGCTCGGTTTAAATCCTGGCTGGAGACCGATGAAGAACAAGAGCAAGTCCCAGATGTATCACCACATGCTTGACAAAAGAGCCCAGTGCAGATTGATGGCGAGTGACCAAACCTATCACAATTAGAGCAGTGCTTAAGCCGTTCGTAAATATATTCCTTTGAGGGTATATTAGAGAGATCCACCATAAGCTTAACACTGTCATTATCATAACCAGCCTGCCATCCATCCAGGATATGGAAAAGCTTATCCTCAGGAATATCATCCCATAATCTGTGGAAAAACCGACGGCCACGAAAAGATGGTAACGTGACACGAGATCCGGGCAATATCGGTACATTGATGGATCCAAAACGAAAAGGAGAGATATCCTCCTGAGAATCCGGGCAATAAGAAGAATTTATTTGTTGATCATATGAATAATAAAGCACGCAAATGAAAAACAAGTAATAGATGGAATTGATGACACATTGTGCTCAAGCTCAAAAATGATGGTATAATTTATGTATGTACACAAAAAAATCATTGGATTACCCAGGATAGAATCTGAGTTTCGTAGTAGAACCCCTTGGGCATAGTAGGGCGTAGAGGCCTGTCTATCAATCTACATACTAAAACCTGCAATTAAAGCAAGAAAGAAACTATAATGAACCGACAAGTAAAACAACGCAATATAGCAAAAGTTCTTATAGTGAACCTCGTGGTCTTTTGCCCTTCCTTCTCGTTTAAAAAAACCACCACTGCATTGGATAAAAAATAAGAGTAGAGTGAATGAAAATACACAAAACACAGGTGATAGTTGATGACACAAACGGCAAGAACTACTTTGGGTTTCTGTACCTAGTTCTTCCAGCAGCTGAAAGGCGCTCCTGATAGTGAACCGACATTGGGAAAAAATCAGAAGGATCGCTTGGAGTATCAGCCATACAAACAGAACAGTAGACGATCTGCAGTGCAATTAGAGATTTTAGTTAGGGATGCAAAAGTTTTGACGCTACTGGAAAATAGCGATGATCATCAGATCTGTCTTAGTTAAAAAAGAGTACGTTTAAATGGTGGTATGCATAGGAAAATTTGGTGTCCCCTGGAACTGACATGACGAAATTATGAGAATGAGACGATGACATAAGGAACAAGGCAGGTTTATCTTGTTGCAATGCACGCTCAAGCACAGAATTACAAACAGCAACAAATTCATTGGAGCCTAAAGTGTGGAAAATGTTCAAGGGTGTTCAGATTCCTGTTCTGCCCACGGCATGAATTGAGTACATTACGGAACATGAAAACTACTAGTCTACCACCGATAATTGATCTTTGAGACAGGTAGCTACACAAGGCATAGTACAAATATAAATCTAGCCAATTACACAAAAATTGCCGTATAGTCATAATAGGACAACTGAATCGTCAAACGCTCCCCCTAGAACTCCTGAGAAAATCAGAACCCATTCTACCACCACAACATCAAATCATTGGTGCCCAGTCAATGGATTGAGTAGTCTATATCATGCATTTCAAAATTTCGGTGTTTAGACCAGCTATATTATTTCATATGTGACTCGCGTGTGCGAAGAAGAACGTGAGGTAGATACTAAATTTCAACCACTTACTGTTTCGCCATCTGTGACCATTACAGAAGCACTGGCTTGCCTCCCAATGTGTCCTGTTTCCACTAATATCTGAGAGACCAAAAGAACCAATCCAGTTATTATTATTATTTTGCGCAAAAAGAACCAATCCAGTTAAAAAGACATTCTCACGCTGTGTCAAACAACTGAAGCAAAAACATATAACCAAACTGTAAAAACTCCCAGACGAATAACAGTGAGCACATAACGACATAGTACCATTACCATAGGTATTAGCTTTGAACATTTAAGGACAACTTAGGAACTGCACTTATAGTTTAATTAGGTATACATACGCGCTTAGCACTTAGGAACCCACGTTCGCATAATGCGTGCACTACAATTCACATTGGAGAGGTGCACGTTGAAACAGCCGCGTGAAAATGTCGCGCGACAGAGTTCAAAATCCCAATACTGCAATGCGCAGACACTTAACAGAGCATTGCGCGCGCAAACGGGAAGTACAGAAAGGGGGTAGGTTCGCGGCTCACGTGGCGGTCGCCGACGGGAATTTTCACGGAGAACTTGGTCGGGCCGGAGCTGCTCGCCTCGTCTCCTCCGGCAGCCACAACTTTAGCCCTCCTACCCCTCCGTCGCATTCGGCACGAGGATCCATGCGTGAGTGCCGCGACGCGCGGCGGCGCCACGCGGGAGAGGGGAAGCCACGCGTGGAGCGGCGGCGCGGCGTGCGGGAGAGCGAAGGCGAGATGCGGCGGCGCCGGGAGGAGGAGATGGTGGAGCGTGGTGGGACTCGCGAGCATCTCCAGGCCGTAGGAGGGGAGGCGAGGCGAGGCGAGGCGAGCTCGAGAGTGGGGCACGGGCTGTGGACTAGGAGGAGCGGAAGGGGAGAACAGGCGGGAGGGAGGGAGGGAGACGAGAGGGTGGCGACGCGCCGAAGAACCTTATCGCTTTCGGTTCGTTTGCGCGGGGTTATCTGGGTTTTTCTTCACGGGGTTTTAGGACTTCAGGGATGCCCCATTTCGAATTAAGGGTTTCATCCAGGGTTTTAGGATGTTGGACGCACCTCAACATCTGGATAACCCAGATATGATGAGACAAAATAAAAGCCCAGCATACCAATCAACTTATAAAACTGATTAGTTTTTAAATTATTACTACCTTTATATCTTAATATATGATGTTTTTGTGGTTCAATTTATTTTACTAGAATATACATGCATGTACGTTACAGCAGGAAAAAAAAGTTCATGCATACTGCGAATTTAATGAAAATTATACATGTGAAGCACAACTGCGGTTCATGCAAATTTAGATTTACTTAGATTTGTGAGTAAATAGCATAATACTACCACAACTCGGGCTAGGGTTCGAAAAACTGTCATTTTTTGAAATTTTCTTAAAACCTATCACAAAGTTGGTTTTGATCTCAAAAAACTACCCTGTTGCACTGATTACTGTGTTATCTATACATGATATTAAAGAGAGGAGGCTTTCATAACTCTATATACGTCATCTTTTTATATCCGTTGATTTTGTGTTAATCATAAAGATTGACGATTGAGATTTAAATGTAGATCTACATAACATTAAAAAAAAGTTACTACAATTATAGGATGTACAGGTTTTAGCCCTTGACATGTACAAGATTCAACACATGAACATACCAAAACGATGTGCTATAACATGTTTGTATATATCGCCTAAAAAAGAAGTGTACGTGTTAGTATATAGGACGGGAAACAAAAATCAATCCGACGAGAAAGTGTGTCTGTTTCAGTATTGGAATAGGACACAACAAATCATCTACTGAACTCAAGCGATCGATCGATCTGGCTGTTAACTGGACCCGATCGAGCGATTCCTTCGCTACTCCTGCTAACTGAAGCCGATCGAACCTGCTGCCTCTTGATGAACATTGAGCGTTGTTGGGGATTGGATGAATAGGACCCTGTGGTAGTAGCTAGAGACCATTGCCGCTGGATGAACAGGACCCCGATCGAGCCGGTTGGGGGTGGATGAACAGGACCCCGTGGAGGGCTGGATGAACAGTAGCCGGTGGAGGGCTGGTTGAACAGTAGCCGGCGAAGGGCTGGATAAAGAGTAAACCGTGGAGGGGTGGTTGAACAAGACCCCGTGAAGAGGGTTGGTTGAACAGTAGCCGGTGGAGGAGCGATAGAGGATGGATGAACAGTGGCTGGTGGAGGCAGGAGGGAGACGTCGTGGATGAACAATCGCAGGTGGAGGCTGGTGGAGGTCGACGGTGGATGAACAGTAGCTCGTGGAGGCTGGAGCGAGGCAGTAGACGATGGATGAACAGCCCGTGGAGTCCCATTTTGCGGTACACCACACCCCTCCCGATGAACAGGACCCCCGTCTCGACCTTAGGAGGTTGAAGAGAAGTCTGTTTCCTCTGTTTTGCGATACGTCACCCCGATCAACGGGACCCGTTTCACCGTAGGAGGTCAAGAGAAGTCTGTTTCCTCCATTTTCTTGATGCGCCACACCCTCCATTGCCAAGGATCCCGTCTCGATCGTAGGCGGTCGAACACAAGGTTGTTTCCTCCGTTCTGCGGTACGTCAATCCTCGTTTTGGCTGTTCCATCCAAGCCGGTTGGCTCCCGATGAACACGAGCATTTCGTTGCCTCCCGATGAACACGACGCATTTTGTTGCCTCCCGATGAACACAACGATGCAGTTTCCCCGTTCCGACCCAGCCGGTTGGCTGCCGATGAACATGATGTCGTCGCTGCCTCTCCATGTACACGAGCCATGGCCGTACGTATCCGCGAGTAGGCGTTCGAGACCCCGCCCATATATACGTACGTACGTGTACACGATATAGACGGGACTGCCTGAACAACTACCGCTCCTTACTCGGCCACGGTTCATCGTGGCAGAAAGACTGATGGACCAGTATGTACGCACATGTTTGCCACCAGAATGACAACGCTACGTAGCTTCGACCGGGTGAGTCCCGGCTGTCAGGGAGGATAAGGAGGCACTTTCTTGCGTGCGAAGATGTAGGTGGTGGGTCCAAGTTGACAGGGGGAGGATTCTTTTTTTGCGCGTAATATGGAGGCACTTCCTTGCGTGCGAAGATGTGGCTGGTGGGTCCATCTGTCAGCCTCACCTCGTACAATCCTCTTCTGATGGCTGTCGTTCGTTGTCCAGAAGACCACGCCGCACGGACAGCACCAGGCGGTGGACGGCGGTGAGGCAGGGAACGACGTGGAGCCTAGGAACATGCGGAGGGTAGTATGAGGGTTGACTGGTTCGGCTGCGGTGTGAGGCTGTCGTTGCCATAAAATAACAAGGGATGTGGGTGAGTAGAAGGATGGCCTGGCCAGCAGTGGGAGTAGTAGGGGACGGTGAGGCCTCATGGCAAAGACAAATGGACCCACGGGAGGCGAAGTCTGTGGTGGTTTGGGACGGGTGGAGCAAGAAAATCGAGAGGTTGAAGAAGCGGGGCGGCCAGTTGGATGTTAACAATCCAACGGTCACTGATGATAGAATCGTTTGTTGACTAAGTTGACAAATCCTCCGTACGCGTCAACTTAGTAGGGCCACAAGTTAGCCTCCAAATCTGGTGGGCCCCAGCTGTCATGGGAGCACTCGTTATTTTTCGCTTAATAAGGAGGCACTTCCTTCCGTGCCAAGATATAGCTGGTCGGTCGCAGCTGTCATTGGGAGTATTCATTATTTTCAGCATAATAAGGAGGTACTTTCTTGCATGCGGCCATGGACCATGTGGGTCCCAACTGTCAGCCTCTCCATGTATATCCCTCTTCCGATGTTGTCGTTTGTTGACAATCTTGACCACGCCGCGTCGAGAACACCGGTAGCGATGGACGACAATGAGACGGGAAGGAATGATGACGAGGCGGCGAAGCCATAGCGTGGAGGGATGTGGGTGAGTAGAGGATGGTCGGCCAGCGGTGGGAGTAGTAAGGCGGTGAGGCTGCGCCGCTGTCTGACACCGCCAGGGAGGCGGAGTAAGCGGTCCTTGGCCGCTGGATTTGGTGAGTGGAGCAAGAAGATTAGAGATTGAAGAAGCACGACGGCCGTTGGATTGACATCCAACGGTTACGTCTGCTAGTATCGTTTGTTGACGTATATAATAAGTAAAAAAATATTGCATACGCATCAACTTAATAGGCCCATAAGTCAGACCATTCCCTATTTTTTTAATAATTTACAGTTCATTGCAACTTCTTATGCAATTTATTGCAGTCCTTTTTTTTGTTGGCCAGAGCCAGGGTTAAAAATTTAAACGAAATTTCGCATATTTTTGTGGGGTCCAAACTATTTTTAATACCAAAATGTTGAGCCAGATTTAAAGTACTTTGAAAATATATTTAAATTAAAACCTAAAATTGGAATCTGAAAATGTGAAAAAAAATTAGAAATTATAAAGTAATTGTCAATTTGTCGTCTGTTTTTTATATTTACAGCCCATTTCATATTACTTTCAAGATTTGCAGCCATCTTAAAAGAGTTGCAGCCCATCAGGATGTAGAAAATTAAGTAGGCCTGGATTGGGTATTCTTTAGAAAAAATAAACTGCGCTCATTTTTACAAAGAAGAAATAGCTGGGTTGGTCATGTGGTGAACGTAAAATATAAGCCTGGGCTAGACAGGCCACAACCCAGTTCAAACCATGCTCCGTCTCAACAATAAAAAAATATTGCTCGAGCAACTACGTCCCAGGTGTCAGCCGATCTTGTGTTGTTCTCTTGTCTAGTGACTATATACGCTGACAATGTCGTGGGTCCCAGATGTCAGGAAACCACTAGGAGGAAGCATTTTCTTTTTCTATACGCTAACAATGGAGTATATATAACAAAAAACGAGGAACTTCCTTGCGAATAGCCATGGACATGGTGGGCCCCTACTGTCATCCTCTCCACGTACAGTCCTCTCCCGATTCCTCTTGTTTGTTGACCATGTTGACAACGCGAGAGGGCGGCGCCACGGCGAGCGCACCAAAGCGTGCGGAGGACGACGACGAGGCCTCGGACATTGGCATTAACGATTTAGGAGACGGTGGGGCGTCGATGCGTGCGCTAGGGCGCAGCCAGCCGTGGGAGGCGGAAGCAGGCGGCCCCGCCGGCGCTGGTTTGGTTTTGGTGGCTGGAGGAAGACAGGACTGAAGAAACACGATGATCGTAAAAGCGGCAGAGTACTTAACAACCTTAATCGAAACCAGCAGGGCACTTAACAACCTGGCTGAAAGCGGTATGAGTACTTATACATGTTCAATCGTACAAAGCACGCCTCGAACAGTGCTACTTTGCCTACAGTTAACCAAGGGTGAGGCCACCAAGCCAGAGGACAAGGCCCAGGCACCACCCCGCGCATCCACAACCTTCTAAAAGCGGCTTCATCTCGCAATGTGGTCAATAAACAGGATATTCGCTTTAGAGCCATGGAAAAGCATGAACATAACCTTCTGTCCTATTCTCCAAGATGGAAGGGCCTTCATTATTTGAGACCACCCATGAATAAGTATCTTTTCACCTCCAAGGGGAATGGAGTAGGTCAACATAAACATCATGTTGTGACCAAGCGCAAGTCTGACCCGACCATGGTGAGGCATCTGTATAGGAACAATAGAACTGGACAGTTTCTGTTCAAGAATAGCATAGTTGTAAAACTGTGTATAAGCAAGAGTTTATGAACAACATATATAACAGAAAATAGCTCATACCATAAGTTTCTCGACACGGTTGGACTTGTTCAACGTGTGCAGCAGTGACACACATATCCCACGTGGTCTTCCATCATTGAAATGCCCCACAAGGACCTCAAGACGATCATTAAAGTGTAGGAACTTGTGGATATCGTCCCAGTCAACTTTAGTGCCATCAGTAACAGTTGAGTTCTTATAGAATAACAAACGAGTAGCATGCTTAACTTTGAAATAACCTACACATGCCACCAATTATAAGAAACATTAGTTAGAAGTAGCATCTTCGTGAGAGATTCATTGCTACTTCTAAGTTAAATTGTGATTAGTTAGACAGAATAGGTGGATTAAAAAGTAATTGAGGCAACAAGCAAGAACCAGATACAAAACTAACATGGATGAACAATTGGAATGACGTCGGGTTGGAAGATCACGGTGAAGATGCGACCAGGTTCTGCTATTTCTATCAACATTCGTGCGCCAACTTTCAGTCTGTAACACTTGAGAAAGTTTATCTAAGTTCGGCCATAAAAAAGCAGCGATCTTCTTGGTTCATGAACCCAACTCGAAACTTATATCCATGGCTTGTCTTCAATGTGACCAGTAAACTAGTGTATTCAGTTATGGCAATGCCGACCATCTTGAGTACATGTGTTATGGCAGAGCAAGGAATGCATTGCAGGAAAAATAATATGAGAACACAATGTATTCCCTATCCAAATCTAGAGATAATTTCCTCCTTCACGTCAGTGTTGACCATGGTACTAGTACTTTTATCCAAATATAGCAATCCAAATTTCCAAATTAGTCGACAACATGTTCAAAAAACTCCACCCTCCCGGATAGAAAAGAGGATTCTAGGAACATACTATGTGCGTTTTAAAATCCTGTGTTAGGATGAGAAGGAACAAGTGTGGTGTCTCGACGAGGATGCAGAAACCTGTAGGGTCCTCGCACTTTGGGCACTGCAAATGAAACACACTAGATTCAGTATGAAGAAAAATGCATCAACGGCGGCGGCTGCAATCCTAGGATTACCCGTAACCAAGGACTTGGATTTGTCGGGGATGGATGAAGAATTCATACCTAGTTCTCCATGAGAAAACCCTATGCAATCGCCGAGAGGGGTTTTTTCTCTAAACAAGCATCTGAGGAGAAGGGATTCATGCCGGTGAAATATTCTGCTTCGTCAGTCCGACTTCTTGCTAAACACGGAAAGGTGGGGTTTTTTTGTGATTTGACGGCTCATTGGGCATTACGACCGGGGTGAGTCTACCGTGCAGTTGTGCACTCTAATTTGGTGCATGGCACGTGGACCCCGTTGCTAGATGCCCCACATATCAGCGAAAGGAAGTAGAAAGGCAAGAGTAACTAGTTACACATAAATATATTTTTGACACAGAGATACTCCCTCTGTAAAGAAATGTAAAAATCTTTTATATCACAACTTTATATACAAGAAAAATCAAGGGGAATATACATAACATAATATGGGGGTTCAGCTGAGAATATAATACTCAGACAGGCTCACGGTTCTGGACTATGGGCCACAGGTCGGTGGGCCTTCATGTTTGGGGGGCCATGTGTTCTACCTCAGCGCTTTTCATATTGCAAGCGACCGGTACGACGCTGGTTTTAGATGTTGTTGCAAGGCAAATACAAAAAATTGAATAAAGCGCGACAGCTGTTAGAATGAAATCGGACGACAGTTCCTAACCAGCCATCAGAGTTGCAATTCTATCAATGATATCCTACGTGATAAATAATATTGTCGTACTACTTATACACATAGGACACTTGTTTCACCATGCCAGATTATGTTGGGGAACGTAGTATTTCAAAAAATTGCCTACGATCACGCAAGATCTATCTAGGAGAAGCATAGCAATGAGCGGGGAGAGTGTGTCCACGTACCCTCGTAGACCGAAAGAGGAAGCGTTTAGTAATGCGGTTGATGTAGTAGAACGTCTTCGCCATCCAACCGATCCAAGTACCGAAAGCACGTGTAACATCCCAAATTTTCAATTTGGAATGTTATACATTAGGTCATTATGCATATCATATTTTCTCGCATTTTTCCGATCCTAGAAAATTTCACGCAACTCAAGGACCCTCGGAGAGAGTTGGAATTTCATTATTTTCATATTTGGGATTTCTCAAATTTTGAAAATAGGATCATTAGTTTATTTAATTATCTTCATAAAGTTTTTCCTATCAAAAATTAAGAGAGGGAATAATATGACTTTCCCAACATTTAGGAAAATGAAGATTTTATAAATAAATCAAATTTGGTTTTGGAAGATTTATTTTGCTTAGGCAAAAATGAGCATTTAAAAAAAATATGCATGTTTGCCGTTTTTAAAGTTCATTTTGTTCGACTCATTTGTAGGAGTCGGGGAAAATTATTTTATTAAAATCGGAGTTCGTTTGGTATTTTTTAATTAGTTTGGTTTTGTTTAAAAAAAAAAAAATCGCGCCCACGGGCCGAGGCCAGGCCTTGGCCTTGCCCGCCTCCTCTCTCTCTCTCACTTGCCTGCCATGGCGGTTCCCGCCGCCGCCACGCCACTCCGCCGCTCGTGTCCGGTTCGGACACGAGGCCGCCGCCTTGCCCCCCAGGCGCCGCCACCCCCTTCCATAAATCTGGCCGCCCCCCCCTCTCTCTCTTGCCGCCCGCCCCCAACCCGAGCCCGCCGCCCATGCCGTTCCTCGCCGTCGCCGGAGCACCAGTAAACCCGCCGCCCTCCGAACCCGGGACCCACTTGCCCGGAGCCCGTGGAGCCCCGCCGTGAAGTCACCGGAGGTAGCCACCGCCCGCCGATTCGGTTTTCCGATCCGTTTTCTTTTTAAAACCCGATCGGTTTTTTCGTGATGTTCGGTTTTTAAAGAAAAAAAACCCTAGATGGTTTTTTTTTGGTTTCTTAATTATGACGTTCACCGAACCGTTCGTTTCAATGAATGTGTTCGTTGGATTAGTTACATAATGAACGCCGTTATTTAATCCGTTAAATCGTTTTCTTTTAATCGGATTTAATCCGTTATTTTTCGATTCGATTTAGATCCGATTTTCAAATCTGTTTTATTTCTTGCTCGTTTATCGAATCGGTGATTCAAGCGCTGGAGTTTCGTTCTGAAACCGCCGTTCGACTAACCTACTTACGAGTTTTGCTCTTGTAAAATTTTAACCTAGTTTCAGATTGCTAAACCGAGTCGTTCTCTCTCGAGTTTCGACTTTCGATGCTTTATTTGATTCGATTCTTTTGCAACTGGGGTTCTTAAGATGAACTATCTGGTTAGATCTTTTATTCGAGATTTCCTGTGCATTAGATGAGTACTTATTGTATGCTTGTTGTTTTTGCGTTAGATCACCGGAGTGCGCCGCTTGTTACTTGAATCTCTAGGTCTCGCGGATCATCGGCAAGGCAAGTAACACTTGATCATACCTTTTCTACTACCAGTTTTATGCATTAGATCAAACCCTCAAACACTTGCATGTTTAGGATCTACTTAAATTGTGGGATTGGGAAGTAGATTGAGGTAGTACCTATTACATTACTTATGAAACCTTGGGAGTTACTTCTCGTTTGCTTATTATGCCATGCTATGCTAGTAGGCGTGGATTGGGTGAGTGAATATCCATGACGGATGTGAGATTGTTAATTAATGGTTTATCTAAGGTGGCAACCTAAACACACATCTGGGTGGATTGAGGCACTGGTTTCCATCGAGGACTTGCTGTATTTCTTGGACCGCCACCCAGGCTCTAAGGGATCATAAGATTATTCAAACTGGAAACTTCCGTGTGCAGCCACAAGCCAATTATGGGCTCTGGCGTAGTTGACTAAGTTGTGCGAACTCTTACGGGTAGGCTAGCTGATGTAGGGGATGTAGGTTGGTACGGTCTACCCACATGTAAGGTGCTAGTGCTTACGAAGACTATGTCTCGGTCATCCGTTTCTCAAACACCATGTAGTGCAAGAACCAAGCGGAGGCGATCGAGTCTTAATGGGGAAAAGTCATAAACCTCTGCAGAGTGTATAAACTAATCATGATTAGCCGTGTCCCCGGTTATGGACGTTTTGAGTATCGGTAATTGAATATCATGTGAATCTCAACATGTTACTTCTAATAAAAGTTATTGGGTTTTGATGAGTACTTTTTAATTGGGATTGAGGATCTTGTCAACCATTCTCAATGTTTAACAACCACCATGATAGTTAAATAAAATTATTCCTTTGATGTAGGGAAAAACTAGCTTTATGCAAATGTAATCAGAGAGCCTTACCACCAGCCAAATATGCATGTAGTATAGGCTTATTCCTTCATTGCTCTTTATGTGTTACATTGCGGCATATTCCATGTCTTGACCCGTTTGGGCTGCAACTTTCACGTTGCAGACTTTTAGAACGATGAGTAAGGTGTTAGGTCGTGGTTCTATACTCGGTGATGCCGATGGAGTTGATGGACTCGCTTATCTTCCAAGCCTTCATTTGTTATTGTTAGATGGCCTTAAGCCATATTATTGTAATAAGTTCCCTTGTGGACAACGATGTAATAAGTGTGTGATTGCTACTCTGCTATAAATCCTTGAAATCTTGTGTGGTGTCGACATTCTTGATCCGAGGATGACATCGAGCACAGAGACTTGATCCATTCGGTCTGGTCGCTCTGAGAGAATGGTATCGAGCACACTGTTGATATGAGACACGACCACTAAGTTAAAGCCATAGATCACTACTCTCTTCCCATTTTCTAACTCCTCATCTTTTCTACTCTGTTTTAGGATGACGGACGCGAAGATCAAGTACACCCAACGGATGAAGGCACACCTTTTGGATTTCACTTGAAGGAAGTTACCAAATACACGAACATTGGACTACCAAGCTTCAGGGACTTTCAACGCCACTCTGCTGAGAGAGGGCTGGAAGATTCACGCTCACGTTCGGGAAGGACATTAGCCCCAATCACCAAGCCTATAGATAGTGTTTTGATTGCACCAACTTGGAGTCAGGGAAAGAGCATGGCAGCTCACATCACCATGGGACGCATTGGAGAAGTTTATCAAGAAGACCTCAAGGACACCATCTACCAGATTTGCGGACGCCGAGATGACAAGCTGGGGCGTCGTCGGCACCAAGAAGGATAGATCCATTGCGGCGTTCATCCGGGAGTTAAATCGGCACATTCGACGCTAGGAGAACCAAATGTGCAATGACATGTTGGAGTTGCGAGAATGCAAAGGAAGGATCATCGAGCTGGAAGGAGAACTAAAGACTACACGCAAGGACTACATGGGCGAGATCGTAGCTCGGCAAGACACAATAACGATCTTAAATGCGAGATCGAAGAACTCAAGAAGAAGTTGGCGCTCGAGGAATGAAGACCGGTATGTCGAATACCCTGGCGACTACATCAACATCGGCGACACCGATTCGGATCCAAGTGAACCCGACTTTGAAGGCGAAGTGGAGCGGACATCATGGAGTCTTCCACCGGTTCAAATTAGTAGAAGTCCCCCACATATTAGTAGTATTTCCCTCCATGTAAACATTGTAGTACACGCACTTTTGCGATTGTTAGATCGTTGTAAGCCTTTTGTTTGATTGAATAAAGTGATTTTGTGTGTATTTGCTCATGTGCATTTGGGTAGTGATTCCCCTTAGACCTCAATCTATTCTAAGTTCTCTTCTTTTCTAAACCCATCAGATGCCTCCAGGCGTGACCCGGATTCGTTTTCCCGCCAGAGATCACCCAATTGATCCGGCGTGAGAATACCACGATTCAAACATTGGTGCGAGAACCGTGGCAACAACAACAACAACAACAACCCACCACCACCACCACCACCGCGGATCATCGACTTGTTTCCTTAGATGAACCCGCGGTGTATTCGATAAGCACCGAGCCGATTGTAGCAGATGACTGGCTCCGCAAGATAGGAAGGGAGTTGACCACTGCAGGATGCACAGATGGTGAAAGAGTGAAGTTTGTGAAGGAAATATGCCCTAGAGGCAATAATAAAGTTATTATTTATTTCCTTATATCATGATAAATGTTTATTATTCATGCTAGAATTGTATTAACCGGAAACATAATACATGTGTGAATATATAGACAAACAGTATGTCACTAGTATGCCTCTACTTGACTAGCTTGTTAATCAAAGATGGTTATGTTTCCTAACCATGAACAAGGAGTTGTTATTTGATTAACAAGGTCACATCATTGGTTGAATGATCTGATTGACATGACCCATTCCGTTAGCCTAGCACTTGATCGTTTAGTATGTTGCTATTGCTTTCTTCATGACTTATACAAAGTTCCTGTAACTATGAGATTATGCAACTCCGTTTACGGAGGAACACTTTGTGTGCTACCAAAGCGTCTAGCGTAAATGGGTGATTATAAAGGTACTCTACAGGTGTCTCCAAAAGTATATGTTGAGTTGGCATGAATCGAGATTAGGATTTGTCACTCCGAATGTCGGAGAGGTATCTCTGGGCCCTCTCGGTAATGCACATCACTTAAGCCTTGCAAGCATTGCAACTAATGAGTTAGTTGCGAGATGATGTATTACGAACGAGTAAAGAGACTTGCGGTGGCGAGATTGAACTAGGTATTGGATACCGACGATCGAATCTCGGGCAAGTAACATACCGATGACAAAGGGAACAAAGTATGTTGTTATGCGGTTTGACCGATAAAGATCTTAAGTAGAATATGTAGGAGCCAATATGGGCATCCAGGTTCCGCTATTGGTTATTGACCAAGAATAGTTCTAGGTCATGTCTACATAGTTCTCGAACCCGTAGAATCCTGCACGCAAGGTTTCGATGGCGGTTTTATTATGAGTTTATGAGTTTTGATGTACGAAGGAGTTGAGTCCGGATGAGATCGGGGACATGACGAGGAGTCTCGAAATGGTCGAGGCGTAAAGATCGATATATTGGACGACTATATTCGAGTTGGAAAGGTTCCGAGTGATTGGGTATTTTGGGAGTCTGGGAGAGTTACGGGAATTCGTATTGGGCCTCTTTGGGCCATACGGGAAAGGAGAGAAAGGGCCAAAAGGTGGCGCACCCCCTTGGACTAGTCCGAATTGGACTAGGGAAGAGGCGCCCTTCCTTCCTTCTCCTTCTCTCTTCCCTTTCCTTCTCTCCTACTCCTACTACATGGAAGGGTTCCTAGTTGGACTAGGAAAGGGAATCCTACTCCGGTGGGAGTAGGACTCCCTAAGGCGCGCCATAGAGAGGGCCGGCCCTCCCTCCTCCACTCCTTTATATCTGAGGCGGGGGCACCCCATGGACACACAAGTTGATCTTCGTGATCGTTCCTTAGCCGTGTCGGTGCCCCCTCCACCATATTCCACCTCGGTCATATTGTAGCGGTGCTTAGGCGAAGCCCTGCGTGAGTAGAACATCAAGATCGTCACCACGCCGTCGTCTTGTGGAACTCCTTCCCGACGCTTTCTTTGGATCGGAGCCGGGGATCGTCATCGAGCTGAGCGTGTGCCAAGAACTCGGAGGTGCCGAGTATGCGGTGCTTGGATCGGTCGGATCGTGAAGGCGTCTGACTACATCAACAGCGTTAATATAACGCTTCGCTTTCGGTCTCACGAGTGCGTGGGCGGATACTCTCCCTCTCGTTGCTATGCCATCACCATGGTCTTGCGTGATCGTAGGAAAATTTTGAAATTACTCGTTCCCCAGCGGTGGCATCGAGCCTGGTTTTATGCGTTGATGTCATTTGCGAGTAGAACACAAGTGAGTTGTGGGCGATACAAGTCATACTACCTACCGCATGTCATACTTTGGTTCAGCGGTATTGTGAGATGAAGCGGCCGGACCGACATTACGCGTGACGCTTACGCGAGACTGGTTTCACCGCTATGAGCACTCGTTGCTTAAAGGTGGTGGCGGGTGTCTGTCTCTCTCACTTTAGTTGAACCGAGTGTGGCTCGCCCGGTCCTTGAGAAGGTTAAGCGGAGTCTATTTGACGAAGTATCGTTGTGGTTTTGATGCGTAGGTAAGAACGGTTCTTGCTCAGCCCGTAGCAGCCACGTAAAACTTGCAACAACAAAGTAGAGGACGTCTAACTTGTTTTTGCGGGGCATGTTGTGATGTGATATGGTCAAGGCGTGATGCTATATTTTATTGTATGAGATGATCATGTTTTGTAACCGAGTTATCGGCAATGGCGAGAACCATATGGTTGTCGCTTTATTGTATGAAATGCAAGCGCCATGTAATTGCTTTACTTTATCACTAAGCGGTAGCGATAGTCGTAGAAGCAATAGTTGGCGAGGCGACAACGATGCTACGATGGAGATCAAGGTGTCGCGCCGGTGGCGATGGTGATCATGGCGGTGCTTTGGAGATGGAGATCGAAGCACAAGATGATGATGGCCATATCATATCACTTATATTGATTGCATGTGATGTTTATCCTTTATGCATCTTATCTTGCTTTGATTGGCGGTAGCATTATAAGATGATCTCTCACTAAAATTATCAAGTAGTGTTCTCCACGAGTATGCACCGTTGCCAAAGTTCGTCGTCTTCGAGACACCACGTGATGATCGGGTGTGATAAGCTCTCGTCCATCTACAGCGGGTGCAAGCCGGTTTTGCACCTTGAGAATACTCAGTTATACTTGACGAGCCTAGCATATGCGAGATATGGCCTCGGAACACGGAGACCGAAAGGTCGGCGTGAATCATATAGTAGATATGATCAACATAAGATGTTCACCATTGAAAACTACTCCATCTCACGTGATGATCGGTTATGGTTTAGTTGACTTGGATCACGTGATCACTTAGATGACTAGAGATGTCTGTCTAAGTGGGAGTTCTTAAGTAATATGATTAATTGAACTTTAATTTATCATGAACTTAGTCTGGTAGTATTTTGCAGATTATGTTGTAGATCAATAGCTCGCGTTGTTGCTTCCCTATGTTTTTATATGTGTTCCTAGAGAAAATTGTATTGAAAAATGTTAGTAGCAATGATGCGGATTGGATCCGTGATCGAGGTTTATCCTCATGGCTGCCTGAAGAATTATGTCCTTAATGCACCGCTAGGTGACAGACCTATTGCAAGAGCAAGATGCGGGCGTTATGAGCGTTTGGCTAGCTCAATATGATGACTACTTGGTAGTTTAGTGCACCATGCTTAAACAGCTTAGAATCGGGACTTCAAAGGCGTTTTGAGCGTCATGGACCATATGAGATGTTCGGGAGTTGAAATTAATATTTCAAGCAAATACCGAGTTGAGAGATATGAAGTCTCCAACAAGTTCTATAGCTAAAAGATGGAGGAGAATCGCTCAACTAGTGAGCATGTGCTCGATTATGCAGGTACTTCAATCGCTTGAATCAAGTGGGAGTTAATCTTCGAGATAAGATAGTGATTGACAGAATTCTCTAGTCACCATCACCAAGTTAGTAGAACTTCGTGATGAACTATAGTATGCAAGGGATGGCGAAAACGATTCCCGAACTCTTCGTGATGTTGAAATCAACGAAGGTAGAAATCAGAAAGAGCATCAAGTGTTGATGATGGACAAGACCACTAGTCTCAAGGAAAAGGGCAAAGGAAGAAGGGAACTTCAAGAAGAGCGGCAAGCAAGTTGTTGCTCGGTGAAGAAGCCCAAGTCTGGACCTAAGCACGAGACTAAGTGCTTTTGCTGCAATGGAACTGGTCACTAGAAGCGGTACTACCCCAAGTATTTGGCGGATAAGAAGGATGGCAAAGTGAACAAAGGTATATTTGATATACAGATTATTGATGTGTATTTTACTAGTGTTAAGTAAGCAACCCCTCGGTATTTGATCTGGTTCAATTGCTAAGAGTAGTAACTTGAAGCGGAGTTGCAGAATGAAGCGAAACTAGTTGAAGGGAAATGACAATGAGTGTTGGAAGTAGTTCCAAGATTGATATGATCATCATCGCACACTCCCTATACTTTCGGGATTAGTGTTAAACCTAAATAAATGTTATTTGGTGTTTGCGTTGAGCATGAATATGATTTGATCATGTTTATTGCAAAGCGGTTATTCATTTAAAGTCAAAGAATAATTGTTGTTACATTTAAATGAATAAAACCTTCGATAGTCATACACCCAATGAAAATAGTTTGTTGGATCTCGATCGTAATGATACACATATTCATAATATTGATGCCAAAAGATGCAAAGTTAATAATGATAGTGCAACTTATTTGTGGTACTTGCCGTTTAGGTCATATTGGTGTAAAAGCATGAAGAAACTCCATCTTGATGGACTTTCGGAATCACTTGGTTATGAATCATTTGATGCTTGCGAACCGTGCCGTTTGGGCAAGATGACTAAAACTCCGTTCTCGGAACAATGGAACAAGCTCTTGACTTATTGGAAATAATACATACCGATGTATGCGATCCAATGAGTGTTGATGCTCGTGGCAAGTATCGTTATTTTCGACCTTCACAAGATGATTTGAGCAGATATGGGTATATCTACTTGATGAAACATAAGTCTGAAATAGTTGAAAGGTTCAAAGAATTTCAGAGTGAAGTGGAAAATCATCGTAACAAGAAAATAAAGTTTCTGCGATCGATCGTGGAGATGAATATTTGAGTTCTGAGTTTGGTCTTCAATGAAAACAATGTGGAATAGTTTCACAGCTCACGCCACCGGAACACCACAACATTATGGTGTGTCCGAGCGTCAGAATAACCGTACTTTATTTTGATATGGTGCAATCTATGATGTATCTTACCGATTTACCACTATCGTTTTGGGGTTATGCATTAGAGACACTGCATTCACGTTTAATAGGGCACCATCTAAATCCGTTGAGATGACACCGTATGAACTATGGTTTAGCGATGAAACCTAAGTATCGTTTCTTAAAGTTTGGAGTTGTGATGCTTATGTGAAAAAGTTTTCACGATAAGCTCGAACCAAATCGGAGAATGCGTCTTCATAGAATACCCAAAGGTAACTATTGGGTACACCTTCTATCACAGATCCGAAAGCAAGATATTTCTTACTAAGATGGATCCTTTCTAGAAGAAGTTTCTCTCGAAAGAAGTGAGTGGGAGGAAAGTAGAACTTGATGAGGTAATTGTACCTTCTCCCTTATTGGAAAGTAGTTCATCACGGGAATCAGTTCGGTGATTCCTACACCAATTAGTGAGGAAGTTAATGATGATGATCATGAAACTTCAGATCAAGTTGCTACCAAACCTCGTAGGTCTTCCAGAGTAAGATCCGCACAGTGTGGTACGGTAATCCTATTCTAGAGGTCATGTTACTAGACCATGATGAACCTACGAACTATGAGAAGCGATGATGAGCCCAGATTCGCGAAATGGTTTGAGACCATGAAATCGAGATGGGATCCATATATGAGAACAAAGTGTGGACTTTGATGGAGTTGCCGATGATCGGCAAGCCATATTATATAAATGGATCTTCAAGAGGAAGGCAGATCTTGATAGTAGTGTTACTATCTACAAAGTTCGACTTGTCGCAAAAGGGTTTCGACAAGTTCAAGGTGTTGACCACAAATGAGATTTTCTCAAGCTGTAGCGATTCTTAAGTCTGTCAGAATCATGTTAGCAATTGCCACATTTTATGAAATCGGCAAATGGATGTCAAAACTACATTCTTTAATAGATTTATTAAAGAAGAGTTGTATATGATGCAACCATAAGTTTTGTCAATCCTAAAGGAGCTAACAAAATGTGCAAGCTCGATGATCCATCAATGGTGGTGCAAGCATCTCGAGTTGGAATATACGCTTTGATGAGTTGATCAAAGCATATGGTTTTATCTGAGACTTTTGGAGAAGCTTTGTATTTACAAGAAAGTGAGTGGGAGCACTCTGACATTTCGACAAGTATATGTGAATGACATATTGTTGATCGGAAATAATGTAGAATTATTCGCAAAGCATAAAGGAGTGTTTGAAAGGAGTTTTTCAAAGAAAGACCTCGGTGAAAGCTGCTTACATATTGAGCATCAAGATCTATAGAGATAGATCAAGGCGCTTGATAAGTTTTTCAATGAATACATACCTTGACAAGATTTTGAAGTAGTTCAAAATGGAGCAGTCAAAGAAAGAGTTCTTGCACGTGTTACAAGGTGTGAGATTGAGTAAGACTCAAAACCCGACCACGGCAGAAGATAGAAAGAGAATGAAAGTCATTCCCTATGCATCGCCATAGGTTCTATAAAGTATGTCATCTTTGTGTACGGATCTATTGCATACCCTACCACTAAGCTTGGCAAGGAGTGCAATAGTGATCTAGAAGTAGATCAATGGACAGCGGTCAAAATTATCCTTAGTAGAATAAGGATATGTTTCTCGATTATGGAAGTAAAAAAAGGTTCGTCGTAAAGGGTTACGTCGATGCAAGTTTTAACACTAATCTAGATGACTCACGAGTCTCAATCTGGATACATATTGAAAGTGGGAGCAATTAACTAGAGTAGCTCCGTGCGAGCATTGTTGACATAGAGATTTGCAAAATACATACGGATCTGAATGTGGCGAGACCCGTTGACTAAGATTCTCTCACAAAGCAAAACATGATCACACCTTAGTACTCTTTGGGTGTTAATCACATAGCAATGTGAACTAGATTCTGAATCTAGTAAACCCTTTGGGTCTTGGTCACATGGCGATGTGAATTATGAGTGTTAATCACATGATGATGTGAACTATCGATGTTAATCACATCTTGATGTGATCTAGATTATTGACTCTAGTGCAAGTGGGAGGCTGAAGGAAATATGCCTAGAGGCAATAATAAAGTTATTATTTATTTCCTTATATCATGATAAATGTTTATTATTCATGCTAGAATTGTATTAACAGGAAACATAATACATGTGTGAATATATAGACAAACAAAGTATGTCACTAGTATGCCTCTACTTGACTAGCTTGTTAATCAAAGATGGTTATGTTTCCTAACCATGAACAAGGAGTTGTTATTTGATTAACAAGGTCACATCATTGGTTGAATGATCGATTGACATGACCCATTCCGTTAGCCTAGCACTTGATCGTTTAGTATGTTGCTATTGCTTTCTTCATGACTTATACAAAGTTTCTGTAACTATGAGATTATGCAACTCCGTTTACGGAGGAACACTTTGTGTGCTACCAAGCGTCTAGCGTAAATGGGTGATTATAAAGGTACTCTACAGGTGTCTCCAAAAGTATATGTTGAGTTGGCATGAATCGAGATTAGGATTTGTCACTCAGAATGTCGGAGAGGTATCTCTGGCCCTCTCGGTAATGCACATCACTTAAGCCTTGCAAGCATTGCAACTAATGAGTTAGTTGCGAGATGATGTATTACGGAGCGAGTAAAGAGACTTGCGGTGGCGAGATTGAACTAGGTATTGGATACCGACGATCGAATCTCGGGCAAGTAACATACCGATGACAAAGGGAACAAAGTATGTTGTTATGCGGTTTGACCGATAAAGATCTTAAGTAGAATATGTAGGAGCCAATATGGGCATCCAGGTTCCGCTATTGGTTATTGACCAAGAATAGTTCTAGGTCATGTCTACATAGTTCTCGAACCCGTAGGGTCCCACGCAACAAGGTTTCGATGATGGTTTTATTATGAGTTTATGAGTTTTGATGTACCGAAGGAGTTCGGAGTCCGGATGAGATCGGGGACATGACGAGGAGTCTCGAAATGGTCGAGGCGTAAAGATCGATATATTGGACGACTATATTCGGAGTTCGGAAGGTTCGAGTGATTGGGTATTTTTGGGAGTCTGGGAGAGTTACGGGAATTCGTATTGGGCCTCTTTGGGCCATACGGGAAAGGAGAGAAAGGGCCAAAAAGGTGGCCGCACCCCTTCCCTTGGACTAGTCCGAATTGGACTAGGGAAAGGCGCCCCTTCCTTCCTTCTCCTTCTCTCTTCCCTTTCCTTCTCTCCTACTCCTACTACATGGAAGGGTTCCTAGTTGGACTAGGAAAGGGAATCCTACTCCGGTGGGAGTAGGGCTCCCCTAGGCGCGCCATAGAGAGGCGGCCCTCCCTCCTCCACTCCTTTATATCTGAGGCGGGGGCACCCCATGGACACACAAGTTGATCTTCGTGATCGTTCCTTAGCGTGTGCGGTGCCCCCTCCACCATATTCCACCTCGGTCATATTGTGGCGGTGCTTAGGCGAAGCCTGCGACGGTAGAACATCAAGATCGTCACCACGCTTGCGTCGTCTTGTGGAACTCCTTCCGGCGCTTTCTTTGGATCGGGCCGGGGATCGTCATCGAGCTGAGCGTGTGCCAAGAACTCGGAGGTGCGAATGCGGTGCTTGGATCGGTCGGATCGTGAAGGCGTCGACTACATCAACAGCGTTAATATCGCGCTTCGCTTTCGGTCACGAGGGTACATGGGCGGATACTCTCCTCTCGTTGCTATGCCATCACCATGGTCTTGCGTGATCGTAGGAAAATTTTGAAATTACTCGTTCCCCAACAGTTTGCAGCACATCGGCTTGAAGGACCCTTGGCGACATGGTGGGAGAATTTCTGACCACTTACGGTGAACACCGTCACATGAGATCAATTTCAGCAAGCTTTTCGACTTGCCCATGTTTCAGCAGGAGCCATGGCCATGAAGAAGCGTGAGTTTCAATAACTCGCGCAAGGAGGAAGGATTTGTTGGCGATCGTGGATGACTTTAGTAAATTAGCACGTTATGCCCCGGATGGCGTTACTCTGACGCAGCTAAGCAGGAGAAGTTTCTAGAAGGATTTGAATGATGAGTTGACATGCCGTTGATGGTAGCAAGTTTCAATAACTACCGGAGTTGGTAGACCGAGCCCTCATGATTGAAGGAAAGCAGCTGACAAATTGAGAACCGCAAGAGGAAGTATGGGCAAGGGAAGTATAACTCGAGCTCGTGAAACCTCGTTATACCCCTAAATCAGAATTGGTTTCAGCATACCCATGGAGGAGGCAATTAGCATAACCATAATAGCACCAAGAATGGGAGCGGAATGGAGGAAGCAACAGACAGAATCGCACCAACCCGTCAACACCATCCAAAGTAGACTGAGTCATATTACTTGCTTTAAGTGCCGCAAGATGGGCATTACGCAAAAATGGTATCCGAAGGCCGAATGGAAATGGCAATGGAAGCTCGGAAAGAAGCCCAACCCTTTCAACAGGGACGGGTGAACCACATTGATGTGGAGGAGGTTGAATATCAGCCCGATCACGATGTCGGTAAGTTTTTGGTTAAGTCATTTAATGCGGTTGTTCTTTTCGATCATTGGTGCATCGCATTCATACATATCGAGGGATTTGTGGATAAGTACAAATTACCAACCCAAGCCCTTAGGTCACCCATGCTAGTAACCTCACGGGAGCGAGAATACATGGTTAGTAAATGGTGTGATCGATTGCCATTAAGGATTGGACACATGTTTTCCCCTCGGACCTAATAGTTACGGAATCCCAAGGAATTTGGATGTGATATTAGGTATGGATTGGTTATCAAGATATGGAGGAAACATTGATTGCTCCACTAGATCAATTTTGCTCACCACACCGAAGGAAGAAGGATTAAGTATGTATCACGGCACGAGCGAGGAGAGCACAAGTTAATTGCTTATCGGGGAGTGGTGCGGGAAGAAGTACCGATGGTGAAGGATTATCTGATGTATTTAGGAAGAGTTGCGGGAATGCCACGGATAGAGACATTGAGTTTTGATCGATTTGTTGCGAGAACAGGCCCGATATCGGCGGCCGTCTGGGATGCCCGCAAAGGATTTGGCGAAATCAAGAAAGCAGATTAAGGAACTATTGGATAAAGGTTTTATCGCCCAAGTTCTTCACCTTGGGGATCACCCGTTTTGTTAGTGGAGAAGAAGGATGGATCTTTAAGAATGGTTGTTGATTATCGTGGATTGAATGAAGTAACAATCAAGAACAAGTACCCACTACCCATGATAAATGATCTGTTTGATCGCTTGCAAGGAGCCAAAGTGCTTTCCAAGATCGACTTGCGATCGTGGTACCATCGATTGAAGATTCGGGAGCAGGACATACCCAAGACAGCATTTACCACGAGATATGGATCATGCGAGTATACCGTTATGTCATTTGGATGACTAACGCACCAGCCTATTTCATGAACACGATGAACAAAGTGTTTATGGAGTTTTGGATAAGTTTGTCGTGGTGTTCATTGATGACATTTTGATTTTCTCGAAGAATGAAGAGGAACACAAGGAACATTTGCGATTGGTTTTGAGGCGAGGAACACCCGGTTGTATGCCAAGTTCAGCAAATGTGAGTTTTGGCTAAAGAAGTTGGATTTCTCGGACATGTTATATCCGGAGAAGGAATAGCAGTTGACTCCACAAAGGTTGAGACCGTAACCAAATGGGAAGCACCAACGACAGTTGGAGAGATTCGGAGTTTCCTTGGACTCGCAGGATACTACCGAAGATTCATTGAGAATTTCTCAAGGATTGCAAAGCCTATGATGTGAATTGTTGAAGAAGGAAAACAAATTCATATGGGTGAGGACTGTGAGGCAAGTTTTCAGGAGTTGAAGAAAAGATTGGTTACCTCACCGGTTTGATATTGCGGATCGGACTAAGGATTATGAGGTGTATTGCGGCGCTTCACGTCGAGGACTTGGAGCCGTACTTATGCAGGAAGGAAGAGTTGTTTCGTATGCTTCACGACAACTTAAGCCCCATGAGTTGAATTATGCCACTCATGATTTGGAGTTAGCGACCGTTGTGCATGCCACGAAGGCGTGGAGACATTTTCTCATTGGAAATCATTGTGAAGTATATACGGATCACAAGAGTTTGAAGTACATCTTCACACGAAGAATTGAATCTCGGACAAAGGAGATGGTTAGAGCTTATCAAGGATTATGATATGAGATTGCATTATCACCGGAAAGGCTAATGTCAGTGGTGGCGCATTGAGCCGTAAGAGCCACGTAAATACCCTAATGATGGGAGGAATACCCAATGAGTTAGCCGAGGACCTTCGAGAGCTATGTTTGGAAATAGTTCCAAGAGGCTATGTAGCAGCATTGGAGATTGATCGACATCGATGGACAAAATCGGAGAAGCCCAAAAGGCGGATAAGGAAGTTGCCTCTATAAAGGAGAAAATGAGCAAAGGAAAAGCTAAAGGATTTCGTGAGGATGAGCACGATACCCTATGGTTTGAAGACCGTGTTTATGTGCCCAATGACCCGGAGATCGGGAAGTTGATTTTACAAGAAGCCCATGATTCACCCTATTCGATTCACCCGGAAATACCAAGATGTATTTGGATTTGAAGAACACTTTACGGTGGACCGGAATGAAGAAGGATATTGCGGAGTATGTAGCGATTTCGACGTATGTCGAAAGTAAAAGCGAGCATCGAAGCGGCGAGGATTGCTACAACCATTGCCGATACCGAATGGAAGTGGGATAAACTAGGCATGGATTTCATCACAGGTTTGCCAAAGACCCGTTCAGGATATGACTCGATTTGGGTTATAGTCGACCGTTTAACGAAGGTAGCTCATTTCATTCGGTCAAGACTACCTATAGCGATTGCTAAATTGGCAAAGTTATACATGACCGAATTGTGTGCTTACACGGAGTTCCGAGGAGCATCGTGTCGAGATAGAGGAACCCGGTTTACCTCGAAATTTTGGAACCGGTTACACGAAACATTGGGAACAGATTGGAATTGATCTGACTTTCCACCCACAGACCGATGGACGGATCGAGAGAGTCAATCAGATTTTAGAGGACATCTTTGAGAGCTTGTGCACTAGATTATGGATCTAGCTGGGATGATAATTTGCCGTATGCAGAATTTTCCTACAACAACAGTTACCAAACCAGCTTGAAGATGGCACCTTCGAGGCTCTGTATGGAAGAAGGTGCGAGGACACCATTGTCATGGGAATAAACCGGAGATCGTCGGTTGTTTGGACCAGATTTGATTAAGGAGTCGAACAGAAGGTTAAGTTGATTCGAGATAGGCTCAAGGTAGCCCAGTCCGCACGAAGAGTTATGCCGATTCAAAGCGCCAGCGATTGAGTATGGAGTTGGAGCAGAGTATATCTTAGAGTATCCCGCTCGAGGAGTTAAGCGTTTTGGAATTAAAGGAAAGTTAGCACCCGTTTAGTTGGACCGTATAAGATTTTGCAACGCATGGGAGAAGTTGCTTATAAGTTGGAATTGCGGAAGGGTATCGGGGAGTTCATGATGTATTCCATGTTTCTCGATTGAAGAAATGTCACCCGAGATAGCAGAGGTACCGTTAAGAGACACGGTGCCCTTTGGAAGCAATTGATTGAAGGATGACTTAACATATGAGGAAAAACCGGTTAAGATTCTCGATTATGCCGTGAGAGTTACCCGCACAAAGTTATCAAGTTTTGCAAAGTTCGGTGGAGCCACCACACCGAGGATGAAGCCACAGGAAAGAGAGGAAGTTTTGTAAGGATCACCCTCACCTATTTTCTAGCCAACTCGAATCTCGAGGGAGATTCATCTTAAGGGGTAGGTTTGTAACATCCCAAATTTTCAATTTGGAATGTTATACATTAGGTCATTATGCATATCATATTTTCTCGCATTTTTCCGATCCTAGAAAATTTCACGCAACTCAAGGACCCTCGGAGAGAGTTGGAGATTTCATTATTTTCATATTTGGGATTTCTCAAATTTTGAAAATAGGATCATTAGATTTATTTAATTATCTTCATAAAGTTTTTCCTATAAAAAATTAAGAGAGGGAATAATATGACTTTCCCAACATTTAGGAAAAATGAAGATTTTATAAATAAATCAAATTTGGTTTTGGAAGATTTATTTTGCTTAGGCAAAAATGAGCATTTAAAAAAATATATGCATGTTTGCGTTTTTAAAGTTCATTTTGTTAGACTCATTTTTAGGAGTCGGGAAAATTATTTTATTAAAATCGGAGTTCGTTTGGTATTTTTTTAATTCGTTTGGTTTTGTTTAAAAAAACAAAAAAAATCGCGCCCGCGGCCGAGGCCCAGGCCAGCGCCTCGGCCGCCTCCTCTCTCCTCGCGCCTTCGCATGTGGCGGTTCCCGCCGCCGCCGCCACGCCCGCCCGCTCGTGTCCGGATTCGGACACAAGGCCGCCGCCGCCCCCCCCCAGGCGCCGCCACCCCCTTCCATAATCTGGCCGCCCCCTCTCTCTCACCTTGCCGCCTGCCCTAACCCGAGCCTTGCCGTGAGGACGCCTTGCCGCTTGCCGTTCCTCGCCGTCATGGAGCACCTCCCAACCCCCGCCGCCCTCCGAACCCATGGGACCCCATGGCCGAGCCCTGGGAGCCCGTGAAGTCACCGAGGTAGCCACCCGCCCGATTCGGTTTTCCGATCGGTTTTTTAAAACCGATCCGGTTTTTTCGTGATGTTCGGTTTTTAAAAAAAAAAACCTAGATGGTTTTATTTTTTTGGTTTTCTTAATTAATGAACGTTCACCGAACCGTTCGTTTCAATGAATGTGTTCGTTGGATTAGTTACATTAATGAACGCCTGTTATTTAATCCGTTCGTCGTTTTCTTTTAATCGGATTTAATCCGTTATTTTTCGATTCGATTTAGATCCGATTTTCAAATCTGTTTTATTTCTTGCTCGTTTATCGGAATCGGGTGATTCAAGCGCTGGAGTTTCGTTCTGAAACCGCCGTTCGACTAACCTACTTACACAGAGTTTTGCTCTGTAAAATTTTAACCTAGTTTCAGATTGCTAAACCGAGTCGTTCTCTCTCGAGTTTCGACTTTCGATGCTTTATTTGATTCGATTCTTTTGCAACCAGGGTTCTTAAGATGAACTATCTGGTTAGATCTTTTATTCGAGATTTCCCTGTGCATTAGATGAGTACTTATTGTATGCTTGTTGTTTGTCTGCGTTAGATCACCCGGAGTGCGCCGCTTGTTACTTCGAATCTCTAGGTCTCGCGGATCATCAGCAAGGCAAGTAACACTTGATCATACCTTTTCTACTACCCAGTTTTTATGCATTAGATCAAACCCTCAAACACTTGCATGTTTAGGATCTACTTAAATTGTGGGATTGGGAAGTAGATTGAGGTAGTACCTATTACCTGTTACTTATGAAACCTTGGGAGTTACTTCTACGTTTGCTTATTATGCCATGCTATGCTAGTAGACGTGGATTGGGTGAGTGAATATCCATGACAGATGTGAGATTGTTAATTAATGGTTTATCTAAGGTGGCAACCTAAACACACATCTGGGTGGATTGAGGCACTGGTTTCCATCGAGGACTTACTGTATTTCTTGGACCGCCACCCGGGCTCTAAGGGATCATAAGATTATTCAAACGGAAACTTCCGTGTGCAGCCACAAGCCAATTATGGGCTCTGGCGTAGTTGACTAAGTTGTGCGAACTCTTACGGGTAGGCTAGCTGATGTAGGGATGTAGGTTGGTGCGGTCTACCCACATGTAAGGTGCTAGCGCTTACGAAAGACTATGTCTCGGTCATCCGTTTCTCAAACACCATGTAGTCACGAGAACCAAGCGGAGGCGATCGAGTCTTGTGGGGAAAAGTCATAAACCTCTGCAGAGTGTATAAACTAATCGTGATTAGCCGTGTCCCCGGTTATGGACGTTTTGAGTATCGGTAATTGAATATCATGTGAATCTCAACATGTTACTTCTAATAAAAGTTATTGGGTTTTGATGAGTACTTTTTAATTGGGATTGAGGATCTTTGTCAACCATTCTCAATGTTTAACAACCACCATGATAGTTAAATAAAATTATTCCTTTGATGTAGGAAAAACTAGCTTTATGCAAATGTAATCAGTAGAGCCTTACCACCAGCCAAATATGCATGTAGTATAGGCTTATTCCTTCATTGCTCTTTATGTGTTACATTGCCGGCATATTCCATGTCTTGACCCGTTTTGGCTGCAACTTTCACGTTGAGACTTTTAGACGACGAGTAAGGTGTTAGGTCGTGGTTCTATACTCGGTGATGCCGATGGAGTTGATGGACTCGCTTATCTTCCAAGCCTTCGCTGTTATTGTTAGATGGCCTTAAGCCATATTATTGTAATAAGTTCCCTTGTGGACAACGGCGTAATAAGTGTGTGATTGCTACTCTGCTATAAATCCTTGAAATCTTGTGTGGTGTCGGCATTCTTGGTCGAGGATGACACCGAGCACGATGACTTGATCCATTCGGGTCTGGTCGCTACAGCACGACACCTCCTCGATCTGCACACGTTCAGCTCGGTGACGTCCCTCGAACTCTTGATCCAGTTGAGGCCGAGGGAGAGTTTTGTCAGCACGACGGCGTGGTGACGGTGATGATGAAGTTACCGACGCAGGGCTTCGCCTAAGCACTACGACAATATGACCGAGGTGGAAAACTGTGGAGGGGGGCACCGCACACGGCTAAAGATCAACTTGTGTGTCTATGGGGTGCCCCCTCCCCCGTATATAAAGGAGGGAGGGAGGAGGCCGGCCGGCCCCTAGAGGCGCGCCCAAGGGGGGGAGTCCTACTCCAAGTAGGAATCGGCTTCCCCCTTTCCTAGTCCAAGTAGGAGAAGAAGGAAGGAGAGGGAAAGAGGGGCCGCGCCCCCTTCCCCTAGTCCTATTTGGACTCCCCTTGGGGGGCGTGCGCCACCTCCTGGCTGCTGCCCTCTCTCTCCCCTAAGGCCCACTAAGGCCCATTACTTCCCCGATGGGGGGGGGGGTTCCGGTAACCCCTCCGGCACTCCGGTTTTATCCGAAACTATCCGGAACACTTCTGGTGTCCGAATAACATGGTCCAATATATCTATCTTTTTGTCTCGACCATTTCGAGACTCCTCGTCATGTCTGTGATCTCATCCAGGACTCTGAACAACATTCGGTCATGAAATCACACAAACTCATAATACAAATCGTCATCGAACGTTAAGCGTGCGGACCCTACGGGTTCGAGAACTATGTAGACATGACCGAGACACTTCTCTAGTCAATAACCAATAGCGGAACCTAGATGCTCATATTGGCTCCTACATATTCTACGAAGATCTTTATCGGTCAAACCGCATAACAACATCGTTGTTCCCTTTGTCATCGGTATGTTACTTGCCGAGATTCGATCGTCGGTATCATCATACCTAGTTCAATCTCGTTACCGGCAAGTCTCTTTACTCATTAGTAAAGCATCATCCATAACTAACTCATTAGTCACATTGCTTGCAAGGCTTATAGTGATGAGCATTACAGAGAGGGCCGGATATACCTCTCCGATACACGGGTGACAAATCCTAATCTTGATCTATGCAAACTCAACAAACACCATCGGAGACACACTGAGAGCATCTTTATAATCACCCGATTACGTTGTGACATTTGATAGCACACAAGGTGTTCCTCCCAGATTCGGGAGTTGCATAATCTCATAGTCAGAGGAACATGTATAAGTCATGATGAAAGCAATAGCAATAAAACTAAACAATCATTTATGCTAAGCTAACGGATGGGTCTTGTCCATCACATCATTCTCTAATGATGTGATACCGTTCATTAAATGACAACACATGTCTATGGTCAGGAAACTTAACCATCTTTGATTAACGAGCTAGTCAAGTAGAGGCATTCTAGGGACACTCTGTTTTGTCTATGTATTCACACATGTACTAAGTTTCCGGTTAATACAATTCTAGCATGAATAAGAAACATTTATCATGATATAAGGAAATATGAATAACAACTTTATTATTGTCTCTAGGGCATATTTCCTTGAGTCTCCCACTTGCACTAGAGTCTATAATCTAGTTCACATCGTCATGTGATTTAACACCAATAGTTCACATCTTTATGTGATTAGTTCACATCTCCATGTGACTAATACCCAAAGGGTTTACTAGAGTCAATAATCTAGTTCACATCGCTACGTGATTAACACCCAAAGAGTGATCATGTTTTTCTTGCGAGAGAAGTTTAGTCAACGGGTCTGCCACATTCAGATCTCTATGTATTTTGCAAATTTCTATGTCTACAATGCTCTGCACAGAGCTACTCTAGCTAATTGCTCCCACTTTCAATATGTATCTAGATTGAGACTCAGAGTCATCCAGATCGGTGTCAAAGCTTGCATCGACGTAACTCTGTCAAAATCGGTCAAATCTCTGTGTCTGTACCATCCCAAGATCATGCTGGTACTCACAGTACATCGATAAAGTAATCAAAGTTCAATCACACCTGAATATCATTAAACGATTCTCATATAGAGTCTTTATTACAAGAGAATAAATTTGGCTCAAGGCCAACTCATGAGAAATAAACTAATAACACTGCGGAAGCGTCGAAGATAAGCGAGTCCATCCGACTCAAAGGGCAATCGCCAAGCGTGGGCGTAGCCTCACTCTGATCGGAATATATCTACGCAACATAATACGTTGCAGCCATGTAGGTCAGCTTTTGGAATAAGCGGGCAAGTCATGAAGAATAACAATAATAAAGTTACTAACACTATATGCATTTTTGGCTGTGGAGCTCTAAGTTTCATCATTTTGCGAAAAGCAAATTTTATCCTACTACAGTGGACTTGCTTGCAAATTACTACATTTGTTGGTAGTTATTGAGATGGTTCCGCCAACCAATATCTCGTTCCCAATTATTAAGTCATAAAACCCCTCAAATTAATTCATTAGTTTTAGTGTTGAGATTTCCGAATACTTCCAAGTTCGAGGCTCAAATGTAAAGTAGCAGGGACACGGCTAATCGATTAGATCTTTAACTCTGCGAGAGGGTTGCGACTTTCCCATAAGAATCATTCCCTCCTTTAAAGTCTTCGCACTTCATGGTGTTTGAAGGCGGGACGAATAAACAGGGTCTTCCAGAGAGTTCTTCCGCCCTGCCGGTACCCATCCAATCCTACCGTTCTTCTACTTCTCGTAGTACCGTCCCACCAGCGTCACTACTAGGGTCAACCCAGCCGAGCCCATAATGGCTTGCGGCTGCATGTAGTAAGCTTCGGTCATGGGGCATCCATCCTTCTCTTTGTGGCTGGGTGAAGCTTTCGCAAGATGTCATGGCGCTTCTCCATGCATCCGGCCACCACTGGTGCTCGGGGTGCCCGTCAACAAATCCTCCACCCAGTAGTGATTTCCGAAGTCCATCTTGATCATTGTAGTTCATGGGGTTGTCATCATCATTGACTCTCACATCTTGCTTATGAATATCACTCATACCCAAAACCCGTCTCGAGCATAGCAAAGTAACTACTAAATCCGGGGTCATGGTAACAAGGGATTGGTTCATCCTACCACATGATACTACTCAAGTTTAATGACTTCAAGATTTCACTACTGCATGCATGGTGGGGTGGTGACAATTACTAATGCACAAAAACATAGGTATAGAAATAACATGATCAAAACTTGCCTTGCTGATGATCCTCGTAAGCTAAAGAGTCGTAGTAGCAAGCTTCGCACTCCGGAAACTCTACCGAGACAAACAATAACACAATAAGCACAAAGTAATAGGATCACATAACACAACATAACAAAAGTAACACAACAAAACAATCAAAACCAAATCCAAAAGGAAAACTCAAAGAAAACCAATTCAAAGTTTTTCCCTACCTCAAACAATGGCTAGAATAGTTTTTATATAACAAAAATTCCTTTATATAACCTAATCATGGTTTTAAGTTAACCTAACAGAAAAGAACTCACTAAGCAACTATGAGCAAAAAGAATTAATTAAAAAGCTATTATAAAACTCATTTTAGGCCTAATCCAATTTCTATTAGGAAAAATAAAATAAAACTTTTATTAATTATAAATAAAAGTTCATCTACTAGAGTGACAGAAACTAACCTAGAATAACTAATCACAAGTTAAAAATAAATTCATTTACTAATTAAAATATTAGGAAAGCAGGAGCTAGTTAATTAATTAGGATTAATAGGATTCTGCTTAAAACAGATTATTTATTAATCCTAAAATACCCAAGTTAATTTCTATGGTTTGGCAATGTTAAAATAAAGTTGTGACAAAAGAATCATGCAAAATAATTTTTCTAACTAAAGTTATAGCAGATTTACTATTCTGGCTAAAACTAAATTAAAGCAATTTTAATTATTTTAACATATCTAATTATATATTCTACTGAAACTACATAAAATTTGCAACCCAACAAAAAAGAATCATCTAAAATAATAAACAGAATAAAAGATATCAATTTTTCAAAACAGAAACTATTCGCTAAAACAGAAAATCAAAATAAAAGAAAAAGGCCTAATGGGCCTATCATGCACTAAGCGTTAAATAGTCTAAGCGGGCCTAGGGTTAACTAAAGCGAACAGGGCCTAAAAATAAAAAACCTAACTAATACTAAACCGGAATGAACCGGCGGTTTTCTAATAAAACTTACCCCTTGAGGTTCTAATCCTAACCGCTCATTTAGGATCGGACGGGGAGGTGTTCCGGTGGCTTCGGAGTCCGCGGCAATGGCGGCGGCGAGAGTCGTGGGGCTTGGCGTCGGGAGCTCGGGAGTCGCCGTCTGAAAAGTGACGAGGTCGGGAGTGGTTCGGTGGGGTCGGGGTGGTCGGGGAGGCTAGGCGTCGATGGCGACTTTGGCGGCGAGGAGAGCTTGGACTCCGCGATGTCGGCGGGAGAGAGAGGTGCTGGCGAGGTCTCGGGAGGAATGGGGTGCAGGGCTCGGCTTTTATAGCCGGGGCCTCGGCGGCTTTGGGTCGATCAGGCGGATCGGAATCCGGATCCTTGGGATCCGCGATCTCCATGAGCGATCGTGGCGAGGGAAGAAGATGGGGCGGGGCCCCTGGTCGAGAGAGAAAGGGAGGTGGGGTTGGCGGGTGGCCGAGGCCAGCGGTTAGTCTTGAGGGTGGTGGGCCGGCTCGGCTCGGCTGGGCTTGGCAGTGGTGGGTATTTGGCCGGGCTGGCCAGGTGGGTCTTGTGGTTGGGCTGGGGTGGCTTTGGTGGCGCCCACAGTTTTTTCTTTTTAAAACTTTATTTTTTCAATAAAACAAAACAGAAATAAAACAATATCTATAAATATTTTATATAGGGTATATATATACCAAAATGATCGGGGAATATTCCTTTCATTTGAACATTTTTCCAAAGGCAAAATCAAACTTTATAAAAATCCATTTTTTCAAATTCAAATAAAATTCAGATTTGAATCCAAATCTTTTGGCATTGTTTCCTCGATATTTTTTGGAGTGTCATGTTTGCTCCTCTCATACTTTTGATCAAGTACTTATCGGGCATAGTTTTTGAAATGTTTCCCACTTGCCAAAGTTTGAAATTCAAATTCAAAACTCAAAATTCTCTGAAACTTCAAATGACATTCAAAATTCAAGCAGGATGCATAGGATGCTTAGCTATAATTGTAAAACATTCCAAATAGGAAATTTGGGATGTTACAAACCTACCACCTTAAGATGAATCTAGCCCTCGAGATTGGGTTGGCTAACAAATAGGTGCGGGTGGTCTCGAAGAAGATCTTCTTGGCGCTCCCGGTGGCTTCTTCCTCGGTGTGGTGACTCCACATCACCTTGCAAAATTTGATGACCTTCTGCGGGTGACTCTGCTTGCGTCTCGAGAATTCGGACGGGTTTCTCCTTGTAAGTCGAGATCCTTTGTCAAGCTGTATGGCCTCTAGGGGCCTTGTGTCTCTCAGCGGAACATCGGCCATGTCGGCATGGCACTTCTTCAAGCGAGAAACATGGAAGACATCATGAACTCGGACAATCCTTGGCAATTCCAACTTATACGCAACCTCTCCACGGCGTTCGAGGATTTTGTAGGGGCCAATGAATCGGGTGCTAACTTTCCTTGACACCAAACCTCTTGATTCCACGAAGTAGAGACACACGAAGATATGCTCGGTCTCCCACTTCGTAAGTCACCTCCTTGCGCCATTGTCGGCATAACTCTTACTGTCTCATTGTGCTATCTTGAGCTGTCTCGAATCAGCTTGACTTTCTCTTCGAATCCTTGATAAGGTCGGAACGAAAAGTGATCGATCTCAACACTATCCCACAATGAATGGTGTTCGCACCTCCTTAGTATAGAGCTTGAAAGGGCCATCTTCAAACTGGATTGATAAGCTGTTGTTGTATGAGAACTCTGCGTATGGCAAATTATCATCCCAGCTAGACCCATAGTCTAGTACACAAGCTCTCAACATGTCCTCCGAATCTGATTGACTCTCTCGGTCTGTCCATCATCTGCGGATGAAAAGCATCTTGAATTCCAGCCTCGTACCCAAAGTTTCATGCATTTGCTTCCAAAACTTTGAGGTAAAGCTGCGTTCCTCTATCGACACGATTTTCCTCGGAACTCCATGCGGACATCGATCCTGGTCATGTATATCTTGGCCAACTTGGCACTGGTATAGGTAGTCTTCACGGGAATGAAGTGAGCTACCTTGGTCAAACGATCAACCACTACCGGATAGAATCATAACTGAGCGGGTCTGGGTAATCCTGTGATGAAATCCATACCAAGTTTCTCCCATTTCCAATCGGGAATCGGCAAAGGTTGAAGTAACCTGCTGGCTTCGATGTTACGCCTTTACGTTGGCAAACATCGCATCGCTACGCACTCGGCAATATCTTTCTTCATACCATCCACGAAACTTTGCTTCAAATCCGGTACATCTTGGTGTTACCGGGGTGAATCGAGTACGGTGAATCATGAGCCTCTGAAGAATTAGCTTCTGAGCTCGGGATCATTGGGCACATAAATCGATCCTCAAACCATATAGTTCCATGTTCATCCTTACGGAATCCTTTAGCTTTTCCTTCATCCATCTTTTGCTTAATCTCATCAATTTCCTTGTCCGACTTACGGGCTTCACGAATCCTTTCGGTCAAGGTGGACTGAACTTCGAGTTGCAACAAATCCTTTGGAACTATCTCGATCGGAGATCTCGAGGTCATCGACTAACTCTCGGGTAATCCTCCTCCGTAAGAGTATTCACATAACTCTTACGGCTCAAAGCATCTGCTACAACATTAGCTTTACCGGGGTGGTAATGTAATCTCATGTCATAGTCCTTTATCAACTCTAGCCACCTCCTGCACGAGGTTCAATTCCTTCTGCGTGAAGATATACTTCAAACTCTTGTGATCGTGTAGACATCACAGCGATTTCCGATGAGGAAATGTCTCCAGTCTTGAGTGCATGCACTACTGTTTGCTAACTCCAAATCATGCGTGGCATAATTCATCTCATGAGGCCGTAGCTGTATGGAGGCATAAGCTACAACCTTACCTTCCTGCATCAATACTCCTCAGAGTCCTTGGAGAAGCGTCACAATAAACTGGTATTCCTTGTGTATGTAAGCAAAATCAACCTTGGGCGGTGACCAACCGTTTCTTCAATTCTGGCGGCTTCACATTCCTCGGTCCAAACATACTTGGCTTCCTTCTTCAACAGCTCGGTCATGGGCTTGGCAATCTTCGAGAAGTTCTCAATGAACCTCGATAATATCCTGCGAGTCCGAGAAAGCTGCGGATCTCCTTGGTGAGGTGGGTGGCGCCAATCGGTGGTGATTCAACCTTGGCGGGATCAAGCTGCTATTCCTTCTCCTGAAATAACATGTCAGGAATCCAACTTCCTTCAACCAAAATTCACATTTGCTGAACTTGGCATACAAGCGATGTTCTCGAAGTTTCTCGAACTAGGCGCAAATGTTCCTTATGCTCTTCCTCGCTCTTGGAAAATCAATATGTCATCGATGAAGACCACGACAAACTTGTCCGGATATTCCATGAACACCTTGTTCATCAAATTCATAAGTATCAGGAGCATTAGTCAATCAAATGACATGACGGTATACTCATATAAACCATACAGTAGTGAATGCTGTTTTGGGTATATCCTTTTCACGAATTTTCAATCGATGATACCACGATCGAAGATCGATCTTAGAGAATACCTTGGCTCCAACAAGCTGATCAAACAAGTCATTGATCATCGGCGAGGGTACTTGTTCTTGATGGTTACTTCGTTCAATGCACGATAATCCACAACCATCCTCAAGCTTCCATCCTTCTTCTCTACCAAAAAACTGGGGCTCCCCAAGGTGATGAGCTTGGGCGAATATATCCTTTCTCCAATAACTCATTTATTTGATCCTTGATCTCTTTCAAATCATTCGGTGGCATCCGATAAGGTCTCTTGGATATTGGGGCTGTCTTGAGCAATAGCTCAATCAGAAATTCAATGTCCCTGTCCGGTGGCATTCTGGTAATTCCTCAGGAACACATCGGAAAGTCTTGCACTCTTGGCACTTCCTCTGAACAACTCCGTGAGAATGCACTGATTCTTCATCTGGTGTGCTGGCTACATACTTGATCCTCTTACGCCCGGGGTGGTGGCGAGAATAGACTTCTTGACACAGATCAATGTTCCTTCAAACTTTGACAACCAATCCATGCCTAGGATTACATCCAAGGTCCGGGTTTCCAACACTATGAGGTCCACGGGAATTTATGATTCCCGATGTTGAGGGTTGCAGGACAGCCTACACCGCCATCATTTCTCCTCCTGCGGGCCCGGCGAAGGGGCTTCTAAGGGTTCTAGTCGCAACCGTACTTTTCCACAACTACCCTTGATATGAATGAATCGTTGCACCGAATCAAAGAGAACCAAAACTGAGCGTGAATTCAATAAAACTTACCAACCACGATTGTCGGCTGATCATAGGCGTCCTCCACGTCGATGTGGTTCACTGAGCACGAGGAAAGGATTGGGCTTCTTATTTGAGCCTCCATTGCCATTTCCATTCCTCTGCTTGGCCTCCGGCGTCGGTGGCGTAGTGCCTGTCTTACGGCACTTGGCGGTGATGTGGCTCAGATCCTTGGGAGCCGGGCGAAGCAGTGCTGATTGCCATTACCATTTCCATTGCCATTGCCATGGCCTGACTTGTTGTCTGGCTGCGGTTGTTCCCATTTCCTCCATGGTTATGACCTCCATGGTTATGATGGGTGTGCCCTCCCGAGTATGGTGCATAGCGGGCTTCGCTGAGCTCTGAGTTGTGCTTCCCTGGCTGTACTTCCGCTTGCGGCTTTCTATCTGCTGCTGCTTGCCTTCGAGAATGGTGGCCTTGTCTACCAGCTCCGGTAGTTGTTGAAAGTAGCCACAATAAGCTGCATGCTCAGTTCATCATTGAGTCCCTCAAGGAACTTCTCACCTTTGCGGCATCTGTGGCCACATCATCGGGGGCATAGCGAGCGAGCTTGTTGAATTCATCCACGTCTTGTGCCACGAAGACGGTTCCCTGGCATAAGTTGCGGAACTCACGCTTCTTGGACTCATGGCTCCGGTGAGACATGAGCGGTCGGAAGGCTTCTTGGAATTGATCCCAAGTAGCGGCACCAATGGGAAAAGTGGTGGTGTAATTCTCCCACCAAGAAGCTGCAGGTCCATCCGGTTGATGCTTGACAAAGCGCACCTTCTCAAACATCGGTGCATCCAACGGTGACTAGCTCTCTTCCGATCTTGCGGAGCCAATCATCGCCACAATCGGCTCGGTGCTACTAGAGAACACTGGCGGATTCAACCTCGTAAATCGAGTCAAGTTGTCCACGATGGGTGGTGGCGGTGGCGGTGGATTGTTGGCGTTGTTGTTACGATTACGAATAAGTAGTTGCATCGGTGCATTACGCTCTTTGGAGCAGTGGGTGAGCTCTGGCGGGAAACCAGTGTCACGTCTCGGAGGCATCTGGTGTTTTGGAGTGGGTGAGAAGATTAGAATAGAACAATGGTCTATGAGAAATACACTACCCATATGAATGCACAATCATAACACACCAATCATTTATTCATTCCACTCAAACATGGTTCAAACTCGATTACAAAAGCTCATGACTAATCGAAGGAAAACATCGGCCTAAGCGATCGACGAAAAGTAAAAGATAATATGGTGGTCGACTAAAAGTCTTCATCGATGGCGCCTCCTCTTGGGGTTTCCTTGATGGTACTCCTTTGAAATCCTGATCATTGCTCACGAGGGTGCTTCATCTCCACTCGGGTAAAGGTCCTCTCCCAAGTCCATCTTTTCCTCTATCGCGGCAAGCTTCATCTTGGTCGTCGACTATCTCCATGAAGTCCGTGATTTCTTCCTCATAGCCAAGGAAGTCTGCGCGTGCCTTCTCCTCCGATTCGATTCACGGAACAAAAGCTTCGGTGTGTCTTGAGTTCTGGCGAGTGCGAATCTCCGTTTCGAGAAGACACTCCAAGTCTGGATGTATGAGAGAGTGGAATCATCCTCAATGGTACGGATGATATCTCCATTCCTTGCCTGCGAGAAACCATGGCGAGTCGAGTGATCGAGCTCGACCTGTACTCCTCTCGGAGATGTCCAAGTGCTCGATAGATCGCCACGTCCCTTCCGATGATCGCTTGAACTCGGTGAACTCAAAGTTGATAGGCTCCGTGTGTCCTCCAAAGGTTCTCCACAGGATATGCACCTCAATCACATGGCGGGTGTCCGTCGGAAGTGCATTAGTGGGTTTCCGGTGATCGAGGTAGAGCTATCTTCATTTGCTTCACCATCTGGACCAGCTTTCTTCGAAGGGCATCGTCTCATCGAGTGGCGAACTCCGTAGCAAAGCTGGGGTGAACTCGACGGCCATCTAGAATGTTGCAAATGGGAGAAGAGTCGAGAATTGAGCAGGGAGAATTATGGAATGAAAAGGATTCAAAGTAAATGGTCTCTTCCTATGGCTTTCCGATCCTAGGGGTTACGATCCTCACGGTCGCGTGTGCTCGATACCATCTCTCAGAGCGACTGACCCAAAATCGGTCAAATCTACGTATGCATGCCATCCCAAGATCATCTTTGGTACTCACAAGTACATCGATAAAGTAATCAAAGTTCAATCACACTGAATATCATTAAAGCGATTCTCATATAGAGTCTTTATTACAAGAGAATAAATTTGGCTCAAGGCCAACTCATGAGAAATAAACTAATAACACTGCGGGCGTCGAAGATAAGCGAGTCCATCCGACTCCAAAGGGCAATCGCTAAGCGCGCGGAGCGTAGCCTCACTCTGATGGAATATATCTACGCAACATAATACGTTGCAGCCATGTAGGTCAGCTTTTGGAATAAGTGGCAAGTCATGAAGAATAACAATAATAAAGTTACTAACACTATATGCATTTTGGGTGTGGAGCTCTAAGTTTCATCATTTTGCGAAAAGCAAATTTTATCCTACTACGGTGGACTTGCTTGCAAATTACTACATTTGTTGGTAGTTATTGAGATGGTTCCGCCAACCAATATCTCGTTCCCAATTATTAAGTCATAAAACCCTCAAATTAATTCATTAGTTTTAGTGTTGAGATTCCGAATACTTCCAAGTTCCAGAGGCTCAAATGTAAAGTAGCGGGACACGGCTAATCGATTAGATCTTTAACTCTGCAGAGGGTTGCGACTTTCCCAAGAATCATTCCCTCCTTTAAAGTCTTAGCACTTCATGGTGTTTGAAGGCGGACGAATAAACAGGGTCTTCCAGAGAGTTCTTCGGCCTTTGCGGTACCCATCAATCCTACCGTTCTTCTACTT